>CM064497.1:3167800-3230300 GCA_032716605.1 Paralithodes platypus
AAAATGGTTCAGGTTGTCAAATCCATCGAGAGAAAAAGGTAGGAACAAAATGGTCACGGATTCCAAGCAAATGACCCTACTATATAGGGCAGCTGAGAGCGCCCATGAATTTACACTTTCTCCTCCACTATGCAGAACTTCTGCTTATCAAAATTTATTTATCCCTAGAACTACGACTCTTTGGAATTCACTTCCCTCGAGTTGCTTTCCACAAACTTACAATCTACAAAAGTTTAAATACAGGTGTTACAACCATTTTATGAATGGAGGAGGCCTTTAGGCACATGGTCCTTTTTGTTTTATCTGTGTTTTTCCTTCCTCCGTTCATTGTCTTTAAAAAAAAAAAAAAAAAAAATTGGAATGTGTGTACATGCTTAGATTGATATGCAGGATTCGAAACTGCATAATAAATCGTAGGCTTGTCCACCATTCTTTAACCGTCTTCGTAGCACAATGGATACGTGCACTGAATGTCGGTGTTAGCATCCTAGGTTCGAATCCCTGGACTGCCACATGTATTTGTTGATATAATTAATTAAGCTTTGGAGTAAAGTCAGTTGGTGGAGGGAACATAATAATTCATTCAGGTTCAGGGGCCCCAAGGGGAGGCTGAACCTTACACCCCCAACTCACCCTGTATAAGAGATATTGTTTCTGGCATTATACCATCTTATTACCTATGGAAATTATAGGACTCGCTGAAATAAATCAGCTCTCTATGTGCGTGCGCGCGAGCCCAGAATTGCATTGCACTATTTCAAAAATCCACTAGTCACTGAAATGTTTTCAAATTACCTGCAATTTTTGTATGGCGTATCCTACAAGCATCCCCTACAACGTAGCATCTTCGTTTTCCCATATTGATAATAGAGGGTGCTGAAAAAATATATTATATAATTATTTTTGGGGTACAGCTGATTTTGACATGAAAATGGTCAAATCGCGGATTTGTTTTGCGAAACGGCCATTATTAGAAGGACAGACGTTGCTATATACCCCTATTTATAGTGTATAGAAGGGGAAAGAATTTGAGCATACAAAAAAAATTTAGTGGCACTCGTACGTGCCAATATATGTTCTCTGGCAATTTAAATTCTTAGATAATCACAACCCAAATCCAATCTGGGGAGAATGGATTAGTTTGGCCTCCTTACAAAGCGTTTTCTATGACAGCTATCATAGAGTGCGGAGTTTGATGGCAAACTAAATTAAAATTTCTTTATAAAATTGACTTTGACAAACGATTATAAATCAAATTTTTAACAAAATCCATGATATTGGGGCCCCCAGAAGGGGGTGCTAGGGATGTCATATGGGTGTTTATGCCCTCATATGATTTCTATTGCTTACAGAAGCCTTTTAGACAAAAGACACCAAACAAATTTTTGGTGGCTGAAGGCAAAACATTTAGTTTTTCGGGGGCGTGGGCGAACCCCCGCCCCGGGGGGTTATGGATGCGATATGTTTTTTTGTTTCTCTCCTATGCTTATTTCCTATGTTGAAAGAAGCATTTTAGAAGAAGAAAAAAAAAGAAATTTTGACTTCTAGGCTCAGCCGAGGTTCAGCCTCCCCTCCTTCCATTCATCTATCCATATAGCCTATGATAGCGCACATGGAAAGTGTGTACATGCTTAGATTGATATGCAGGATTCGAAACTGCATAATAAATCATAGGCTTGTCCACCATTCTTTAAATGTTTTCGTAGCGCAATGGATAACTGCACTGAATTTCGGTGTGAACATCCTAGGTTCGTATCCCTGGACTGCCACATGTATTTGTTGATTTCATTAATTGAGTTTAGGAGTAAAGTCGGTTGGTGGAGGGAACATAATAATTTTATATCATTATTGATATCCACTCCACTCATATGCTGATGACGCTACCTTTCATTATTCCAATCAGCTTTTCACAACAACTCAGCATGTAATCACTCCAAAAGTCACGTGACAAGGCCATAACAAGCATATCTTCTGATCTACCAGTTATTTCTGATTGGGGCAGAGAAGATCTTGTCACTTCTAATGCCTCCAAGAACCAATTTCACATTCTATCTACCCGTCGCAGTCTTCCAACAATACACAAATCAACTCTTCACCATCTCCGTGGGTTCTACACCCCAACACAGCTTCTTCCTCCCCATCTATCGCATATTGTTCAAATGTGTGGGGAGGTTCCACCCACAACCGCACTTTTCGTCGAAAGAGTAGAGTCCAAGGCATTTTGCCTCATCAACTCACCTCCTCCTACTAGTGCCTTACAATTTCTTTCTACATGCAGCAATGTCACATCTTTTTCACTCTACTATCGTTATTACAACAATCAGTGTTCTTCAGAGCTCTCTCATTGCATACCCCTTCCTTTGCGGAGAGTGCGCGCACCCTCCTTTCAACACAGTCCCATTTATATTCTGTCCAAACAAGTGAACTTTAGTATGCTCTCCCTCAATCAATCTTTCCTTCATCCTATGACTTAGACTGCTGTAAAGTTCATATGTCCAGGTATTTTGATCCCAACGTCCCATGAATTTGGCCCACTGTCACTCTTTTGGCTATGGGGGAGACATTCTTTACAGGCATCCTGCGTTTTGTCTCCTTCATTCCCACAGACAAAGAACACATAGAATGTGTATTATTTGAGGGACCATAGAATCATCATAATCCTAAACGCAACCTTGTCCAACATCTAGGGAAATATATAGTTAGTGGAACAGGGTGATATTGGTCATGCAATTCTGGGACCAATTATCACCATTTTCTTCACAGAGGACGTTTGTGTGAAACTGTACGTTTTATATATATTTGATCACAGTGGTTTTTTTTTACTTTAGATATAATGTTAAACAGAAATCATTTGTGTTTAACAATATCCCTTGTATTAGATCAGTTATTGATATAATACAAAGGATACTGAATGCTGGACAATGCAATAAACGGGCTCTTTCATGGCCACAAAGGTTGACACAGTGTTCAATGAAGGACCAAACAGCCTCTCTCTCTCTCTCTCTTTTATATATAGACACGTCCACGCCTCAGTAAAATGGCATATATAAACAAATACCTCCCCTCCCTCTCTCTCTCTCTCTCTCGTACTCCGTTTCTTGTATATATATATATATATATATATATATATATATATATATATATATATATACATTACATATATAAATATTACTTTTACATTTTTATATATTTGTTCATGATGTAGTTCATAAAATTATCGGTCATAATCGGACAATAGTAATTTAATGTTTGCACTCTACTGTATAACCATACAATAAACTTATAATCTCTGGGTATAATGAATCAGTTATCAATTAAAGCAAGGTACTGTTTTGTGTGTTTGGTGGTAGCTTAGCTCACAATACCGTAGTGAAGCCTGGTAATGGGAGCCCTAATGCCTTGTTGACTGGGAACGCTAATGGATACCCTCTGTTTACCAGGAACACTGATTGGAGTCGGCAGCAACAGCGATCCAACCGGGGAGGCATAGGACCACAACACAACATTAAGGGGGTAGTACTCAAGTTTTCTGAACTAAAGCATATTAGTTTTGAGGTTTATAATTTGCTTGTTACGTTAGTTGGGGCGATTTTGAGACCTTTCGCCTCATTTCATCAATATTAAGACTTCGTGCCCTTTAGGTGTCGATATTTTTCCTGGCAAGCGATAGTGAGCCTCTAATCTTAGGAGAAACCCGACATTTTTCTACCAAACAATTCTAGGGGGTGTTTTTCTAAACTTGATGGAGGTTTAGCGAGGGAACTCAAAAATAAATAAATGTATAGACCAAAAGCCAATGGATACCCTTTGTTTACCAGGACCAGTGATTGGAGCCAAGGGGGGGGGGGGGGGGGGGGGGGGCGCAGCAGCGATCCAAGCGGGGAAGGAAAAGGACCACAAACAAACATTAACCCCTTCTGTACCAGGGGCGTCTTTTAAATTTAGTCTGGCTATTATATGACGATTTTATTCAGTTTTAAAAGGGCTCCAGCAATTAACAGGCTTTGAACTCTCTCGCTTTACCCATTATACTACCACAGCTCCTTCGTAAACTGCATAAAAACGCCTAAAATGTAGCTGAAGTCAAATACAAAATACGTCTTCAGTATAGAAGGGGTTAACTCATACAGTACCAGGGACGTACTTTGCATCATATTCTGGCAACTATTAGACGAATTTATTCAGCTTAGGACGGACCTCTAGCAGTTAATATAGGGCTTCAAACCATCTCAACCAACCCTTTTGTCTACCACAGGTCCTTCCTAAGCTGCATATCGTCCAAATATAGCTAGAATAACATATAACACACGTCGCTGGTACTCAAAGGGTTATGACACTTGCTTGATTTGAATAACTCTAAATAAATGATTAACCCCTTCAACACCATTACGTAATTCTCATCATATTATGGCTACCATTACAATCTATCTCTACGACTCAAACGGGTAAATACGATTTATATTTATACCCTCCTAATATCATTGGCGCTTCTTAAACTGCTTAAAATCATCATATTTTAGCCAGAGTCAAAGGTATAAAGGCGTCATGGTGCTGAAGGGTTTAAGCTTGGGAAGAGGTCTCACCTAACCCTTTCAGTCTTCCAGACGCGTCATCGATCCGACATGGTTTATTTTGTATGTAATTCTATTTTGTTCTATATGTATGGAGGAGACAAAAGGCAGGTTGCCTGTAGCGAGTGTCTCCCCCAAAGATAAAAGAGTGACAGAGCCAGGTACGAGTATGAGTAGGGGTATAATATAATATAATTGGGAATTTAGTTATTTAGGGGGCGTCCAATTTAGTTATTTAGGGGGCGTCCAATATTTACTTATAGTGTGTCGGTAAAGTTCGTTAAATTTTGATGAGATTTGGTACATAAAGGGGACTACGAGAGCTTTGATTGGTACTTCACCATTGAAAATCGGTCGATTAGTTATGGAGTTATATACAAATTAATGGTTAAATAGGGTCAAATTAGTATCGCAACTATTAAATCTATCTTGTTCTCAAAATTATATGCATTATATTTGTTTAGTATTACTTCAACTCACAGGCAGTGTTTCTTGTATTAAGCCCCATACTTTTTGTTATTCTATCTAATTATGAAACTGAAACTAGGTAATTATGAAACTGAAACTAGGTAATTATGAAACTGAAACTAGGTAATTAGGTGATTTTCTTTTTCTATTTTTGTTCGACTTCTACGACTTCTACGACATACTGTTCCCGAAAGGGGACGAGTAAAAAAATAATAATCGGATTATTTATAGAATTTGTCAAGCTCTTTCGATTGGTATATGACTGATTTTCAAACGACCAATAGTTTCTGATCATTCTGATCTCGATGGTCAATAACTTACATTTCCATAAACAGCTCCCAAAGTTGGCTGATGAGGAGCGAAGAGGTACGCCTGACCGCTCTTATCATTACCTCATACTCAACAGGTGTTGGTGTTTTGTTTAGAACACAGAGCTCTCTCTGTCTCAGTGGAGTTACTAGATGGTGGAATATAAAAAGAGTATGTAATGTAAATTTCATAACATCAAATATTTTCATGTATCTCTTTTTACATATATCGAGTGGTGATGCACTACCCACAAACATTAGAGATAACCTCAATTTGTATTTATTTATAAGCGGATTTCAGCTAAAAAATACTTTGGGGCCATGAAGAGAGATGTTGAATGGTGATGTTTCAATCTAGAACGGATTGTTAATGGGTAACCATGTTTACCTTCAATTTTAATGGACGCCCCCCTTAAGGGGAGGTTTTATGATGGCTCTATAGACCTTGATGAAGCTTAAAACAATACCCACAATACCTCCCTTCGAGATAAATGTATACATTTTTCTGTAGACAAATGTTCAGGCCAGAGGCAGATTCCTCCTAAATTACAGGCTCGCTATCGCTTGCCAGGAGAAAATGGACACCTAAATGGCACAAATGGTTTTACAATTTACGTAAATGAGGCTATAGCTTCAACTATGGTTAAACAAAAAAAGAAAACTAAAGAAAAAAAGGACACTAGAGCACATGGGGTGGAAATAAGTTACTTGAGAAGTGCGTGCGGAGTTACACGGACGAATAGACAGACGAAAGAGGAAGTAAGAGAGAGGTGTGGTGTGGATGAAGATGTGCTGGACAGTGGGAAAAGGAACACCCTGAGATGGTTTGGCCATATGGAACGTATGGGAAGCAAGAGCATGACTAAGAGGGTGTACGAGAGCGAGGTGGAAGGACAGAGAGGGAGAGGTAAGCCGAAAGAGAGGTGGAAGGATGGAGTAAAAAAGTATATGAGTGAAGGCAGTGCTGGTTGGGAGGAGGGACGTCGACTGACTGGGGGCAGAGGTGCATGGGGGCGTTTCGTTAATGTCCATCCCTTCCGGGATCACGGCATCAGGCAATAGATTGATAGAATTTCAGTTTGGCGTAGGTTATTTATTTTATATCAAGAGTGGATAAAATGGGCATTATGAATGTATGCATCGCCGGTAGAGCTTGGATATACACGGTCAAATCTGATCATGAAGTTATATTTATATGAACTAGAAAGCAAAATGAGAATGATAAATTCTTGCAAAACCTATTGACAGGAAAGCAGTGAAGCACTCTAGGCTGGTCACACTGTCACAGCTCAACTCGGCCCGCTGCCAAACTGACTCACTCGCCCAGAACTAGGTCCACTCCCTTACAGTCGGGGTTAAAAGTTACATTTATACATCCCTTTCACAACATAAAGCTTGTAGCACACGAGCGCTTCTTCCCTCAACATTTATCCTTAACACTGGTCTGGCAGCTTATGAGGTAAACATTAAATATATGTCGGTTATTTAAATTCATCTACCATCATTCAAGTTTTCGATAACACTGCATAATACTCCAGAAATGTTGCCAGAACAATGTTGATCATCGAATTTTGAATTTATTGATAGCAATCTTGGCACCGCAACAAGAAGGTCATATGGCGCCGAACAAGCTAACATATTTGCAGAAAACATGTTGATCATCGTATGTCGACTATAAAAGCTCTCGTGTTCACTCGCCCAGAGACTAGGTCCAGTCTCTGACAGTCTTGGTTAAAAATTATACATCCCTTTCACAACATAAGACAGGTTTACGGAGTCCCCCTTAACCCCTTCAGCATGATGACGTAATTTCCATCATATTCTGGTTACCATTAGACGATTTTCTTTAGTTTATAATCTACCTCTAGGACTCAAAGGGGTAAACACGATCTCAATAAACCCTCTGAATAGCATAGGTTCTTCTGAAACGGCATACAATCGTCTAATGTTAGCCAGATTCAAGGGTAAAAATATGTCATCGTGTTGAAGGGATTAATGATGGTGGAGTATTGTTTATACTTTGTGTGTATGTGTGTGTGTAGTGATGATGAGGTGGTGGTGATTGTGATGGTGGTGGGGATTGTGGTAGTAATTGTGATGGTTGTGGTGATCTGTAGTTATGATCTGTGTGTGTGTGTGCCCACATCATAGTAGTGATGATTATGGTATTAGTAGTGATGATGGTGATTGTGGTAGTAGTAGTGATGATGATGGTGAGGGTGGTGATGATTGTGGAAGTAGTAGGGGTGACTGGTGGTAGTAGTGATGGTGGTGGTGATTGTGGTAGTAAAGATGGTGGTGGTGATTGTGGTAGCAGTAATGGCAGTAGCGATGGTGGTGGTGATTGTGGTAGCAGTAATGGTAGTAGAGATGGTGGTGGTGATTGTGGTAGCAGTAATGGCAGTAGCGATGGTGGTGGTGATTGTGGTAGCAGTAATGGCAGTAGCGATGGTGGTGGTGATTGTGGTAGCAGTAATGGTAGTAGAGATGGTAGTGGTGATTGTGGTAGCAGTAATGGCAGTAGCGATGGTGGTGGTGATTGTGGTAGCAGTAATGGTAGTAGAGATGGTGGTGGTGATTGTGGTAGCAGTAATGGCAGTAGCGATGGTGGTGGTGATTGTGGTAGCAGTAATGGTAGAGATGGTAGTGGTGATTGTGGTAGCAGTAATGGTAGTAGAGATGGTGGTGGTGATTGTGGTAGCAGTAATGGTAGTAGAGATGGTAGTGGTGATTGTGGTAGCAGTAATGGTAGTAGAGATGGTGGTGGTGATTGTGGTAGCAGTAATGGTAGTAGAGATGGTGGTGGTGATTGTGGTAGTGGTAATGGTAGTAGAGATGGTGGTGGTGATTGTGGTAGCAGTAATGGTAGTAGAGATGGTGGTGGTGATTGTGGTAGCAGTAATGGTAGTAGAGATGGTTTGGTGATTGTGGTAGCAGTAATGGTAGTAGAGATGGTGGTGGTGATTGTGGTAGCAGTAATGGTAGTAGAGATGGTGGTGGTGATTGTGGTAGCAGTAATGGTAGTAGATGGTGGTGGTGATTGTGGGTAGCAGTAATGGTAGTAGAGATGGTGGGGGTGATTGTGGTAGCAGTAAATGGTAGTAGAGATGGTGGTGGTGATTGTAGCAGTAATGGTAGTAGATGGTGTGGTGATTGTGGTAGCAGTAATGGTATAGAGATGGTGGTGGTGATTGTGGTAGCAGTAATGGTAGTAGAGATGGTGGTGGTGATTGTGGTAGCAGTAATGGCAGTAAGATGGTGGTGGTGATTGTGGTAGCAGTAATGGTAGTAGAGATGGTGGTGGTGATTGTGGTAGCAGTAATGGTAGTAGAGATGGTGGTGGGGATTGGGGGTAGCAGTAATGGTAGTAGAGATGGTGTGGTGATTGTGGTAGCAGTAATGGTAGTAGAGGGTGTGGTGATTGTGGTAGCAGTAATGGTAGTAGAGATGGTGGTGGTGATTGTGGTAGCAGTAATGGTAGTAGAGATGGTGGTGGTGATTGTGGTAGCAGTAATGGTAGTAGAGGTGGTGTGATTGTGTGTAGCAGTAAGGTAGTAGAGATGGTGGTGTGATTGTGGTAGCTAATGGTAGTAGAGATGGTGGTGGTGATTGTGGTAGCAGTAATGGTAGTAGTGATGGTAGTGGTGATTGTGGTAGCAGTAATGGTAGTAGAGATGGTGGTGGTGATTGTGGTAGCAGTAATGGTAGTAGAGATGGTGGTGGTGATTGTGGTAGCAGTAATGGTAGTAGAGATGGTGGTGGTGATTGTGGTAGTGGTAATGGTGATTATGGTATTAGTGATGCTAGTGGTGGCATTATGGTATTAGTGATGCTAGTGGTGGCATTAGGACGATTGTCCATGCTTTAGAGGTTGGGTCGGTTGGGCCTGCAACTCTCCACCTGGAAAAAATCCTTAGCAACAAAAAATGATCAATCAGCCTGTGACACTGACGGACCGGTCCTACTATTAACCACAGCGTGATATATCACGCCACAGCAGAGTTGGTTAACCCCAGAGTGCCGATCAATTAGGCCAGCCAGTGCCAGCCGATTTACCGTTTATATTGTATTAGCTAAATCTATCATGTTGGATGAAAAAGGAAGAATAATGATAAAAAAACACTCAGTCCATTTTCACCCGATAATAGGTCCGGGAAACTGAACTTGACAGTAGTCGCGTAGGTATATTGCACCTGTTACGTTGACCTGGTGTGCACAGAGTGTTTGCGCAAGTGTGGTTGGCTATGTTCAGCTCAACATAACTCGCTTTTATTAATATTACATCCTTAACCCTTTGCTTTGGCCTATAATGTATTGCAGACTGCATTGGTAGTTAATGCGGTATCATATGGTATATGATACTTCATGGTATTATAATGATTGAGGCAGGAGAGATAATTAGTATAATCGTGATGTGCCTGTTTTTTTTTATTTTTTATTAGGACCCCATAGCATGATGATGGTTCTCTCCATACAGCTTGTGATTGGTTCCGGCATCACACACCCTCGCTTCTGATTGGCCAGAGAGCATCCTACCTGTCGAGGGATTTTAAAGAAGGAATTTCCCCTTCTATGGCAATCCTCCGTAAACGATGTTAGGTCTTTGCTGTGTTGAATAATAATTGTAGTGGATGTGTGTATTGCCCTACAATGAAGAACATGTTTTAGAAAGGAGGTATGAGTAGATGTGGCTGTGGGTCCTGGCAATACGAGGCATGTGTGGCGGTTAAACCTTGGTGATGAGGAGTCTGGGATGTGAGCTACACCTTACTCATGGGTCAGTTACCATGGTGAACAGATCGAGGCAGTCTATGTTACCTTTTTGTGTTGTGCATCTTTATATGTTATGAAATGTTAACTACCCAGGGGCCCGAGACTGATAGTAGGCATAATTTCATTTATAACAAACATGAAATCCTTGTATAGACTCTTTTAGTTGTCCGACACCTAATGGGTCGGCGGTAATTAATTTTATTAATATAGTATGCAGTATTCGAGAATGCCTAATATATCATAGGCTTGTGCATAAACCTTTAAATGTCTTAATAGCCTAATGCATAGTGTTCGGAATGTCGGTGTTAGTATCCTAGGTTCAAGTCCTTGGAGTACCACATGTATTCATTACTTTCATTGATTTCATTGGTTGGGTTTATTTTTAAATTAATTAGGGAGTGGTGAAAACCAATATGAATTTATCCAGGTTCAGAAGTAATTCATAGCGAGGCCTTCCTATGTGGTAAATTGACCCATTAATTACCCCTTCCATTCGTCTAATCATTAGGTTATCAGAGTGCAGTTGGGTATATGTAGCCTACAAGCTAAGATTAATATTTACTTTTTAGTTGTGTCCTGTGCCTGTCGTAGTAGGCCTACTTGTCCTGCATTATTTATAACTTGCTGCACTATAGTATTTGTCGAGTGTTGTGGTTGCTTCACACCGACATTGTATTAATTGTTTAATTGTATTATTTAACATACTTGTACATTATAACTGGACTTAGCATTTTACAGTTGTCTTGGCTAAGCTGCCTTTTGGTTTGGCCTTTATTATATATATTTTAGCACTAGTTACCTGCAATTAAAGTTTATTAATAAAGCACTTTTATATAACATTAATATAGATTAAGACTATTTGAGTGTCTATCTCAGAGCAGTGGGTGGAAAGGCTCCCCCGAGTTGTTTAGCTATAGAGGGCGGTTTGTACCGAGGTAGCTATTCCGATAGTTTGGACAGTTTGTGGCATTATAGTATAGTGCAGTGCAGGGCCGTCATATTATTCATGTTATTGTGTCTTTCTATACGAGGGATTGTTTGTAGCAACTTTGGCCCTGGCTTCACTAAGGAAATTCCGTTAGATGTAGGTCATTTTAGGAGTGCCTAACTTGTTGGTAGTTCACTAATGCGTTATGCTTGGCCACATATAATTATACTGTAGTACAGTAGCGCATATTTATATTATATAGCTTTGGTTGGATTAGACCCCAGTAATCGGTGCTGGGTTAGTAGGTGAGTGTGAGTTTCATGTCTAAATTCAACTGCACACTTGGTTTTCTAGTCGTAGGTATCAGGTAGAACTCGGTTGAGAGAATTTTGTGCACTTCTTGTCCACAGAAAGCGTGGAATCATACGTTAAGTGCTCTATTTGTTGCGGTATGTTGGATGGATGTTAGAGAGGCTGTAGAGCTGCTGGTAGTCTAAATAGTCTAGTAGTCCACGAACTAGGAGTCTCACCTACTATTCGTAACAACCTAACTTTATCGCCTTTTTTTTGTTTTTGGGGGGGGGGGTGGAGGGGGGGGGGGGGGGGGGGGGGGGGGGGGGGGGGGGGGGGGGGGGGGGGGTGGGGGGGGGGGGGGGGGGGGGGGGGGGGGGGGGGGGGGGGGGGTGGGGGGGGGGGGGGGGGGGGGGGGTCAGCCAAACAGTAATTGCTCCCACCGTTTGGTTTCAACAAAATACCTGAACTAGTGTTATGTTGAGTATGACTACTCTTAGTACGCACACATATTTTGTTTTATTTATGAACGCGCACGAGTGGAACCATGGTTACGCAAAGTATGACAAGGATGCATTATGTAAAATTATTTTAGTGACAACATATTGTATTTGCAAACACACAATCAGTATTTGAAGTATATCAGTATTGAGTATGAACTGCTTCTTCGACGAAAAATATTTCGCGGAGTGTAAGCACATTCAAGAGACGATCTACAAGTCCGCAAAGTGCATCACACACACACACACACACACATGTTTGTATGTCAAACTATGTACAAAATGCATTGGGCTTGTCTTTTATCCCTTACACACACATTATTGATTGTCACAAAGTCTTATAACATAAAATCACTGGTAAATATTCTTAGAAAATACATTTACATGTTTGTTTGGAGGTGGGAAGGGGGTGGGTAAATGGTAGATGGAAGGTCGAAAGGTAGGGTATTTGCGATATGCATAATTATGGAAGGAGTGGGTGAAATATTTTCGGCGATATTAATTATTTTCAGCAAATCCGTATATATATACAGTATATATATATACAGTATATATATATATATATATATATATATACGGACGTGGCACTCTGGGGGAAAAAGCATGGATAATCGTCCTGACTGTCAGTGGTTCGAGCCCGGCTGAGTGTATAAAATAATTTAGTAGCTCACATGTTTTTGTGAGATATACTTAATAGATACAGATTATATACAGTATATACAGTATATATATGTATATACAGTATATATATATATATATATATATATATATATATATAATAACATATATATGAATTGGGTGGGGGAAGGAAGGCAGGGAAGAACTTTGATTCTTTATTCTCAAGCGTTTCGGGCTATGTACCCATCTTCAGAGAGACTGACAACACAAGACAAACTCACAAACATATGCAAAACCAGTGAAAATCCTACTTGACACCTTATAATAGTACTGCGGGGTCGATGGGTACATAGCCACGTTAAAGAAAAAAAAATCAAAGCTCTTCCCTGTGTTTCTTCCCCCACCCAAACCATCTACCGGTACAGTACCTGTTAATATGGATAATTCACATACAGAATATATATATATATATACATATATATATATATATATATATATATACTGTATATATTATTAGTATATCTCGCAAATACATGTTAGCTACTAAATGTTTTTACACTCTCAGCGGCGTTCGAACTACCAACAGTCAGGACGATTGTCCATGCTTTAACCAACACTGGTTAAAGCATGGACATTCGTCCTGACTATCAGTGGTTGAAGCTCCACTGTGAGTATAAAAAAAGTTCAGCGAGGGCACATGAGGAAGACTGAAGGAAGCTGCTACTGAAGCACAGAGAGAGCGAACTAGAGGAGAGCTTATCGAAGTCTAACTCCTAAGTGGTGTTCCTGGATGTTGTACTGTGTATTCTAAATTTAAACCAAAGCAAAATAATTACCATAAGGAAGCACCTTCACTAGCAGACAGAAATAGAGGATTCCAAACAGTTTCGGTGGAAACATGGAAAGGAACATTCCTTTCTATCTTTACACTGAAGAGGGTGACAGTTTTCACCGAAACTGTTTCTACTAAATTATTTCCGTCTGATTGCCAGTGTGTGTATGTGGTTTATTTTTATTTTTTGTATAATCTTCTGATAATCACACCATTGTAACTCGCTTGCCAGATGGTTAATAGGTATATATATATTATATGGGAGGTGTGGTGGAGTGGTCTTGCCACTGGCCTGGTAATCCAAAGGTCCCGGGTTCAAATCCCGATGTATCAATGGGAAGATATTATTGGGATGGAATTTGTGCTGTACCTAGTATCAGTGCATTACCACAAGCCCACCGAAACGTCAATAAAATACCCTCATTGTTCCCTGATTAAATAGCACTGTATGAATATTCCCATATTCAAAATATGCTATAGGGGTGCAATGCCTGGTGAGTTATCTGCTAAACAGGTGGCGTTGTGTGTGTGTAAGTGTGAGAGTCCGAGTGTAGGGGGTGAGACAGTGAAGCACGGGAACGAGGTGGCTTCAGAGATGGGGTCGTTTCGGGCCATGAGTGAGCACCGTGCCTCATGTGAAGGCAAGATGGCAGGTGCTCGTTGTACTCTACGTGCTTCACATGTCTCACTCCCTAGACTGGAACAAGACCTCACGGGCTTCACTGTTCATTGTAAAGCGGTGAATGTTAAGGTGCTCAGCCTATGCCCGAGAGGAAGTAAGTTGGAATATAAAAAAAAAAAAAAAAAAAAAAAAAAAAAAGTGTATACAATGTTTGCATCGTATTATTCCGGAGAAATTATATATATATGGTTACCCTTTTAAGAGATAATATAAAGCGATATTTTTGCCACTCCTTGTTTTTTATGCCATTTTTTTTTTCTTGCACGAATATTACCGAACATGAATATATAATCACTCTCAAATGTTCTGCTACATACTTCCCACTCATATAACTGCCATCTTATGAAACATGCTTGTACTCAGTCGGGGGACACCTCGACGACGTATACAGACTAATACACATAACAAAGCACCCCAACAGCTTCCTCTCTCTCCAACACCCCTTCTACCCTCTCTACACTCTTCAGAAAAATTACACAAGTAGAATGTAGATACGAGGTGCTGTATCAATAATTGAATTTATTGATAGAAATCGTGGCACCGCAACAACAAGGTCATATGGCATGCCGTTGTAAAGGTATATCCCTCAATACCTTCATCTGATCTGATCTTATGTAAGTATACCTCTCTACACTCTTCAGAACAAAATAGGAAAAGTAGAATGTAGATACGAGGTGCCGTTGTAAAGGCTTATCCCTTCATCTGATCTGATCTTAGGTGTGGGTCTAAACAACCACTCACTCTGTTGTATCTATATCGAACCCAAACAAAACAATACAATGCAGTTTTCTTTTATATCCCAGATGCCTGAGAACTATACTAAAAGGGGGTACGGTTTATTTATTGGTAATTTTGTTTTTTTCTTTAGGTGACCTGGATATGTGTGAATTTTTCTGTTTTTGTTTGTGTTCATTGTTTCCTGTCATGTTATCCCAACTCGGGCTCTGTCTTGAGACTACCCCCCCCCCCCCCCCCCCCCCCCCCCCACCCCCCCCCCCATCACCCCAAGCTTCTTATCGTTGGTGTAAATCTAGGCCATGACGGAGGCAGCTTATGGCCCTCTGGCTTTTACCGCTCCCTCTTTTCCCCTCTCAAACCCTGGCTTTACTGGGATAGAGCTGGCCTTTTGTTTGCTTGCGGTTTTCATCTTTCATGGTAACAATATTATTTAGTTGTTTTATAGATAACTTCATTTTTTAGCACATAATATTGTGTGTATTTAACTAGGGAAATTGTGTCCGGTCACCTGATGGTTCGTTAACCCTGGCTTTGACTTCTCACGAGCCAAGGGGGTAAAGACATTAGGGATCGTGGCTGTAACATTTTGGCTAGTCTGCTGTATATATCTAACTTGTTTTCGGTTATTTTTGTTTTCGGTTAGTCTAGGCTATCATCCCTGGTGGCCTATTTCTGCGTACTTCAATTTTTAAATTTTCAGTTAGGCTATCACCGCTGGTGGCCTATTTCTGCGTACCGGTATTTCATAATTTTTGTTTTCGTTTAGGATAGGCTATAACCCCTGGTGGCCTATTTCTGTTTAAATAAACATAAAATTGTTTTCGGTTCGACTATCACTGCGTATTCAAATTTAATTTTGTTTTGTTTTAATTTTCGGTTAGGCTATCACCGCTGATAACCTATTTGTGTGTATTTCAACATTTTTTTTTGGGGTTAGGCCTATTTAAGTAAGTGAAGCGACCTGAAGGGAGTGAAGTGTTTTTAAAGTGAGTTTAGTGTTTTTAAAGTGAGTTAAGTGTTTTTAAGTGAGTGAAGTGATCTGAAGAAAGTGATCGTCACCATGCCTCGTGCCTGTACGAACTGCGCCGGTAGGTTTGGTGCTTCCATGTTTGCTCCTGCCGATCCACAAGTCTGCCGACTCTGCCAGCAACGAGAAGATTTGACAGCAAAATTGGATGAAGCCCACAACAAGATCAACGCCCTCACCAGGAAGCTGGAATCACTCCAAGAGTTTGTAACACTCAATGTTGGAGTATCACTAACTTCAATTGTTTCAACTCCAGCATCCACCACCGCCCCAACGTCATCTGCCAACAATCCAACACCTGCAGTAGACACTGCAGCAGATGCTTCTGACGAACCTGAGCCGACATCAAACCAGGACAGCCGCCCTGTTCACCTTAGTCTCTCCCCCACTCCTCGTGCAAGAAGCCTGCTAGCACGAACAGTACCAACCCCTCGCCCCCGTTCTAACCACTCCTCTCCCCGACCTGTACGTAGAGTCCCGCCACCACAGGTTTCCGGATTTACACAGTGAGGAACGGTGCACGGCCAACGCAGAAAAGGTCTCATCTACCAGTCACAATGTCAAACAGATTTGAGATATTGGTAGAGATGGAAGACGAACCAGAAGAGACCAGGCTCGTTGGGGATTCCATCCTACGAGGACAGGTCGAAGAGTTCTGCGACAGAGTCCCAAATCAACGGAAAAGATTTTGCATCCCAGGAGCTGGACTGGACGACATTGTGGAAGCCTTCGAAGATACCACAAAGGATGCAAATGAAAATACCCTTTTTGTCATCCATGCTGGTTCAAATGGACGTCATGCGCACCAGATCCGAAGAGTTGATGGAGAAATATCGCAAAATGATCCAGCACTACAAAACAAGTCAAGGAATATCATCATCTCAGGCATTCTCACCAAGGGACCGACGCACCTGACAAATTCTACGACAAGGCCTTCAGCACAAATAGCCGACTAACATTTGTCTGAGGGAAGAAGTTGAATTCATCAACCTCTGGGACAACTTCTACAACCAGCCTACTCTGTTCCGCAAGGATGGCACTCATCTAAACCCTGTGGGTTCAGCATGCATGGGTCGTCTCCTACACGAAGCAGTCCGCAGCCATGGATCAAAAAACGCCATCTGAGAAGAAGCAGCAGTGACATAAATCATCCAACGCCAAGAAAAAAACAGAGGCAACCGAGGACCACCAGCGATAAGGACCGAAGACAGCGAGGACCGAGGACAGCCATGAACATAAATGTAGATCCGACAAGAACCAAAATATTATTAAAGAGCGTTCCGTGAGTTCTAAAATAACAAATTTAAAGGTTTTCTATGCAAACGCTCGTAGCATACGCAATAAATTTTCAGATTTAGAGGAGCTAGTGTTTACAGAAAATTATGATGTGATTGGCATAACAGAATCTTGGCTCAATACAGAAGATAGAGACTTTTTAGCAGAGTATTCACTTCCCGGTTATGTAATGTTTGAGAAAAGCCGAATAAATCGAAATGGAGGTGGCGTTTTACTTTATATCAAAGAAAGTCTTAACCCTACCCTCTTGTCAAAACCTAAATTGTGAACGTCGACGCATCTTTTGTGCTAATAAAGAATAATAAAGGTACAAAAAATAATACTTGCATTAATATACAGACCTCCAGCTCAATCAGTGCAAACTGACCGAGAAATTTACGAACAAATTGCAGATGTAAGTAACTCGCAAGATACCGTAATTTTTGGCGACTTTAATTTACCTGTGACCAAGTGGGGCGATACCCTTACTTCACACTCCGGACATGACTTGTATACGAACTTGCAAGAGAGTTCGCTTTATCAATTTGTTTGAACGCCAACCCGTGGTAATAGCGTTCTTGACATTGTACTTGCAACAAAAGAAGAATTAATAGAGAATTTGAATGTTGGTGATGAATTCAGTAACAGCGACCATCATACGATAACTTTCACTTTAAATTTTACTAGTACAAACCAAATAGTAGCATCGAAAAAGTCCCTAATTTCAAGAAAGCAAACTTCCATAAACTTAGAGCTATGTTTAAAGAAACTGACTGGAGCTTTTTAATTAACAATAACGACATAAATACATCTTGGAAGTTATTCGAAACCACTTACCTAAAAGCAGTGCAAGACTGCATACCATCGAAAATACGGCGTCCAGGCCATCATAATAAGCCCAAATGGTGGAATAAAGATATTTGAAACTGCCTGCTTGCTAAAAAATTTGCTAATGATAGATTAAAATCTTCACAAAATGACGAAGAACGGGTGAAATTTGTAGAGCTACGACGCAAAGCCAAAAAGTTAATTAAGCAAAGTAAAAAGACCTTAGAGTTACATATTGCGAATCAAAGTAAAACAAACCCGAAAGAATTCTATAGTTATATCAGAAAGAAAAAAGTAGTTACTTCAACTGTTGGACCGTTAGTCGATGAAAATGGAGAATACACCAAAGACGAAATACAAATGAGTAATGCCCTGAATACCTTTTTTGCATCAGTTTTTACAACAGAAGACCTCAGTGATATCCCTACACCATCGCCGATTCAGATTGATAATTCAGATGTTTTAAGCAATATCACCGTTACAGAGAGAGAAGTATTGAATTGTTTAGATAAACTCAAGGTAAATAAAACGCCTGGACCTGATACAATCTCGCCTAGAGTTCTAAAGGAAGCTAAGGATGAGCTCTCCAAACCACTGACATTACTATTCAATAAATCCTTGCAGTCTGGAACTATGCCTGATCAGTGGAAGCTAGCCAACGTAACACCGATATTCAAATAAAGCACCAAATCCCTACCCAGTAACTATCGTCCAATTAGCTTAACCTCAGTTGTATGTAAAATGCTAGAAACGGTCATACGAGACAGACTCGTAAATCACTTAGAGGAAAATAACATACTTAAAGATACTCAACACGGCTTTCGTAAAAAACGTTCCTGTTTAACAAACCTCTTAGACTTCTTCCACGATATCCTCAACCTCTACGATGAGAGTAAAGCTGTAGATATTATATACCTTGATTTTCAAAAGGCCTTTGACAAAGTTCCCCACAAACGTTTACTGCTAAAACTAAAAGAGCATGGAATACAAGACGGTGTGTTGAAATGGATAGAAAATTGGCTCAGCGACAGAAAGCAAAGAGTAGTCATAAACGGTAAGGCATCTAAATGGACCAATGTAAGTAGTGGGGTACCCCCGGGATCGGTACTAGGACCAATTCTCTTTCTAATTTACATCAACGACATAGATGAGGGTCTCACCTGTACAATCTCAAAATTTGCTGACGATACAAAAATTGCAAATAGCGTACTCTCAAAAGAACAAGTTGACGATATGCAACACAATCTAGATAAATTGTCATGTTGGGCCCAAATTTGGCAAATGAGTTTCAATGCGGATAAATGTAAAGTATTACATATCGGATACCTAAATGAGAAAGCAAACTATTCGATGAATGGCACTCAGCTTAAGAATGTAAACAGAGAAACCGATCTGGGAGTAACAATATCGAGTAACCTAAAACCGAGTCAACAATGTTCAGAAGTTGTTAAGAAGGCAAACAAAATAATTGGCTTTATAGGCAGGTCATTTGAGCATAAATCCAAAGACGTTATCCTAACCCTTTACAATTCCTTAGTCCGCCCTCTTCTGGAATACTGCGTTCAATCCTGGTGCCCTTATTACCAAAAAGATATAAACAAGCTAGAACGAGTTCAACGTAGAGTTAACAAAATGATACCTAGCTTAAAGAACAAACCATACGAAGAGCGTCTTAGAGAATTAAATATATTTCCTTTAACCCAGCGCAGATTAAGAGGTGACTTAATTCAAGTGATCAAAATCATCAAAGGCATCGACAATATGAACTGTAGTAAGTACTTCACTATCGACCAATCTAATTACACGCGGGGAAACGGTTGCAAAATTATTGGTAAATCTTTTAACTCACACGAATCTAAGAATTTCTTCTTCAATCGAGTTGTCAACTTTTTTTTTTTTTTTTTTTTTTTTTAAGAGACAATGAACGGAGGAAGGAAAAACACAGATAAAACAAAAAGGTCCATGTGCCTAAAGGCATCCTCCATTCATAAAATGTTTGTAACAACTGGATTTAAACATTTGTAGATTGTAAGTTTGTGGAAAGCAATTCGAGGGAAGTGAATTCCAAAGAGTAGTAGCTCTGGGGATAAATGAATTCTGATAAGCAGAAGTTCTGCATTGTGGAGGAGAAAGTGTTAATTCATGGGCGCTCTCAGCTGCCCTAGTTCTACGGGGAAAGATGTGGAGAGGCGGCACAATTGAAGCAAGTTCCTCGGAACAATTGCTGTGAAAATATCTGTAGAATAATGCAAGGGATGCAACGTTTCTTCGTATGATAATGTAGGAAGGTCCTGTGTGATTGCAGGGTTATGATTAATCTAATAGCTTTATTTTGAATGTTGTCCAACTGCCTCAATGGAAACCACTCCACTTCCACCCCACAGAGGTGAACAGTAATCCATCTGAGAACGCACATGACTTTTATATATCACGGCCAACTGCTCGTCAGTGAAGAATTCTCGAACTCTGTACAGGAGTCCCAGTTTTTTAGAGGCATTCTTAGCAATGCTTCTAACATAATGTGTCCAGCTCAAGTTAGTAGTTAATGTTACACCGAGAATGTCAATACTAGGGGAAGTGGGAATATTTACATCATTAAAAAATATATGGGAGTCAGTGAGATTCTGTCGGTTAGAAAATTGAATGTACTTGGTTTTCTGTGCATTAAAGGAAACTAGATTCTTTTGTCCCCATCCATTAATTCTAGAAAGGTCCTGGTTCAGAGAAATTGCAGTGTTTATTTTTGAATTTATAAGATCGGGTTGGGTGAAAGAATTGGTAAATGTGAAGGAACTGTGGAGTGTTGAGTCATCTGCGTAGGAATGTATTGGATTATGAGTGGTAGATATGAGATCATTGATATGAATGAGGAACAGAATTGGGGCCAAAACTGATCCCTGGGGAACACCAGCATTTATTGAGTGAAATTGAGAATAAAGGCCATCTACCATTACACGTATTTTTCTGTTATGAAGATAAGAAGAAATGAGTGGAACTAATGATGCAAGGCCGTAGTGTGACATCTTCGACAATAAGGATTGATGCCAGACTCTATCAAATGCCTTATCAAAACTTGTGAAATGGGCTTCCCCGAAACGTTATAGACTGCATCACCGTTGATTCATTTAACCCTTAAAAAGTGGCTCACCACATAAGTCGTTTTTAATAAAGCTGGACTATGTGGCGGCGCTCGACATAGGTCGAGTGGCAATTTCAGCACGTAATGTTGCTGAGAGAGAGAGACAAGTGGTGGCAGGAGACTAGCGAGCGTATGACTGCTCCAGACCACCGCGGCGAACCTACTGACACGAATCTCAGCTCCCTCCTCCCTCTCTCACTCGCTATATACGGAATTGTATCGGGAAAGTGGCTAATTACCTGCTTTTTGCACTCGCGTTGCACGGTTATTGCAAGAAAACTAGCCATCATAAAAGGATCGTTATGGTGTCATTCGAAAGCTCTGTTTATGCCCTTTCAGGGATAGATACTTGTTTTACGTTCTGGGTCTTATTTAGGCATGAAAATGATCACGTAAACAGCCCTATTTTGGCTAAAAACACCCCGCTGGGCGGTACATATAAATATACCGCATAGGCCGCTAAAGAAGGGTTAAACTCCGCCTAGACAAATATCTCGCATCAAACCCGCGACTGACTGCGTTTGTAAATGAATAACTTTATTTTATCCCCCCCTCAGTTACTAACCCATCTGTCCCCTACTAACTTCCTAATCCTGCCGCGGACATTAGTTCCAGGGCAGTAATTCCCTTTCCAATGTTTCCTTACCCACTCTAAACCACTGTTTGGACACTTGATCCTCAGTGTTTTGGAGGACAAGCAACCTAGAAGGGTCACTAGATATGTTGTTGCTTGATTTCCTTTTCCTTTGTACTAACTTGCTTCTTTTAGAAACATGTAAAACACAATGTTTTCCTTTCATGACAACATTCACAATCCATTCTCATTTGTTCCACATGTATTCCTCTTGTATGTTGGTCACAGTCATATACAGTATATGTGTGTATCTGACTGTCTTCCGACCCTGACCTGATAAAGCTCCAAGGCTTGCGGATTCATTTAAGGGGAGATTTTCACGTAAGGGATTATTTTCTGACCTCCCTTCTCCCTCATGTTTAACCCCATTAGTTTTGGTATTTTGAGACGTTCACCCAATTATTTTGGCAATTTTAAGACCTTCCGCCCCATTTCTGTCATTGTTAAGACCTTTCGTGCCATTTAGGTGTTGATTTTTTCCTTGTGAGCGATAGCGAGCCTGTAGTATAGGAGGACCCGGCCTATGTCCGGGACATTTATCTACCGAAAAATATACACATTCTCGAAAGGAGGTCTTGTGGATATTTTTAACTTACCCCCCCCCACCCCAGACATAAAAAAACTAAGAAAGTTAGGGGTTGCCTGAGTGCCCGGTATTTCCCCCACAACAGTCTTCCTCACACTGAAGGACCGTTAGAAGTCGGAGGAATTTGGGTTTGCCACCAACCGACAGATTATGATCTAACTTACCTAACTTACGGAGCTCAGTATGACGCAAATCGCGTCATAAACTGATTATTGAGCTATTTCACTAAGTTCATATGACGCGATCGCGTCATATGATACTTTTGGGCGAAACCGCCATACGATGCGATCGTGTCATATACGACAGAGGGGGTTAACAAGAATGAAATTTGGATAGTAGGATTCCCAGTCCCAACATCCATGACTCTGTTTGCACATAATATAGGTTATGACCACATAGCCGCTATGTGGTCTCTATATCCCCATGTCTAGTTCATTCATTATAGGCAGGCTAGACATTGTGAACCCTAACCTCTGGAACTAAAAATGGGCTAGAGCAAATGGACTATACAGTTCCAAATTTCTTTCCTTGGTTGACTCCTCCTAAATGGTTATATTACCCTATTTATTTATTTTTAAATAGGTTACTAGGCTAGAGTTTTGGCCTGCCTATTAGGAACAAGGTATAGGCTACTTTCAACTACAATAAACAAACTAAACTAAATTGGAATAACTTCCTACAAACACTTTATCAAAAAACTCTACAAAACACTAAACAGCATCACACTTTCCAACAGCAACACAACACAATCACATGCTGTAATCACAACAACAGACTCTACTCTTTCATGTAAACAACAACCAAACAATTCCCCACAGACCCTGACTATACACCCTTCACCAATCACCAGACAAAGCCCATCATCAACAACCTCAAGCACTCACCGCCTGTGGCCTAGACAACATAAGCAACATACACCTCAGACACCTGGGACCACAAGGCATACACGCACTCACTAACATATCAAACTACAGTTATTCACACAACACAATACCAGACATCTGGAAGCATGGTATCATCATCATATTCTCCAAACACAACAAAGACCCCACGCTACCCTCCTCACACTGCCCCATCACACTCCTTTGCACCCCCTCCAAAGTCATGGAATGCCTTATACTACAACTAATTACACCCGACCTACCCCTAGCTCCAACACAAAATGGCTTCAGGCCACTACACTCCACAAACACTCTTCTCACAGACCTTACACAAAGAGATTTTGATGGCATCAACTCAGCTAGACCACCACACAGATCACTACTAGCCACACTCGACATTAGTAAAGCCTTCGATGCCATCCCCCGCCACAACCTAACAAACAAAATCTACAACACAAACATGCACAACACAAAAAGGTGGCTGACCAACTTCCTAGCAGGCAGATGTGCACACGTATCTTTTGCCGGTCAATCATCTAGCATCAGAAACTTTCCAAACGGAGTCCCACAAGGATCCGTCCTATCGCCCGCACTCTTCAATTTGTACATGCACGCTATAACTACACCCAATACACCTCAAATAAACTTAGCCTCCTATGCAGACGGCATAACACTCACATGCACACACAATGCCAAACACAGCAACAGATCTCCTTCAACCCTATCTCCACACACTACATGGCTGGTGCACTACAAACAGACTTAATCTAGCCCCAGCCAAATCCACCGCAACCCTGCTCACAAGCTGGACAGGAGAACACGAATACATCCCTCAACTCACCATAAACAACACACCCCTAACACATACACACTCACCCAAAATCCTAGGAGTAACATATGATATTCAAATTACATTCAAACAGCACACCACAAACACAAAAAATAAACTGACACCCAGACTTAACGCCCTCAGGTCACTTGTTCACACAAAATTTGGACACAACAAAGAAACCACCACCACAGTTTATAAACAATACATAAGATCAGTGATGGAATACGCAAGCCCAGCCTGGGCTCCTAACCTAGCTGAAACAAATCATAAGACCTTACAGACTATTCAAAGCAAAGCCCTAAAAATCATTACAGGCTGCACAGCTACTATACCCACAGATCACCTAATTCAAGAAACCAAAATCCTCAAAGTCAAAGACCATCTGGACATGAGAAGCACTCCATTCCTGGCAGCAGCCTCCACGAACCAAAACCACCCACTACACTACATGGCAACACACCCACAGACACCAAGAAATATCACAACAACACCCAGCACATGATATCACACACAAATACTGTCCTCGGTCCCTCCCTGCCCACCCCAAACCAACTTCCAGAAGCACATCCATACTCATATCTCTCGCCGATCCATCCACTCACTCATAGACCACACGCAGCTGCAAGCACGACCTCCCGAAATCCATCCTTCCGAATCCCCCCTTCCTCGCGAGGACAGAGTCCACCTAGCCAGGCTGAGAAGTGGACACCATCCAGCTCACTGAGCTATCAGAAGAGACTGGATGACTCGGTCGTCGACACCTGCCCGAGATGTAACACAGCACCCCATACCATTAAACACATCATAGAAGACTGCATTTCACACAACCACTTACGCCAACAACAGAATCTACACTCAATGAGCGCTCTGTGGGAAAGCCCGATCGTGGCCATGGGCTTCCTCAGAGACTCGGGGCTGTTCGGCCAGGCAGCTTAGGGAACAACAACAACAATATACAAAACCTATTGCAGCATATATATATATATATACCGTATATATATACATATACTGTATATATATATATATATATATATATATATATATATATATATATACTGTATATATATATATATATATACATATACAGTATATACAGTATATACTCGTTCCTTTAGCTATATACTCACACTTCTGCCAGCTTATCCCCCTGCTTTGGCTCTCCACTCTCCTGATCCATGTTGGTCTGGGTCGTGCTTTTGGTCGTCTCTCTTAAATCCATGCATATATACTGTATATATACAGTATATATAGTTCGGTGTGTTGCGTTCCTCATACAAACTACATATATATTTACCATGTTATCTTCTTATTGTCTCTACACAAGGTGCCGCTTTTGAAATATTCATAACGAGTTCATTTGATCATCTGTAGAGCAATCGAAAATCATACTTATTCAGGATTGGATTAGTGATTTTAGATATGGAAAAACAAACAAATGGATATAGGTGCGATGCCCAGAATTTCGATGAGAGATATTATTGCTTGTACTGTACTAGCGTCTATAGTCAACTGACATTGCAAAAATACTCTTGCTGTTGCCAGTAGTGATCATGGTTATCCCTAAGCTTACATATTACATTTGACCTCCCTACAAGTTAATCTTTTGGCATGCAAGAATGCATGAGAAAAAGTAAAACTGTTACCACTGCCATCTAGTGGCGGTTCCATGAACCTTGTTTGTCATCAAGTGATATAATCCAAGGCCCTGATTTATGAATATATGGTCGTGCTAATAAGTCACATACCAGCTGTCATTACGTTTGGCTCGTTCTGTGCTGTATTAACGTCTGTCAGATGTTGAATAGTGAGAATATTCCCTTTTGCGTGTGTGTGTCGTGTCGTAAAAGGCGACTAAGGATGCTGGGTGGCTGGGCTTGCAACCCTCCTTTGGAAAAAATAATTGTACAATTTAAGATGAGGCAGTTGTTTTTTCGAGTCCTCCTCCCTTATGTTTAGCCCTATTAGCTATGAGATTTCAAAACATTCGTCCCATTAGTTTGGTGATTTTCAGACCATTTGCCCCATTTATTTGCCAATAATAAGACCTTTCGTGCCATCTAGGTGTCAATTTTTTTTTCATAGCGAGTGATAGCGAGCCTTTATTTGAAGAGGAATCGGCCTTCGGCCAGGACATTTTTCTACCGAAAAATTTACAAATTTATATCGAAGGGGGGTCTTGTGGGTGTTGTTTAAGCTTGATAGAGGTTTAGAGAGCAAACTAACCCCTTCCTTTAACCATAGAGCCGAACCAGTAAATAATGCTGCACAATACCGTCTGAGCTCCCTTAACGCCTTACGAGCGGGCCCGTCAGTAACTTCTACTACCCGCCAAGCGGGTGGTTTTACCCTAAACGACCTTGTTTCCGTGCTCTTTTTCATGCATAAACATGAGCCAGAGAGTAATACAATGATGTATCCCTGAAAGGGCGATAATTGAGCTTTCCAATGACACCAGAACCATCCTTCTACGACCACGCGTTATTTTGCAACGATCGTGCAAGACGAAGGAAAAATCCCTAAAATACGGTAATTTCCTTACATAATTCCGTGTGTAGCGAGGTAGTGAGTGTGGGTGTGTGTGGAGTAGACATCAGTAGTCGCGCGAGACCCGTGCCGGCGGTCATGAGCCGACCTACGCTGCTCCTCCCATCGCTCGTCTCTCTCTTAGAGCCATTATTGCTCAAAAATTGCACATAGACTTAAGTCGGGCCCCGCCACATAGTCCTTTCTTCTCTAGACCGACTTAAGTCCACCCCCGCTAGACAAGGGTTAACAAGCGAACAAAAGGCCTTGTACTCGGCCAGCCCAACTGGGGACCACCTAAAACAAGACATTGAATGTTTGTGGCTGGCGACCTGGAATTATTGTTATATCCACCAACTAACTTCACCTCTAAACTCAATTAATGAAATCAACAAATACATGTGGCACTCCAAGGAGTCGTACCTAGGATACTCACATCAAAATTCCGCGCACTTATGCATTACGCTATCAAGACATGTAAGAATAGTGAAACATGACCCGGAAGTGAGAGAGAGGTTCAGGGAGTGTTAAAAAATACCAAGCCGGATGCATGTGGACTGACAGACTCTGTATGCAAGGGTACGGTCGCCCTAATAAGTGATATCCCAGCTGTCATTACGTTTGGCTGGCTCTGGGCTGTATTAATGTCTGTCAGATGTTGAATAGGATGGGTAAGTGTAAGAACATGTTGGTATATTTCACTCAAAAAGAAGAAATCACGAGTAAATATTGCTGATACCAATTATTGATCAAAACATACTTGGTGCCGAGAGTCACTTATTAGCGCGATTGTACACTCGGTCCAAAAAGTATCTGCACCCCTACACTTATAATCTGGTGTGTACAGCTTGGTAAAGTTTTCATATCTACCTGTAGCTATATCCATCTATACTACTATCTACCTATACTACCTAAGACCTACTACCTACGACCTACAACCTATACTACCAAGCTGTACACACCAGATTATCAGGGTAGGGGTGCATATCTACCTGTAGCTATATCCATCTATACTACTATCTACCTATACTACCTAAGACCTACTACCTACGACCTACAACCTATACTACCAAGCTGTACACACCAGATTATCAGGGTAGGGGTTTATCTACCTGTAGCTATATCCATCTATACTACTATCTACCTATACTACCTAAGACCTACTACCTACGACCTACAACCTATACTACCAAGCTGTACACACCAGATTATCAGGGTAGGGGTGCATATCTACCTGTAGCTATATCCATCTATACTACTATCTACCTATACTACCTAAGACCTACTACCTACGACCTACAAAGCTGTACACACCAGATTATCAGGGTAGGGGTGCAGATACATTTTGACCGAGTGTACATGCGTGGAGATTGGAGTGTGGAATGAGTGTATGCGCTGGAGTGAGTGAGAATAATAGAGCGAAGGAAGGTGTATGTTACTTTGTATTATAAGTGGAAGAGCATGTTAGCGAGCGTGGATCGTTGGTTCGAGGATTGCATGGTTAACCCCCTTCTGTACTGGCGACGTATTTTAAATTTTATTCTAGCTATATTTACACGATTGTGTGCAGTTTAAGAGGATCTGTGGTAGTAAAATGGGTTAACTGAGATAGTTTGACGCCGGTCAGTTGCTGGAGGCTCTTTATAAACTGAATAAAATCGTCTGATACTAGCCATAATAAACTTAAAAATATGTAGCCTGTACAGAAGTGGTTAAGAATGAAAGTAGGAATACAACAATGGGTGATAGTGTGTGTGTGCAAGTACTGACGGATAATAGCGTGGAAATAATGAAAGCAGATATTTTGGTATGTGTTGAAGCGTACATGCATAGGTTTTGAAAGGGAAAGAGAATATTTTTGATAGTAGACATAAATGCAAAGGTGGATGATAGGAAAGAAGATGGGTGGTGGTGGGAGTGTAGGGTATACAGTCAGAGGTGAAATGGAAATGGTGAACGCGCGAAACTTGTGAACGTGTGTATTGGGAGGAAGCTGATACCTTACCTTTGGATGTAGTTCGCCGCTCTTCTAGCGGCACCAAGGAGCGCGACGCCCCTCGTTATGGGTGGTGATTTGGTGCAGTAGACTGTTTGAAGCGACAGCTCGCTCCCTTGCGAGGATGGGCTCGTCTGGCACTTTTTGCAGTTCGACATCTAGGGCTCTCTTGAAGTTGTCTAACGAGATGTCCCTCATGTCTCTTACTCGCCGTGGGAGTTGTTGAAGAGACGTGGGCCTCTGTGTGATAACCAGCCCTCTCGCAGAGAGCCCATAGCACCCCTGTTATTCATCCGGGGGATTTCGCATTCCCAGCCTCTCCTATCACTGAATTTCATGACTATCGGAGTATGTAGGTTTGGTACTAAACCCTCTGCGATTTTCCACGTGTATATTATTAGGTAACGTTCTCTTCTACGTTCCAGTGAGTACAGATTCAGTGCTCTTAAATGCTCCCAATAGTGTAGATATTTTATCGAACTTATATGCGAAGTGAAATATCTTTGTACACTCTCTACGTCAATTATTTCACCTGCTTTGTATGGGGATGTTAATACGCTACAGTATTCAAGCCGCGGTAGCACTAGAGATTTGAAGACCGTTATCATAGGCAATTCACCGTGTGTTTTAAAAGTACGCAGAATCCAACCCGTTAGACGTTTCTCAGCCGCCACTTTGACCTGGTTATGTACTTTGAAACCCATATTTTCAGACATTAATATCCCAAGGTCTTTCACACTGTCTTTCCGTTTTATTATGTAGTTAGATTCTGTTAAGTAATTTGTAATTTCTTTAACACCATTATTATCTCCGTACCATATTAATTGGAATTTTTCCTCATTGAATTGCATGTTGTTTTCCCTGGTCCACTGGAACACTACATTCATGTCTTCCTGCAGTCGGCCCGGGTCCTCTTGTGTGTTTACTATCTTGCTTAATTTTGTGTCATCAGCAAAAGACGACACCGTACTGTGTCTGGTGTTAGTATCTATGTCACAAATTAGTATGAGGAACAGAAGGGGCGCTAGCACTGTTCCTTGGGGCACTGAGCTTTTGACATCCGAAGGCTCAGAAGTGACTTGGTTTACTCCTACCGATTGTTTTCGGTTTACGAGGAAATTGTATATCCACCGTCCGATTTTCCCAGTTATACCTTTTGCTTTCAGTTTGTGGGCTATTATACCATGGTCACATTCATCAAATGCCTTAGCAAAATCGGTGTAAATGACATCCACGTTTTTCTTTTCTTCTAGCGCTTTAAGAATTTTGTCATAGTGTTCCAAAAGTTGTGAGAGACATGATCTTCCCGCTTTGAACCCATGTTGACCGGTGTTGTGTAGTTCATTTGTCTCCATGAATGTTGAAATTTTGCTTCGCAGGACTCGCTCGAAAACTGTAATGATGTGAGAGGTTAGAGCTACCGGGCGGTAGTTTTTGGTAGTGCTTTACTCCCTCCTTTATGCAGTGGGGCAATTATTGCGTTTTTCAAGCTATCTGGTATGTCACCAGTGTACTAGACTCCTTCTCCACATTATAGCCAGGGGTTTTGAGAGGTTTTCCTTACATTTTTTCATTAGGATCGAATTCCATGAGTCCGGGCCTGGTGCCGAGTGGGATGGGATGTTGGAAATGGCCTCTTCTATGTCTTTTGGACCGAAATCAATATCCAGCATCTGAGGGGTTTCCGTGGGGGAGGTTTCCATGATAAATATATTTTGGTCTCTGATGACTTTTGTTTCATCAGGCTCACTGAATGCCATTTCATACTGCATGCTTAAGAGTTCGCTCATTTTATTTTTGTCCCCTGTGAAAGAGCCGTCCCCTTTGCTCAGTGGGCCAATGTTTGATGTTGTTTTAGCCTTTTGTTTGGCGTATGAAAAGAAGTATTTGGAATTTTCCTTTATACCTGCAATAGCTTTCCTCTCCTCTTCCATATGTTGTAGTTCATATGATATTCTTAGCCTTTGTTCATTTCCCACAATTTCTCTATCTATTTCGACCTTTTGCCTATCCTGTAGATTTTGATGTGTGCGTCTTTGTGTGAGTAATTTTCTTCTTCTGTACAGCCTCCTCCTTTCCCGATCTTGTTTGCTTCTTCGTTTTGTTTGTCTTGCAGGTATATGGTGGCTACAGATTTGGGTCATGGTTTCTGTTATTAAGACTAGACATTCTGCTGGTGTCAGGTTATCCATTAAATCTTCCCAGTCTATTTCCTCCATTTCTTGATTTACCTCTTCCCACCTAATGTTTTTGTTATTGGAAGTTAAATTTACTGAAGGGGCCGGTTTTTGTTCTCGATTCTGAGGTTGTCTGTACACTTCCTAAGGTTGTTTTGATCTCAATTAATTGATGATCTGAGCATGTTGTGTCCGATATGTTAATGCTGTGTACTAGAGAGTCGTTGTTAGTGAAGACCAGGTCTAAGATATTGTTTTCCCGTGTGGGTTCAGCAATATGTTGGGTAAGACTAAAAAAATCACAAAGTTCAAAAAGCTCTCTCGTATTAGTATTTGCTTCTCCGGTGTTATTTGCCACTAACTGGTTTTCTAGTTGTCTCCATTTAATGTTTGGTAGGTTAAAGTCTCCTAGCCATATAATATTTGGTGTTGGGTTCCCCAGGGTTTCCACTTCTGATTTTATTTTGTTGAGCTGGGTTTTTAATTCTTCTCGGGATGAGTCTGGAGGCCTGTATGTAACAATAACTGCTAAATTTAGGGATTCTATTTTAACTCCAAGAATTTCCACCACTTCATTACTGTTATTTAGGAATTCAGTACATATCAGTGAGTCATGTATGTACAAGGCTACGCCTCCATGTGATCTATGCGTTCTGTCCGCCCTATGTAGGTTGTAACCAGGAATCCATACCTCACTATCTTCCTGATCTTAATGTGAGTTTCTGTGAGAGCCGCAAATATAGCGTTTCCTTCTTCTAGCAGGCCCCTAATAAATGGTACTTTGTTCGTGGTTCTATTTTTTAGGCCTTGGATATTTGCAAACAAGATTGGGGAGGGATTGTTTGGAGTACTATGTGTACCTAATAGTCTTCGGGATGTATTGGCCACTCTTGGGAGGCCAGGAGGTGCTCGAGGTGTTCTATGTGCTCTTCCATCTCCCTCAGTCTCTTCATCTTCATCTGCCAATTCCCTCCTTGCCTTTTTCCTCTGTCTCGTCCTCGCATAGCTAGAGAGTTTTTTGGGCTACCATTCGTGTTAGGTCTAGCATATCTCCAAGTCCCTTTAATATGAAAAGCTGGGCATTTCATATTGTAGCAGGTCTTGTTTTCAAGTAATGTCTTGCAAAGGGATGGGTGGTGGTATTTGCAGGTTTCACCAAATCTACATTTTCCATGACTGGTTATGTTGTTGCAAATTTGGGGATGAGCAAATCTACATGAATTCCCATTATATTCGCCCTTTTGACCAAAGTAGCACCTTCTTTCCAGATAATATCTGCACACTGGTGTAGACAACCCCAGTAGGTGTGGCTGGGGCTGCAAGGGATTATGTGGTGAGCTAAATGGTTGTGGGTGATAGTGGGCTTGGTGTATGGGTGGGTGAGGCCTGCAGGGGGGTGGAGTTATGGGTCGTTGTAGGTGGCGGCAGGTGGCAGTGGTGAGGGGGAGACGATGTGGAAAGGGGAGCCTGATATGGGGGCTTGTTGCATCCTACGTTCATCCTGCAAATGTATTTGATCAACAGCAGTAGGGTGGCCAATGGCCATAGATGGGATTAATGTGGGTGTTTTCTGGGTCTTGGGAGATGTGCGGCAGGGTTTGTGGATATGTAGGGTGCGAAAGGTTGTTGTTCGGCAGGCGATGTGTGTTGATGTGCAGGAGGCAATGTGGGCATTATCATGGGAAGGTGTGCGTGTGTTGGTTGTGATATTTGTATGGGCCCTGAGGCCCCAATAGTTCCCCATTTTCTGTGAAAGATAGCTATGTCTTGGCTATATTTCAGTCTATCTTGTACTTCTGTATTTTCTACAGTCTGTATGACTTGCCATGTGATATCGAAACAACTATCGCAGAAATGGAGGTTCTTCCCTCTTGTATTGTACGCCTCATTTATTGGTGTCAATCCTATGCAAATCCAGTGGTATGGTTGCTTGCATATCTGACATGCGGTGCTTTTATGCATGTGTATATTCATCTTACAACTCGTACAGTTGTCTCTGGTAAACATTTTTGTTTTTTGTTTTTGTTTTTGTTTTGTTTTTCCACCCGCCCTTACATGGGGGAGAGAGAGAGATGGTGGTTGAATCTCAAAATTGTCCTGAAGCGTTTCCCTTTGTGTGTTATGTTAGTGAAGGAATGTTAGGGTCCCACTTCACCCCACAGGCAAGTCAATATTTGGCTGAACTGTTTCTTGTCCCTGTAGGTCTTTTAGGAGCCACACCCTTCTGTTTCGCCCCATTTGTACATTATGTTTTGAAAGTATGGTAATCCATACAATATACAAAGTAATATGTTTTGATGTATGGTACCGGTATGTAATGTGAGTGTGCTAGGAGATTACATTATTCTAATAGTCTGTCGTAGCATGCACGTATACACACACACACATACCCACAAGCACACACACACACACACACACACACACTCACACTCAAAGTCACACACACACACACACACACACACACACACACAGAACATGAGGGGGGCATGCAGGATCATCCTGGGTGGCACATATCCAGGGTACGAGGAAGCTCTCACCACCCTTAGCATACCTGCACTCTCAACCCACCACTACAACACACTCAAACAGTTTGCTTCTAAGCTGCTTGTTCACCCACGACACAGAAACTTACTTCCACCAGACGCCCCTAGACCTACACGTGCAGCTCGTCATTTCAACACACTCCAACCAATAAGAGCAAGAACTGACAGATATAAAATAGCCCTATCCCAACCATTGTTAATATTATTAATAATGTGTAATAACGGCTTGTCACACCATATATACGCGCCCACCTTTAATAATATATGCATAAGTGTGTGTGCGTGTGTGTATTAGAATATAATTATGTATGTATTTGCTTGAGTTTGTTTATGTATATTTGTATATATGTATCTATGTATGTGCAGTATATGTGTATGTATGTGTGCGTATAATGTGTATGTATGTATGCGTTATTTATGTATATATATGTGTCTATAGTGTATACTGTTTGTGGTTCGAGCCGCGGCTGAGAGTATCAGGTAGGATAAGAGAAGAGCATATATGCATGTAATGTGCATATATTTATGTATATGTATGTCTGTGTGTATGTGCTGTCAATGGTTCGAGCCCGGTTGAGAATATTAGGTATATAATATATATATGTACTGTACGTGTATTTATATGGTCATATGCACATATGTATGTAAATATACGTACATATGAGCGAGAACCGTTGCTCACTAGCGCAACTTCTGATTATAAATCTATGCATAAGCATTATCTATTATTAAGTGTTCGCGTATCTTCATCCATGTATTTCCACCCTTAACAAAAGAATGCCCAGATCTTCCACATTTCGACTTATATCACACACACACACACACACACACACACACACACACACACACACACACACACACACACACACCCACACACACACACACACACACCCACACACACACACACACACACACACACACACACACACACTTCCGAGGATTAACCACCCATAGTAGTACCTGCACCCTCTTAACGCTGACCATACCAAAACAGTATCAGTATGTATGTATGTTTGTGTGCATACGTGAGCGTTTGTGTATACGGACCTGTGCACACTTACTGCATGTTCTTATGTTCCTATATATGTATGTATATGTATGTGCGCACGTACGTGTATATACGTATGTTCTGTATATGAGTAAGTAAATAAATGTGTATATGTACTGTATATCACTTACTCTCATGGTTATTTTATGATAATTTGTATTCTGCACATGCATCATTATTGTATTTATTTATTTTGTTTGTAAACTAAGCTTACCATCCTCATATCTGTACATCTCATGTTCATCCACTAAATTGTAAAATGTGTATTTTCAGCTCATGAGGCTGCCATTCTTTAATAAACCGTTTATTATTATTATTATTATTACACACACACACACACACACACACACACACACACACACACACACACACACACTGACCCCCCTAATACCTTGATCATTAACAGTGAAGCCTGACATATACCAACGTTTAGAGGGTGGGAGACTAGTTTTGTTGTCCCTTTAAGTGTGTGTTTAAGTGCTTTAGGTCTCTCTCTCTCTCTCTCTCTCTCTCTATCTCTCTCTCTCTCTCTCTCTCTCATACTCTCTCTCTCTCTCTCTCTCTCTCTCTCTCTCTCTCTCTCTCGCTCGTTTCTCTCTCTCTTCTCTCTTCTCTCTCTCTCTCTCTCTCTATTCGATGAATGGCACTCAGCTTAAGAATGTAAACAGAGAAACTGATCTGGGAGTAACAATATCGAGTAACCTAAAACCGAGTCAACAATGTTCAGAAGTTGTTAAGAAGGCAAACAAAATAATTGGCTTTATAGGCAGGTCATTTGAGCATAAATCCAAAGAAGTTATCCTAACCCTTTACAATTCCTTAGTCCGCCCTCTTCTGGAATACTGCGTTCAATCCTGGTGCCCTTATTACCAAAAAGATATAAACAAGCTAGAACGAGTTCAACGTAGAGTTACCAAAATGATACCTAGCCTAAAGAACAAACCATACGAAGAGCGTCTTAGAGAATTAAATCTATTTCCTTTAACCCAGCGCAGATTAAGAGGCGACTTAATTCAAGTGTTCAAAATCATCAAAGGCATCGACAATATGAACTGTAGTAAGTACTTCACTATCGACCAATCTAATTACACGTGGGGAAACGGTTGCAAAATTATTGGTAAATCTTTTAACTCGCACGAATCTAAGAATTTCTTCTTCAATCGAGTTGTCAACTTGTGGAATGGGCTTCCCCGAGACGTTATAGACTGCAGCACCGTTGATTCATTTAAATTCCGCCTAGACAAATATCTCTCATCAAACCCGCGACTGACTGCGTTTGTAAATGAATAACTTTATCCTCCCCTCAGTTACTAACCCATATGTCCCCTACTAACTTCCTAGTCCTGCCACGTTAGTGGCAGGGCAGTAGTTCCCTTTCCAATGTTCCCTTACCCACTCTAAACCACTGTTTGGACACTTGATCCTCAGTGTTTTGGAGGACAAGCAGCCTAGAAGGGTCACTAGATCTGTTGTTGCTTGATTTCCTTTGTACTCCCTTTGTACTCTCTCTCTCTCTCTCTCTCTCTCTCTCTCTGCATGTATATATGTAAGCATGTATGTTGTATGTATACAGTATATGGTGTGTGTTTGTGATCAGCGTAGCCTAGCTACCTAAGGCCTAAGGTAAAGAAAAGTATGGCTAGTCCTACAGCCCACCGAGTACCTTATCCGATGTTGTGATAAGACTTGTTCAGGCTATTGGGTACATAGGCTACTGACATATTTTTGTATTAAACGTCATATAATATAATTATATACAATGTAATTTATATTATAAGCGTCATACTGGTTTGTTTGCGTTGGTTTTCATACCGGTGTGGTAATTAAAATACACATTGTGAATCTTTGATTAGTCTATTCTGCAGAATAGGTCTTGTTTTTGGATAAGTAAATTAGAATATAGATAAATATCTCTCTCTCTCTCTCTCTCTCTCTCTTATATATATATATATATATATATATATATATATATATATATATATATATTCCGTATATATATATATATATACCTCTACTCTATATATATATATACCGGTATATATATATATATATATATATATTTTCTTTAATACATACGAGGTTGAAAGAAATGGCAATTTCTGCGTTGGAAATTTTATTATTCAAAGTTTCCAGGTCTCTGATGAGTTTTCGCTGGGTGGCAGGAAGTAGATGAAGGAGATGAGCAAAATTCATGGTGGTACAGGGTTACATAAATGTACATGATGATACATGTGTACATTTATGTAACCCTGTACCACCATGAATTTTGCTCATCTCCTTCATCTACTTCCTGCCACCCAGCGAAAACTCATCAGAGACCTGGAAACTTTGAATAATAAAATTTCCAACGCAGAAATTGCCATTTCTTTCAACCTCGTATGTATTAAAGAAAATTTATTACCTGGCTTTACTAACATATATATATATATACTGTATATATACTCGCCTACTTACAGCGAATAGACTATATTAATGTATTTCTGTATAATATGTTTCATGTTTGACGTTAGTACCATACACTTAACTCAATATTAACCGGCAATTATGCATTATATGTAAACCTTTTGAGTACCAGCGACGCCCGTTATATTTTATTCTAGTTACATTTAGACGATTTTATGAAGCTGAGGAATGATATATGGTAGCCAAAAGGATTCTTTGAGGTAGTTAAAAAAATGGGACTCCTGTACAGAGTTCGAGAATTCTTCACTGGCGAGCAGTTGGCCGTAATATATAAATGTCATGTGCGTTCTCAGATGGATTACTGTTCACCTCTGTGGGGTGGAAGTGGAGTGGTTGCATTGAGGTAGTTGGACAAAATTCAAAATAAAGCTATTAGATTAATCAATAACCCTGCAATCACACAGGACCTTCCTACATTATCCATACGAAGAAACGTTGCATCCCTTGCATTATTCTAGATATTTTCACAGCAATTGTTCCGAGGAACTTGCTTCAATTGTGCCGCCTCTCCACATCTTTCCCCGTAGAACTAGGGCAGCTGAGAGCGGCCATGAATTTACACTTTCTCCTCCACAATGCAGAACTTCTGCTTATCAAAATTCATTTATCCCCAGAACTACTACTCTTTGGAATTCACTTCCTTCGAATTGCTTTCCACAAACTTACAATCTACAAATGTTTAAATCCAGTTGTTACAAACATTTTATGAATGGAGGACGCCTTTAGGCACATGGACATTTTTGTTTTATCTGTGTTTTTCCTTCCTCCGTTCATTGTCTCAAAAAAAAAAAAAAAAAAAAAAAAAAATTGGTAACCTTACAATTGGTAGACGTCCTTCCGAAGCTGAATAAAATCATGTAATAGTTACCACAATATAATGAAAAGGACGTCACCGGTACTGTACGGGTTAACGACTACAAAAGGACGTCACCGGTACTGTACGGGTTAACGACTACAAAACCAAAGGACGTCACCGGTACTGTACGGGTTAACGACTACAAAAGGACGTCACCGGTACTGTACGGGTTAACGACTACAAAAGGACGTCACCGGTACTGTACGGGTTAACGACTACAAAAGGACGTCACCGGTACTGTACGGGTTAACGACTACAAAAGGACGTCACCGGTACTGTACGGGTTAGTGAAGGCCTGAACTGGTTACAAAAGGACGTCACCGGTACTGTACGGGTTAACGACTACAAAAGGACGTCACCGGTACTGTACGGGTTAACGACTACAAAAGGACGTCACCGGTACTGTACGGGTTAACGACTACAAAAGGACGTCACCGGTACTGTATGGGTTAACGACTACAAAAGGACGTCACCGGTACTGTACGGGTTAACGACTACAAAAGGACGTCACCGGTACTGTACGGGTTAACGACTACAAAAGGACGTCACCGGTACTGTACGGGTTAACGACCACAAAAGGACGTCACCGGTACTGTACGGGTTAACGACTACAAAAGGACGTCACCGGTACTGTACGGGTTAACGACTACAAAAGGACGTCACCGGTACTGTACGGGTTAACGACTACAAAAGGACGTCACCGGTACTGTACGGGTTAACGACTACAAAACAATAATGTAAAACCCAATTTCCTAATTGTCTTGTAAGGAGTCGCGTGGATGGTTGTGTGTAGAGCCAGTCAGCTGATTATGTTTGTAAACAATCGATATGTTTGCTTAGAGAGAGAGGAAGCTAAGCAAGCCTTGTTAGTAATACCTCACTTACTGGCTCAAAATAGATGTTGTCCTGTGTATTGTTAATATTTTATTTTAAGGGAGCCCACCTCGCTTTTTTTTCTCTCTTTCTCTCCCTTTCTCTTTGGCTTGTATCCATTTGGCCCCATTCAGCCTACTGGTTTAAGACGTTTACCCCCATCCAGGTGTCAATATTTTCCTGGCGAGCGGTAGCTAGCCAGCATATATATATTTTTGTTTTGACAGCAAGCTAAATTTGTATATTTTTCGATAGAAAAATTTCTCCGGCGAAGCTGGATTTTTCTATACAATGCTGGCTCGCTTTCGCTCGCCAGGAAGAAATCGATACCTGGATGGGGATGAAAGTCTTAAAACAGTTGGCTGAATGGGGCCGAATGGATACAAGCCAGGGAAAGAGAGAAAAGGTGAGAAAGATAAAAAAAAAAACGGTGACCCCCCTTAACTAAAATTATTTCTTAAGCTAGTTAAAAATAGTTAGGTAATTGGATAATGATACAAAGCTAACCTTGTTATTGTGTTTTTATTTATCGTACCGGGTACAAATATATAGATATATATATATTTTCTGATGATGGGCTGTTCATTATTATTTCGATAATCCAGAATTGTACTACCGGAAGTATGTCTTACCCATAGCCTACACATTTAGCCACACCCACACACACCCACACACACACACACAACCATACACACACACACACACACACACCACAACACAATGATAATCACACACACACACATTTACATACCATACGCACACAACATAACACAAACTCACATACATACACACAACAGAACATATCACACACACACACACAACAGAACATACATCACACACACACACACACAAACACAACAGAACATACATCACACACACACACACACACACACACACACACACACACACACACACACACACACACACACAGTTAACTATTGTTCCCATGGTGTATTAGTATAGTGTCACTTTACAAGTTGTTCATGTTACTGACACCAACACCACCGATCCTTCTACTTATTGAGCAACACTAACTTCTTTAACACACACACACACACACACACACACACACACACACACACACACACACACACACACACACTACAGAAAATAACACACACACAATATAACTCATAACACACACACTACAGAACATAACACACACACACACACACCAGCACAAAATGCACCCACACACACACATAACATACACACACACACACACTACAGCAAATAACACACACACAATATAACACATAACACACACACTACAAAACATAACACACACACACACCAGCACAAAATACACCCACACACACACACACATAACAGAACACACACACACACACACACCAGAACATAACACACACACACACAACATAACACACACACACACACAACATAACACACACACACAACATAAATAAACACACACACACACACACACACACACACACACACACATTAGTATAGGGTCACCTTACAACTTCTCCCATTTTACTGGCAACAACACCACCGACCCTTCTACGTATTTACCAATGCTACCTTCTTTAACACACACACACACACACACACACACACACACACACACACACACACACACACACATTAGTATAGGGTCACCTTACAACTTCTCCCATTTTACTGGCACCAACACCACCGACCCTTCTACGTATTTACCAATGCTACCTTCTTTAAAACACACACACACACACACACACACACACACACACACACATACACACACATACATATACACATACATCAGAGCAAAACACACACACACATTAGTAGGCGTATAGGGTTACCTTACAACTTCTCCCATGTTACTGACACCAACGCCACCGACCCTTTTACTACTTGTTGACCAATACTACCTTCTTATACACACAAGTTACCCACGTTGGGAGGCTTATTACCAATTGTCTTACTCTTGTTGTTGAACCTAGATTTGTTTTTATTACCATGATTACACTCTATTATTATTATTATTATTATTATTATTATTATTATTATTATTTATTATATATATATATATATATATATATATATATATATATATATATATATATATATATATATATATATATATATATAGAGAGAGAGAGAGAGAGAGAGAGCTGCGTGAGCTTGATGAATGAGAAGTGAGTAAGCGTTTGTGGGAATGAGAGGCATGTCTTTGTTTGGGAATATAAATAAGGTAGGTGTGGAGGAGGGTATTAAATCCTTGGAAGATGATTAATAGGTAAGAGAGAGAGAGAGAGAGATTTTGTTATTTTGTTTTGCTATGTACGAAAAGGGTGAGAAAAGTGTGTCTGTGTGTGTGTGTGTGTGTGTGTATGTGTGATTATAGATAGGGAGAGAGAGAGAGAGCCTGGGTGATTGTAGTAGTGGGAGAGGGACAAAGGACTGAAGAAGGATAATTACTGAGGGAAGGAAGGAAGGAGACCAGCATAAATAAGGATGGGTCAGGTATAGTCATGGTATTAATTATGTTGATATGTTTGGAAGCAGTTAAGAACATAGATCGCGACTCGCCCATTTTTATCAGTAACGCGAAACAAAAGGAAGTAGCTGTGTGATTTCAGAGATAAGATCTATATTCAGGCAAAGGTTTATGAATTAATATAAGATCAATACATTGTAATATTGTATGTACAAATGTAACACTTACAATTACTATTAAATTTTTGATAATATTGCTTGTACTTTAAATGTTCAATATATGTGCATTGAACCACATATTATCCCTTGCGCCTCAAGGGATTGTACGGTACCGTTACTTTATCATTCCAGTACATTACCTGTTGTCATTACCAGTATTACCCAGGCTGGTGTGTATGTCACGGTATGTTCTTCCTCGTGACTAAGTTTCAAGGCCAAACTCACGCTACTGTTTATATGTCAACATTCAGTGGTACCGCTATTTACTTACGGTATATATATAATATGGGTATGAAAATAGCATATAGTGTCTATATTAGTATGCCCTTATTAATTAGATATATTGGCAGTAATATAGGACTAAAGTTTGCGCCAACGAACTTGACAATTAGCTTGACCCCTTAACTTCTTATAACTCGAAGTAAATGAAAGTAATCGGGCTGGCGTTTTTATCATTTGGGAAGAGTCCACCAGGAAATAGGTGTGGATATTTACTGCCAGTTTGCTCTAGGCCCTTTTGAGTTACAGAGAGGTCGGGGATCAAGATTATTGTCAAGTTCGTTGGCGCTACTTATACCCGTATGATATAAGAGTAGAAAGGTTTGTCGCTATCAATATCCTCAATGATCTTGTATACCTTTGTTATACCCTTTGCATACTTTTAATGTGTTTACAGTGTACATTCTAAGACATAGGTCGTGGTCTTAAGTTGTCGAAGCTATCTCGGACTATAATGAACGTGTTAATTATTTACCTAATATTTGCGTTTCAGAGGAGCGTTTTGTTGTTCGAGAGTTCATATTGAGCCAGGATTATTAGAATGCACTGGGTGGCGACAAAATTGAAGAATAACCTCATTTGAGCGTCACTATGTGGTTGGTGATTCATTGCAACGCTTGGGAGTTATGAGGGAAAAAAACGTAAACACAGACAATAACAGATAAAATGCAAATGGGTTCACCATATGCATTGTATAAAAACACCATTTGAAATAGATTCGGAGTTTATATTAAAGATATTAATTAGCACATTGTCCAAGTAATTCCACCACTTTTACCTATATATTGTAGTTACTAAGTGAAATCTTACATAATGTCCAGATTCTTCTTGAACCCAACAGGTTAAATGGTAACTATTAATAATGATGTATGGAAGTGGTGATGGAGGACAGGGGGGGGGGGGGTTAGAGGAGAGGGGAGGGGAGAGGAGAAGGGGGATGTTGAGGAGGAGGGGAATGTAGAGGTAGAGGGGAAGGAAGGGGGAAGGAGGAGGTGGAGCGGAAGGAAAGGGGAAGTAGGAGGTGGAGGGGAAGGAGAGGAGAATGTGGAGCTGGAGGGGAAGCATGATAGGGAGGAGGATGGGGTTGTGGAGGAGGGGAAGAAAGGGGGGGAGTTGGAGGAGGGGAAAAGGGAGGGGGATGTGGAGGAGGAGGAGGGTGAAGAAAGATGGAGGGTAAGGATGAGGTGTATGAGGGGAAGTATTAGAGGGAAGAGGCGGGGGATGTGAAATGAAAAAGGACGGGGGGGGGGGGGGGGGGGGGGGGGGGAGGTGTAGGGGAAGGAGGGTGAAGTGTAGAGGTGGGGGGGGGGGGGGGGGGCTGGAGGAGGAGGGAAATTGTGGAGGGGAAGGAGGAAGGTGAGTCAGTCAGTGCACGTGAAGGAGTGACGCATCAACACTTTTCTCACATTCTCACCTGTCAACCCTCCCCTCCCTTCTTCTTCTTTTTGCTCTCATTCCCAGACACACACACACACATACACACACAAATACAAACTCACACACGCACACAAACATATTCACACACACACACACACACACACACACTTACATTCGGACACACTCACACAAACTCACATACACACACACTTGTGAGTGCGTGTATGTGTGTATGCCAGTGTTTGTTTAACCATCTTTCTTACTTCCTCTTACTCATCCTATTCTTATACTTCACCACCTCCATCACCACCACCACCACCACAACCACTACTACTCTCCCTCTCATTACACACCTTCCTTCCTTGCTGCTATTTCACCGTTACCTTCCCTCCCTCCCTCCCTCTTCCTTCCTTCCTTCCTTCTTTCCTTCCTTCCTTCCTTCTTTCCTTCCTTCCTTCCTTACTTCCTTCCTTGATAAAACAATCAATAAAGACACCTCCCCTTCATAATCTCAATTCTTCTTCGGTAGTTCCTTCTTCAGTGACATCACCGTTACCCATGGTTACCCATATCTCCTTCCTTCCTTCCTCGCGGTTAACTTCTCTTCCTTCCTTACTTCATTCCTTCCTTCCCTCCTTCCTTCCTTATTTCTTTCCATCCTTCCTTCTTTCATTCCTTTATTCCTTCCTTCCATCCTTCCTTCTTTCCACCCTTCCTTCCTCCTTCTCTGTTACCTTACTGTTTTTATCATCTCTTCCTTCCTCTCTCACTCACTTTTACCTCACCATTACCTTTCCCTCCCTCCTTCCCTTCGTTTGGCTGTTACCTACCCGTGTTTAACCTCCCTTTCTTTCTTCCTCACTGTTACCACGCCCCCACCTTCCTTCTTTCCTTCCTTCCTCACTGTTACTTCACTGTTGCCATTCCTTCTTTTCCCTCTTCCTTCCCTCTTTCCCTGTTACCCATTCCCTCACTTTCCGTTCCTTCTTCCTCTGTTACCTCACCGTTACCATTTCTTCCTTTCTCTCATTCCTTCCCTCTTCCTTCTTTCCTTCCTCACTGTTACTTCACCGTTACCACTCCTTCCTTCCCTGTTACCCCCTCCCCCTCACTTTCCTTTCCTTCTTCCTCCCTGTTACCTCACCGTTACCACTCCTTCCTTTCCCTCCTTCCCTGTTATCCCCTCCCCCTCACTTTCCTTTCCTCCTTCCTCCCTGTTACCTCACCGTTACCACTCCTTCCTTTCTCTCCTTCCCTGTTACCCACTCCCCCTCACTTTCCTTTCCTTCTTCCTCCCTGTTACCTCACCGTTACCACTCCTTCCTTTCTCTCCTTCCCTGTTACCCACTCCCCCTCACTTTCCTTTCCTCCTTCCTCCCTGTTACCTCACCGTTACCACTCCTTCCTTTCTCTCCTTCCCTGTTACCCACTCCCCCTCAATTTCCTTTCCTTCTTCCTCCCTGTTACCTCACCGTTACCACTCCTTCCTTTCCCTCCTTCCCTGTTATCCCCTCCCCCTCACTTTCCTTTCCTCCTTCCTCTCTGTTACCTCACCGTTTTTACCCTTCCTTTAGAACATATCTTGGCTCTCCCGATTGTCTTTAATTTAACTGGCAGCATAACAAGACAACAAAATAATATGTCATTAATATAACTGGCAGCATTTAAAGACCACAAAATAATCTATATATGTCCCAAAGGTAAACACATACATTATTTATATCCATAAGAAACCTACATTATTATTTCATTTATGTTTAATATCGATGTTTACGGCTCCAACGTCAGTATACATCGATATTTAGCAGAAATACAGAAATATTATGAGTGTGTGCTGGTTCTGGCTGAAAATAGTTTTATGTACCGGTATTATTATAATCACTGGAACTGTATTTTAGTTGGTAATTGATCACATGTGAGTTTCAGGCTATAGGGAGTTTTGACCCGTAAACATCGATGTTAAACTAGTGCAATAATTGTGTAGGCTATGTGTCTGATGGATAGCAAGTATATTGCATTTACTTGTATGTGTTTATAAATCCACTGCAACTATTTATTAGCTGGTAATTCTGTTAAATATTGATGTATACAGCTCCAACGTACTTAAAAACTTGATAATTCCAAGTGGTCAATTATTCTAAATATATGTATGTATAACTCCAACTTCCTTATAGCTTGAAAGTCGCAATTGGTCAATTCTAGAGGTCATTCTGAACTTCCCAAGCTGAATGATATATTGGAGTATCGTGAAATGATATATTGGAGTATCGTGAAATTACAAGCATGAACAACTTAGCAGCCCGTCTGGTGATGGGCTGGTCTATCAGAGTGAGAACTGAGCGATCTCTGCCATACCCATAGCTTACTCTGACTGTTCCTTTTACTTATATATTTTCTAGATCTCAAGTGACGGCGTCTCTTGCGTGGATTGACCTAATCTACCAAGATTGGAAGCCAAAGCGTCACATCTTTCCTTTGCCCCTCAACTTTCTCTTCATAATTGCTGATGGGCACAGGGCCCTGGGTGGGGCTTTGGTTTCCCGGGCGTTTCCGCACCCTCCTCGGCTCCCCGCCATGGAGTGGCTTCGGTCACCCGGGCTTTGTTGTGGTCGGCAGGGAGGGTTCTGTGGGGGCGCTCGGTTATGACCTTGGCCTTGCTCGGGGCCTTGGGGCTGTTCGGCCAGGCAGCTTGGGGAAAAACAACAACAACAACTTAGCAGCCCGTTAAGGAGCTGGTTTCAGATTACTATATATAATATATATATATTTTTTTTTTTTTTTTTACTAGCCTATATAGAAAATTATGTGAGACTATTGGCATGTGCAATTTTATATCTCTGATCAAATTTGTATTGTACATTATCGCTCTCGTGAAATGTATCCATTATATTTGATTACACTAACGCGAAATTACTAGCATATGCCTCTCGCTAATTCGGTATCAGACAGCAGCCAGTATGGTGTGAATTAATTTTTTTGTTTCGCTCTAGTATGGCATGTTTAGTTTATCATCGTCTATTGGAAAGATGTTTATGAGACAACTTTGTTTTTTTTAAGTAGCGTGTAACTAATCGTATGTTTACTACACAATATCACACGACAACGTTTAGTGAATAATAATAATAATAAACAAAATAATAAAGCAAAATATTAATATCATTTGTAATAATAAAACGTTTATTTAGAGAATAGCAGTGTGTGTGTGTGTGTGTGTGTGTGTGTGTGTGTGTGTGTGTGTGTGTGTAAACAACGGGGTCTTTTATGTCTTCATTCTCGTCTTGTTATTGTGCAATTTACATTTACAACTTACAATCACACAGTAACACTAACTTCAGATTACGAGTACACACACCTTTCTGTTTTGGTGCCAGGCAGCAACGGGTTATTAAGGGGGTCACCGGCTTGTTTTTTATCTTTCTCTCCTTTTCTCTCTTTCCCTTGCTTGTATCCATTCGGCCCCATTCAGCCAACTGTTTAAGACGTTTATCCCTATCCAGGTGTCGATTTCTTCCTGGCGAGCGAAAGCGAGCCAGCATTTTTTGGAGAAATCCGGCTTCGGAGAAATTTTTCTATCGAAAAATATAAAAATTTAGCTTGCTGTCAAAACAAAACAAAATATATATGCTGGCTCGCTACCGCTCGCCTTGAAAATATTGGCACCTGGATGGGGGTAAACGTCTAAAACAGTAGGTTGAATGGGGCCGAATGGAGAGAAGAGAGAGGGAGAGAAAGGGAAAAAGACAAGCGAGGTGGGCTCCCTTAATAAAAGTGGTGTTGTTTTCCTACTTCAATGTGTTATAGTTTTTGTCGTTCCCGTCATTTCCGCCTGATTCAATTTCCGTTGCCAATGTTGGCTTGGTTCGTGCGACGTCTGCAGCGGCCGTGAATAGTGTGCGGGGCTTTGCAACATGGGAATCAATGCATTAAAATGTAAAACTTGCAAACTAAACAAACCAAAACTAGGACAAAGACAATATAAAGGCAAAATAATAAATCGCAACAATCATAACAATAATTTGCAACCTGAAATCAACTTCATGAGAGGAAAAATAATATTATAAATAAACAATAAATACAATATGTGTTAACCCTTTGAGTACCAGCGACGTGTGTTGTATTGTATTCTAGCTATATTTAGACGATATTATGCTGCTTAGGAACGATCTGTAGAAGCTAAGGTTGGTCGAAATTGTTGGAAGCCTTATTATAGATAGAGGTCCTTCCTGAGCTGAATAAAATAGTCTAGTAGTTGCCAAAATATAATAAAAGGGACGTCCCTGGTACAGTAGGGGTTAAGTGCAATAAAACGTAAATACTTAAATACAAATAAAAAAAAAAAAAAAAAAAAAAAAAAAAAAAAAAAATATATATATATATATATATATATATTATATATATATATATATAATATATATATATATATATATATATATATATATATATATATATATATATTTTTATATATATATAGCCTATATATGCACTACAACCGTATTGTAGCTTGTAATTCGGCTAAAAATCGATACTTATTGCTCTAACATTATTTTAGCCCGAAAGTCGCAAGTGGTCAGTTTACCGTCAGCGAAATAAAATCCGACAAAAGAGCTCACAATCATGACATATTAACAACATCCAAATGGCAACACTTATTTGATATCTACAATACGGGAATAACTTAAGTATACCTGATAAAATTGTAACACATTGCAACACGGTAACAACTTTATTGGAACTTGAAACACTAACAACTTGCAACTTAGAAACACTCTTTATAATTTGTAATAAGGGAATAATTTATTGATAACTGACAACATGGTAACACTAACAACTTGCAACTTAGAAACACACTCTATAATCTGTAATACGGGAATAATTTCATGATCACTGATATAGTAACCCGCACAACTTGCAACTTAGAAACACTCTCTATAATCTGTAATACGGGAATAATTTCATGATCACTGATATAGTAACCCGCACAACTTGCAACTTAAAAACACTCTTTATAATTTGTAATATGGGATTTTTGTTTTTGATAACTGACAACATGGTAGTAACTTGTAACTCAGGTAGCAACTTTCTGGGAGCTTGCAACAAGGTAAAAAGTTTAACCTTGTAGGTTTGTTGATGTGGCGTTGAGTTGTGTGGGCTGGAAGATTAGATAGTGTGTCTCCTGTTTAATATATTAGACAATTGAGTGTAATTTATAATAAAACTCAGTAATTCGATTTGACTATGTACCGGCATTGAAGATAATAATACATTAGGAACCCCTTTAGCAGTTTATTTTGGCTATCATTAGACGATTAACTTCTGCTTAGGAAGAATTTGTGAGAGCCAGAGGAATAATTGAGTTGGTTGTGACCCCTTAGATTCCTAGAGATCCTTCCTAAACTGCATAAAATCGTCTAATGATAGCCAAAATGCACTGCTAAAACGCGTCATAATCTTCAAGGGGTTAATGAGTTCCTATGTATATCTTTGCATAATGATTTTTTTGTTGGAGCCCACTAATTTTGAATAGTAAATGTACACTCGGATACCATAGTATCTAGCCCACTCAGGAAAATTTGTGGACCCCCTATGTTTTTCTCTATGCAAATATATACAGTATATCCGGATTGTATTTTGGATATAACTTGCTTTTTACAGACAGCTTTGCATTTTATCTCTTTCATACTCCGAATAAAGAAGACGAGAAAATATAAAGAGATTGGACCTTTGGTCATTACAAAAGTTGGTTTGTGTATAAAAACATCGTTTACGGTAAATAAAGACAGTGAATATATCCCGTGAAAAGCACGAACATGGACACGGATTAACGCATACACACACGCATAAACACACACACACACACGCGCACAGACAGAGAGAGAGAGAGAGATGAGGGAGAGATGAGGGATGAGGGTAGTACTGTCGATAATTGGAAGAACTAGATTAATTGATGTTTATTGTTTATTTATTTTCTTTTTCGTTCCACCTTTATATATAGAACCCAATTGGCACATGCAAATAGTACACTGCAGAGAGGGATACCAAACTCAATGCTCTGTTTACTCTAACTACCGTACACTAAACAATCTGAATACTTACTGTACTAGCAACATATTAGTCTATATGATGCTGCAATATAATTAAAACCTCATGTGACCGGTACTGAAGAGGAACATTAATTTTATTGTTTTTACTCGAGGTCCTCCTTTGTGTCCTCTTAGCAAAATAAATTATGTTACCAGGACCATGACCCTTTAACTACAGCACCACAATACACCAACCACTACACCACATACACCATTACTACACCACCTACAGTATGATGGATAGTGACAGTGTGGTGATGTATGGACGTCTGCTGGTTGGCTCAATATTTGGGGTGGTATTGTGTTGCTTATTAACCACTACACCATAATACACCACATACTACACCACAATATATACCCCACAACACCACATACACCATTGCTACACCACCCGAATAGTATGATGGATGGTGACAGTGTGGTGATGTATGGACGTCTGTTGGTTGGCTCAATATTTGATGGGATATTGCGTTGCTTATTAACTACCTTACTACACCACAATGCAGACCCCACAACACCACATAATTATACCATTACTATAGGTAGCGCCAACAAACTTGACAATAATCTGGATCCCTTAACTTCTTACAACTCAAAATGAATGAAAGCAAACGGTCAGACATTTCTATAATTTGGGAAGAATCCACCAGGAAATAGGTGTGGCAATTTACAGCCAGTTTGCTCAAGGTCCTTTTGAGTTACGAAGAGGTCAGGGATCGAGATAATTGTCAAGTTCGTTGGCGCTACCTATACACCACACTACAGACCCCACAACACCACATACACCATTACTACACCACAATACACCACCAATACACCACCTAGTCCTAGGCAGTATGATGGATGGTGACAGCGTGGTGATGTATGGACGTCTGCTGGTTGGCTCAATATTTGGGGTGGTATTGTGTTGCCTGGAGATGTTACAGTAAGAGAGATCGACTAGCATTTTCGTGTGGACTCCAATTTGGTGCCGTAATTGTTAAATAATAGTGCCGATACAAAGGCCAGTCTTATTCATCCAGGACAAGTTCAAAAGAAGCCAAAATAATAAAGGATTATATGATATTTTTAATCCTGTATAATGTTGATCCAGGCACCATACTGTATAGCCTGTACCAGTATTGCCGACTGTTTATTGTGGGTGTTTGGGTGTAAAGAGAGGTTAATCCCTTCCGTACCAGCACCGTTCCTTTTACTTTATTCTGGCTACAATTAGATGATCTTATTCCGTTTAAAGGGGACCTCCAACAATGAACAGGCTTCGAACTATAACTTTCATAGGCTAACCCTTTTTACTACCGTACCACATATCCTTCTTAAACTCCACAAAATCGTCTAAATATGCCTAGAATAAAATGTAAAAGACGTTGCCGGTACAGAAGGGGTTAATGACCCGCGTGGCACCAATATAGTAGAGGTTGTCTGATATCTGCTACCGGTACCCTATTACCGGGTATCTCTTAACTGTTGCCTACTGACTCACTGTTGACCTGATTGACTTACTGATGGATGAAGTGGGTGATTCATTGAACCCTGCCAGCCCCAGTGACGCGTCTGACGAGTCACCTATGTATGTAACGCCAAAGCCCAGCGACGAGTCACCCTTTTAGCTCAGTCGTAAGGCTCAGAGTGGCTCTACCTAGAGGGCTCAGATTTGTATGGGAACTGTGTAAGTATCCCACGCACCCATGCCGGTGGTTGAAAACTCTCAAAGTCCAACCGCGTGCGCGTGAGCGCGCAAAAACATGTTTTGTGGGGAAATTGCCTTCAATTTTTTACTCTTGTAAAATCCGTTTTCGGGGGCTCTGTAGGACCATTTTTTGAGCTTTTTGATGGGTTTTTCGTGGTTTTTCCTTCATTCCTAACCCATTCGCTATTGTTTCTGGAAAAAAACTATTTTCAAAACCGGCTGGTTTCTGGTGGTACATTTATTAATAACTAGCCGGGGCTCGCCGGAACTGAATATTGTTGTGAATAAGCTTATAGGTTGACTGGCGAAGTGACTGAATAACGTTTGGTATACACAAGTGTTGGCCACACCTTCGGGGATCACGGCGTCCGGCAATAGATAGATAAATACATAGTGATCTAAAATTTATGTTGCTGAAATCTGGTTAGTTACTGCCTGATTGACTGACATCTGACTGATTGAGCTCACATCTGACTGGTTGACTGTTTCTTGCTTGTAAGTACAGGAGGATCTACCTGGTACTTCCCCTCGCTCTGACCTCTGTCATTATGGTATCGTGTGTCTAGACCTTCCCGAATTTGTTTGTTTGTGTTGACGTGTGGGTGTGTGTAGATGTCAGTAATAAAGTCTGGGGGCCGCACACCGGGGTTCACATGCACTACTACTCATTATACTTCCTGCCTCTGGGTTAATATCACTGTGGCATGTTGGAGCTCAATTAGTACGGTAGTGTGCAAGATATTCACACGAATTCTTTTACTGGAACCTTTTTATTAGAAACTTATTTCTGGCATTACTTTGTACTGATACTGAAAGTAAGGGAGCGAGCTGTCGCTTCAAACAGTCTACTGCACCAAATCACCACCCATAACGAGCGGCGTCGCGCTCCTTGGTGCCGCTAGAAGAGTGGCGAACACATCAAAAGGTATTGGCTAGTTAATTGTAAGTTTATTGTTCGTGAAGTTTTCTTTCAGAAGCTACTAGTCCAAAATAGCCGATAAAAGGTGCTGGAAGAAGAAACGTGTGTGTGTGTGTGTGTGTGTGTGTGTGTGCCAAATCCCGAAAACTAATGGGGCTAAACATGAGGGAGAAGGGGGGGGGGGGCAGATTTTTGTTTAAACCCCTTTTCACTTTTGAATGCAAAATATTCGTTCTAAGCTTCATCAAATCGTCTAATAATAACCAGAATAGCTTGAAATCCTGCATCGTGGTCGACTGAAAGGTTTCTCTTTCTCTCCTTTTCTCTTTCTCTCCTTTTCTCTCTTTCTCTGGCTTGTATCCATTCGGCCCCATTCAGCCAACTGTTATAAGACGTTTATCCCCATCCAGGTGTCGATTTTTTCCTGGCGAGCGATAGCGAGCCAGCATTGTATGGAGAATTTCGGATTCGCCGGAGACATTTTTCTATCGAAAAATTTACAAATTTAGCTTGCTGTCAAAACAAAAATATATATATATGGTGACTCGCTACCCCTTGCCAGGAAAATATTGACTCCTGGATGGGGGTAAACGTCTTAAAACAGTAGGCTGAATGGGGCCGATTGGATACAAGCCAAAGGGAGAGGGAGAGAGAGAGAAAAAAAGCGAGGTGGGCTCCCTTAATTTAGCATTCTGGTGTGCGTTAGTCTATTTAAACTTCATAATTGCCTGCACACATTTTGCCACAAGTCCTCAACGGGTAATAACAACAACAACAACAACAACAACAACAACTACTACTACTACCACCAACAACCTGCTCTCTCTCTCTCTCTCTCTATCCATCCATCCACAACTCCTCAGCCAACAACAACAACTGCCAACAACCTTCTCTCTCTCTCTCTCTTTCTCTCTATCTCTATCTCTGTATCTATCTATCTATCTATCTATATCTAACAACAACAACCTGCTCAACATTATGGTAAAGCTCTCTATCTCTCTCTATCTATCTATCTCTATATATCTATCTAAGTATCTATCTATCCAACAACAACTCTATCTCTATCTATCTATCTCTCTCTATCTAACAACAACAACAACAACCTGCTCAACATTATGGTAAAGCTCTCTATCTCTCTATCTCTATATATCTATCTAAGTATCTTTCTATCCAACAACAACTCTATCTCTATCTATTTATCTCTCTCTATCTAACAACAACAACAACCACCTGCTCAACATTATGGTAAAGCGGTTAGCAACAAGGACTTACAACCAGGATATTTACCCCTTCAGTACCGGTGACGTCTTTTTAACTTTATTCTGGCTACTATTAGAATATTATATTCAGTTTAAAACGTGCCCTCCAACAATGAACAGGCTTCGAACTATCTCATTTTACCATTTTTACCACCACAGATCCTTCTTAAACTGCACAAGATCGACTAAATATGGCCAGAATAATGAGAAAGACGTCGCCGGCACAGAAGGGGTTAAGGGTATAAAAAGAGTGTGAATAAGGTGTGGCATAAAAGATCATCATTGGGTATAGTATTATGGACACTTTATTTACCCTTTACATACCCATAATTATATAAGATAGTAAAGTTGTTTTCCTATTTGCTTTGCACTTCCTCTTCCTCCTCCTCTCCTCCCCTCCCCTCCCCTCCTCTCCTCTCCCCTCCTCTTCCCTCTTCTCTTTTCTTTTCTCTCCTCTCCTCTCCTCTCCTCTCCTCTCCTCTCCTCTCCTCTCCTCTCCTCTCCTCTCCTCTCCTTTCCTTTCCTTTCCTTTCTTTTCCTCTCCTCTCCTCTCCTCTCCTCTCCTCTCCTCTCCTCTCCTCTCCTCTCCTCTCCTCTCCTCTCCTCCTCCTCCTCCTCCCTCTCCTTTCCTCTCCTTTCCTTTCCTCTCCTCTCCTATCCTCTCTTTTCTAACTTCTTTACTGACGGCTCAGATGTCAGTATTAAATGATTATAATGTGGTAATAAGTTTGTTAAGTGGATGTAGCGTGTATGGGCGTAATAAAGTGGAAGACAGTAACTAATAATGATAAATATAGTAATAAAGTGTATTAGTGTATGTTAAAGGGAGGTATTTACTTTCTTCCCTAGACCTCCATCAAGCTTTAAATTATACCCCCTTGAGTCCCTTTCAAGATAAATTTGTACATTTTTCGGTAAAAAAGTCCCGGCCAAAGGCCGGTTCCTCTTAAATTACAGGCTCGCTATCGCTCGCCAGGATAAAATCGACACCTGAATGGCACGAAAGGTCTTAATATGGGGTGAAAGTTCTTAAAATCGCTAAAGTAATGGGGCGAACGTTTTATAATATCAAAAGTAATGGGGCTAAACATGAGGGAGAAAGGGGTCAAGAAAAAAAATCCTCAAGTGGAGATCTCCCCTTAACCCGTACAGTACCAGGGACGTCCTTTTCATCATATTCTGGCAAGTATTAGACGGTTTTATTCAGCTTAGGAAGGACCTCTAGCAATAACAAGGCTTCAAACTATCTCAACCAACTCTTTTAACTACCCCCAGATCCTTTCCAAGCTGCCTAATATCGTCTAAATATAGCTAGCCAAAAATATAACACGTCGCTAGTACTCAAAGGGTTAAGTGGAGTGTAGCTTATGGATGTAATTAAGTGTCAGACAGTAAAGAGGTACCGGTAGGGTGTCTTATGTGTTTTCCACTTGAACCACTTCCTCCTCCTTCCTTACTAAAGTCTTGGAACTTGTCCAGGTCACTGCACTTACAGTATTTTAGTCCAATTATACTGTTTATATATATTGTGTGTGTGTGTGTGTGTGTCTGTGCGTGTGTGTGTGTGTGAGAGAGAGAGAGAGAGAGAGAGTGTGTGCTCTTTATATATGTGTGTGCTCGTTTAAGTTGTGTGTTATTGCTCTTGTACGTGGGTATCTGTGTGTTTATATATTATATATATGTAGTGTACTTAAGAGTAGTTTTCGTTTACTTCTAGAGCTTCACACACACACACACACACACACACACACACACACACACACACACATATACATACTGTATATATGTATTTTATTGTTATTATTAACGTTGAAATGTTTGATTAGTCTTAGAAATAATATATATCAGTCAAGTTGAAATATTATTATGTACAAATAATGTTGTTGTTTTGTAAATGTGTTATTGTATTTTGTATTTGTATTGAAGTATGTACTCTTAATACCCCACTTGGGGTCGCTCGAGTTAATAAACCTTTCAAACCTTTTAAACCACCCTGTTAACGATGATCTTAAAATGTACTACTCTATTCTGGATTTTTGCCTAACTAATACGTATCATTATTTGAATTTCTATAATTATATAGTTTTTATTTTGTTCTTCTTAGGTTAATTTGTGAAAATGGCCTTTTAATGAAGAAACTAAACAGTAGAATAAGTCAGTGTGTCATTTGTACTTTGTCATGGATTATGTAAGACAAATGTATACCCTAACTTATTTTCCGTAGTAATGTGTCTTTTATTTCACCTTTGTTTTTGTTTTTTTCTTTTAGTGAGTTTGTGAAAGTGGTCTGGCAATGAGTAAGCTAAACAACAGGGTACGGTAAGTCAGTGTGTCATGTACGAGCGTGAAGTGGAAGGACAGAGAGGGATAGATAGACCGAGAGAGAAGTGGAAGGGTGAAGCTAAGAATGATATGCGTGAAAGCGGTGTTGGATGGGAAGAGGGGCATCGACGGACTGGGGACACAGATGTTTGGGGGCGATTCATTCGTGGCCACCCCTTCTGGCACTGTGACGTCTAACATTAGATAGATAGTAATTTTTAAGTTACTCTTTCGTGGATTATGAAAGACAAATGTATATATAACTTCTGTAATAGTTTATGTAAGTGTACCGGTATTGGCCAGCCGTATCAGAGCTTTAGTATGGAGTGCATGTGGTCTGGATATATATACAGTATATAACAAAAGAATGCAGATGTATTTTTCTTTGTTTTGTTATTTTGCTGATGTTGTGAAAGTGGTGTGGCAATGAGTAAGCTAAGCAGTAGGTTAAGTCAGTGTGTCCTTCCTTCCTGTTCTTTGTGTTGGGGCTAGCATCCCTTGACCAACACACACGCGGCCACACGGATGTAAGAAAGTTCATAAACAGGCAAAACAAGTAAGTAAATATAGTCGAGAATGCATAATGTATCGTAGGCTTGTGCATAAACCTTTAACTATCTTGATAGCCTAGTGCTTAGTGTGCGGAATTTCGGTGTGAGTGTCCTAGGTTCGAGTCCTTGGAGTACCACATGTATTCATTACTTTCATTTATTTCATTAGTTAAAATTAATTGGTGAATTGGTGAAAATAGATATGAATATACAAGCATCAATATACACTAAAACGTACATACACAAGCACACGAAGCAAAACAATGCAAACCACACACAGGCAGAAATAAGTAGATATATACAAGCCGATAATATCACACAGACAAACGCAAAACAGACAAGCACACAAGCAAGTAGATAAACACACTTCCACACAAGTAAACTAGTAAAGCAAACAAACACATGTAATCAAGTAGATACCAACAAGTGGACACACAAACAGACGGGCTGATAGGAATAATATTTACTAAAGGCGGTGTCACACGAGCGATTTTTCCGTCAATTGTAGTCTGGCAGCTTCAAAATACAAGTTCCATAAGAATTAAACTACCGGTACCTAACATAATCTAACTTCGATCTAGTTTCCGATTCCAATGAAAAAATATCCCTAAATATCACCAGAAAAAACTTGCTCATGGAGAATTGACGGAAAAAGTGCTTGTGTGACAGCGGCTTAAGCAGAGGCACATGAGATCTTGCTTCTAATTATTTGTATTACCGTACGACTACAAATTGCCAACAGACAGAAATTATCTATTTTTCCGGCTATGGTTAAACTTTTAACACCTAAAGAGCGGGGTGTTTTGGGCTCATTTGGGCATATTCAGGCATGAATTTTTTGTTTTTTAGCAAAAAACTAGGCACTAAAAGCTTCAAAATGAGACCAGAACGAGCTACATAGCACTCTTGGTTCTCTTGCAGTGATGCCACGAACATGGGAGTTTAGCATATATCGGTATATTTTTCCCAGCTATGCTCACTACTGGCTACACTGCCGGCCTCTCGAGAACACAGGGAACATGAGTTAATGGGCGGCGGTAAGCCCTGGGAGTTGGCTGTCTGGCCCGCTGTGCTGCCGGCCATTTGCACTCTATTTTAACCCTTTAAAAGCCTTAATAATGCTCCTAACTTGCTGCAAATTGGTGCACGACTTAAGTCGAGCGCCGCCAATAAGGGGTTAAAACCTTGACGAAAGGCACCTTATTTCTGATTCTTGCATTAGGTACGACTACAATATACAAACATTCGACTTTAATACTAATGTTAATAAAGGGAAATATATATACTTATAATATGTATACCGTGTTACCGTGTGCAATTATTATTAGTAATATTTATTTTCTCTCGTTGCAGGTATGATGAAGGATTGGTCGCTCGATTTGTACTAAGCTGCTCTTCTGTGTTGAGGTTGGTGTTTTGGTAACATTGTTTTGGGTAACTAGAATTAATTGTATTAATAATTATTTTACTTCGGGAATTAATGTAATATTTATTTAACCCCTGTAGTTAGATGTGCTCTTCAAAGCTATATTAACTTATTCAAGAACCTACGCTATATTAATTTATGTCATGGTTGGGTTGAATAATGTAGAACACAGGGAAAAGTTTGGCGTTGAAACATTTAATATATTTACACTACTTAGTCTCTGTGTGTTATCTTATATCCCAGGAGAATGACTTATTACTAAACATTTAATATATTTACACTACTTAGTCTCTGTGTGTTATCTTATATCCCAGGAGAATGACGTATTACTAAACATTTAATATATTTACACTACTTAGTCTCTGTGTGTTATCTTATATCCCAGGAGAATGACGTATTACTAAACATTTAATATATTTACACTACTTAGTCTCTGTGTGTTATCTTATATCCCAGGAGAATGACTTATTACTAAACATTTAATATATTTACACTACTTAGTCTCTGTGTGTTATCTTATATCCCAGGAGAATGACGTATTACTAAACATTTAATATATTTAAACTACTTAGTCTCTGTGTGTTATCTTATATTTACACTACTTAGTCTCTGTGTGTTATCTTATATCCCAGGAGAATGACGTATTACTAAATCTCTAATATCTGCCCCACATGGTCAGCTCCAACTTTCAGGTTTGTTTGATTGTGTTTGTGTGAGTGGTTTGGTGATCTGTACAGGTCTGAGAAACCTGTATAAACCATAAACACACACATACACACCATGAACACAGGCACGCACCATGTACAGGTACACACACAAATATACACATCATTAACACACACACACACACACACACACACACACACACACACACACACACACACACACACACACACACACACATACAGTACAGTACTCAAGGCTGACAGAGGTAACTGAGTGTGTGTGACAACCTATATAAACCATCTTAACTTGTGTGTTATTAAGAGTGACCCACTAGCAAACTCTCACAGGTAGGCCTATATAGTTGTAAAGTCACACTATAAACAAATCAAGTGCTGAAAAGAAAGTATGTATAATAATTGTGGTATGTTTATAGTTATAGTAGATGAGTATATTTCTATCTGTTAACCCTTTTAAGATTTTGACGCATTTTGAAAGTTTATTCTGGCTATCATTAGACGATTTTATACAATTTAAGAAGGATATGTGGGAATTCTAAGCGTAAAGACGATCTCAAGCACTCCCTCTGACTTCCTAAGAATAAACTCGTCTAATAATAGCCATGCAACAGAAAATAAATGTGTCATCGTATCTTCTAGGGTATAATATTGTAATGGTTTATGATTTGAACTATCTTTAACAGGGTGTCTAGCAAAAGCCGAGTCCTGTCTTGTTTGTCTATTATTTATTATAACAATGCTATTCCATGCAAATGTTCTTGTATTCCTTCGCATACCTATTCAAATGGCCAAAACAATGATATTCCATGCACATTTTCTTTTATTCCTTCGCATACCCATTCAAGTCTTCAAAAAAATTTGTTTTGGGTTTGACACCCTGCTCATTAACCCTCACAGGGCACGGTTACCTCGGCTAGTAGATAAATATTAGATATTATTATTAGTAGACGATCACAGACTGTTGTTCCCACACACACAAACCATTGACGCTATTCTATCTCACCGGATGTGTTAATTGCTTTCATAAACAACCACACTGATTGGTAATACAGGAAACAGTTATCTACTTATATATTATTATTATTATTTATTATTATTATTTGCTTTACTGTTAATTATGTTTAATGATTACATCTTCACTATATCTATCTATATACCGGTATCTATCTATATTGGCACATACCCCAATTTTTTTTTTTTTTTTTTTTTTTAGCTGGGGGGTAGCCGATTCGAAACCGAGCCCGATTTTGTTTTAAATAAATAAATATAACAATAAATGAATAACGTCTAGGTCGCCCAGGTGAACATTTTTACTATTTCAAGAAATATACACAGTTTTTTTGGCGCATAACAAAGCCGCCCCAAAAGCTTCCTCTCTCTCCAACTCTCTCACCTCTTAACACTCTTCGAAAAGTATATAAGTGGTGCCGTTGTGAAGGTTTCTCTCAATACCTTCACTGACCTAACCTAACCTAACCATTGGCATTGTTCTATCTTACCGGAAGTTATATTAATTACTTTTATAAACACCCACACCAATTGGTAGTACATGGAACAGTCATTTGCTTTTCTTAATGGTGTATGGAGATTTTTAATATAATATTGCGTAGACAACAACAACAACAACAACTACTACTACTACTACTACTACTACTACTACTACTCTAATTATTATCAACTCAGACATGGTAGTGAAGGTGTTACTAGACTATCACTGTCGACCCCCACACACACAGCTCATTGGCACTGTTCTATCTCACCGGAAATGTTGTTAATTACTTTGATAAACACCCACAGTGATTGGTAGTACAGGAAACAGTTGTCCGTTTTTGTTAATGGTGTGAGGAGATTTAATTATGTGTTTCTGGTATTGTTATTAATTTTATGTAAAACGTTGTTTACACTTTATGTAATATATATATATATACCGGTATGTTTCTAGTCTCTCAGTGGGGATCGAACCATCGACCATCAGGATGATAGCCGACGCTTTAATCAATTACACCACGGCAGTCTAATTGATTAATTGATTAAAGCGTCGGCTATCATCCTGATGGTCGATGGTTCGATCCCCACTGAGAGACTAGAAACATTTAGTGGCTCACGTGTATTTGTGATAATTTTATATTCTCAATATATATATATATATATAATAGTAGTGAACCGAACTTGGTATAAATAGAGCTGAATTTATAGAGCAAAATATACAGTATAATAGCAGTAATTATATCTAGTGAAAGTTTAAAAAAGTGGATGAGGAAAATAGTTCGTGAGTGAAGGTGTGTTAACCTCAAGACTAGAGAGAGAAAGTGAGTGATGGATGAAAATTGGTATCATTATAAACAATTAGGCCTATACGCCTTTATTGTCTGGGTAACTGTGAGGATTGGATTGGAATACCTGTACTATACAGTATACATGAGGGTAGTGTCACTTGACTTATGGACGCCATATTGTTTCTATCGCTTTACCCCATAGAATGCCATTATAGTTACACTTACTTTTGTTCAGCTTATATACCTTATGTCATTCTGTTTCTACCTCTTCATATATCGCTATTAATCAGTTTCAATGGCACTCTAGCTTAGCTTATATAAAGAAAGGAAAAGAAACTAGAGCCTCATATGCTGTCTATTGAACCTTTCCAGGGCTCTATTCAATATGTATATAATTATAATAATATTGCTTTTATATTGTTTTAAATATTGTTTATATGACTATTGGTTGTTCATAATATACAGTGTGTGTGTGTGTGTGTGTGTGAAAATACAGTATATTATATAATGTGTGCTTGTGTTTAGTGTAATACGTTTATTTACTGGTATAAAAGGCGTAAGTATATATATTATATGTAGGACAGAACAGGTTTAGGATTGGACAGGTGTAAGATATGACAGATGGAGGACAGGTCTTTGCCAGGACAGTACAGGTGTAGGACAGGACATTATTATGTAGGACAGGAGAGGACAGGTGCATGAACAGGATAGGTGTAGAACAAAACAAGACAGTTGTAGAACATAACAAAACCGTTGTATGACAGAACATTTGAGGTGTAGGAGAGGACAACACAGGACAGGTGTAGGATAGGACAGGGCAGGTGTAGGAGAGGACAGGACAGGTTTAGGACAGGACAGGTGGAGTACAGGACAATACAGGTGTAGAACAGGACAGGACAGGACAGGTGTAGGACTGGACAGGACAGGTGTAGGACTGGACAGGACAGGACAGGTGTAGGACAGGACTGGTGTAGAACAGGACAGGACAGGTGTAGGACAGGACAGGACAGGTGTAGGACAGGACAGGACAGGTGTAGGACAGAATAGGACAGGTGTAGGACAGGACATGACAGGTGTAGGACAGGACTGGTGTAGAACAGGACAGGACAGGTGTAGGACAGGACAGGACAGGTGTAGGACAGGACTGGTGTAGAACAGGACAGGACAGGTGTAGGACAGGACAGGACAGGTGTAGGACAGGACAGGACAGGTGTAGGACAGAATAGGACAGGTGTAGGACAGAATAGGACAGGTGTAGGACAGGACATGACAGGTGTAGGACAGGACAGGTGTAGAACAGGACATGACAGGTGTAGGACATGACAGGTGTAGGACAGGACAGGTGTAGGACAGGTGTAAACTAAAGCAGATAGTCTGAAGCAAGTGAACCTCCTGCCCCGCCTCTTTTTCTGGTCTCAGGAGGAGGAGGAAGATGAAGAGGAAAAAGAGGAGGAAGATGAAGAGGAAAAAGAGGAGGACGAAGATGAAGAGGAGGTGGAAGCGTAGGAGAAGAAGAAGGATGAGGAGAAGGAGAAAGAGGGGGAGGACAACAACGAAGGGGAATAGGAAGCAAAGAGGTATAAACAGGAGGGATTCAAAGGAGGAGGAGGAGGTGAAGTAAAACAAGAAGAAAGATAAGAGGAAATTGCTGAATAACCCTTTGAGGATGTAAGACGCAATTTCACATTGTGTTCTGGATATCATTAGGCAATTTTGTGCAGTTTGGGAAGGATGTTTATGGAAGACAATTGTAAAATAATCTCAATTACCACTTTAACAATTTTATCTAATAATAAATCAACTAATAAATGAAAGAAAGCCTACTGACAGGGATAATAAATATAATACGGTATAGCCGATAGATGATTGAAGTACCGTAACAATATGTAAAACTGCACAAAACGGTCATAATATAGATAGAATATATTTAAATTGACGTCGCCGGTACAGAAGGGGTTAGTTATTACAGTGTATAGTATGTGAAGCAAGAAGGACAGTCCTGTATGCAGGGTGTAATGTTTGAACAGTAAGGGGGTAGTATGTGAAGCAAGAAGGACAGTCCTGTATGCAGGGTGTAATGTTTGAACAGTAAGGGGGTAGTACTCGCTTTTTATGGACCCCCTTCTCCCTCATGTTTACCATATTAGTTTTGATGGTTGTAAGACGTTCGTTTCGTTAGTTTGGCGATTTTGAGACCTTTCCTCTCATTTTGCTGCCAGTATTAAGACCTTTCGTGCCCTTTAGGTGTCGATGTTTTCCTGGCGAGCGACAGCGAGTCTCTAAGTTTAGAGGGAATCGGCCTTCGGCCAGAACATTTTTCTACCGAAAAAATTACACATTTATATTGAAAAGGGGTCTAAGGGGTGTTTTTCTAGGCTTGAAGGAGGTCTAGCGGAGAAACTCAAACATATATAAATAAATAAATATATAGACCAAAAACCAAGCACTACCCCCTTAAACCAATACCATATATTATAAGGAAGGTAAATATGAAGAGGGAACTTGGAGGGAAAGACAGAAGGTAGGAGGAATAGAGCAAGCATACCGCGGTAATAGAGCAAGCATACCTCGGAGCAAGCATACC
>CM064497.1:3232800-3238064 GCA_032716605.1 Paralithodes platypus
ACACACACACACACACACACACACACACACACACACAGAACGAAAGAGCACAATCTGATATGTAGCGGTACAAAATATAACACTATATAATATACTGAAGACAATACTATACCGGTACTGCTATTTCTATTTATTTACTGCCTATGTTTGTGTTTCTGTGTTTGTTTTGATAGTGTGTGGCACGTGCTTGTGTTTACTTATTCATTGTACTCGTGAGAATATATGTTATTTTCTATGTACTATGGATGTGATATGTGTGTGGGATGTCAAGATCTAGCCGATTCAAGCTAGTGTTTATATAGAGTGTGTGTGTGGTTTTGTGTGTCAGCAAACCGGTAAGTGTATGTGTATTTGCCTATGTGCGTGTATATGACAGTTTTGTGTGTGTGTATGTAGCTACGGTATATGTGCGTTTTGATATGTGGTGTGTGTACTGTAAGTGTAATGACTGTGTGTGTGTGTGTACCGGTAAGTTTATGTATTTGTATATATATGTGCGTGTATGTGAGTGCTATGATGTGTATGTGTGTGTGTATGAGTGTGTGTACCGGTAAGTTCATGTGTATATACTGTATGTGTATGTGAATGCTATGAGTCAGACCCTGGTCAGTCACCCCGCGAACTTTAGTATTTTGTAGGTTTGTATGATATATATATATATATATATATATATATATATATATATATATATATATATATATATATATATATTTATATATATACTGTATATTGTGTGCCTGTGTTATTGTTCATTAAATTAACTTGTGTCGCTCTGTTGGCTATTGTTTGTTTTATTCGTCTTCTGTTCAAGTTTTCTCAAATGTTAATCATTTAACTTTAGTGTATTTGCTCATTTGTTTTCCTTATTACGTAATTTGTTGTGTATTTTTGCATTAATGATTATTTCATATATTTTGCCATTATATATTTTGCTTACTATTAATATTCTGATTGGTATATTGTATTTGGTTGATTAAACAAAAATAGAAAACCAATAATAGCTGAATTGTGTTGGTACGATTGACGACTTGTAAGTTTCAGGCTTTAATTAACCCATCCAGCCCCGGCTAGTTTTGTAATGTTTGTTCACCAGAACCCGGCCGGTTTTCAAAAAATTGTTTTATTCCAGAAACAATAGCGAATGGGTTAGGAATGAAGGAAAAACCACGAAAAACCGCTCAAAAAGCTTAAAGAATGGTCCTACAGAGCCCCCGAAAACGTATTTTACAAGAGTAAAAAATGTAAGGCAATTACCCCCAAAAAACAGGTTATTGCGCGCTCACGCGCACGCACGTGGACTTTGAGAGTTTTCAAACATCGGCACGGTTGCGTGGGATACGTACACAGTTCCCATACAAATCTGAGCCCTCTTGAGTGACTACACCTGAGGTTATGGTCGGCGCAATTAGGGTGACGCGACAGGCGCGTCTCTGGGGCTGTGCGTTACATACATCGCCAACGCGTCAGGCGCGTCGCTGGGGCTGTACGGGTTAAGGAAGTTGGAGCTGTATAAATCGATGATAAAAATAAATGTAATATTAATGTAGGTTTCAGAGGTCACCGTTTTTTTTTTTTTACCTTTCTCTCTTTCCCTGGCTTGTATCCATTCGGCCCCATTCAGCCAACTGTTTTAAGACGTGTATCCCCATCTAGGCGTCGATATCTTCCAGCATTGTATGGAGAAATCCGGCTTCGCCGGAGAAATTTTTCTATTGAAAAATGTACAAATGTAGCTTGCTGTCAAAACAAATCTATATATGCTGGCTCACTACCGCTCTCCAAGAAAATATTGACACCTGGATGGGGGTAAACGTCTTAAAACAGTAGGCTGAATGGGGCCGAATGGATACAAGCCAAAGATAGAGGGAGAGAAAGATAAAACAAAGCGAGGTGGGCTCCCTTAAACCCTGCTCAGGTAATGTTCCAGAAGTATAACGAAATTAGCAATGTGGCCCCATATGGGGACCGGAACTTTAAACGGCTCTCACCCGAAAACCGATTGATGGATTTTAAATTTCTTGTTGCCAATAGAAACTACAATTAATGCTTAATATTATGTTAAGAGAAAATTACACTACTGTAAATATTGTCATATATAAAAAAAAAAAAAAAAAAAAAAAAAAAGTAGTGAAAAAAAAGGGTCAACAAAAGTGAGGCATATCTCACACATTACATAAGCTAGATTAATTTGGTTGCAGGGTTGTGGAGGGTATGGCTGAGGGTCTTGGGTGACAACAAGGCAGAACTCTGGGGCTAAACAAAAGTTTGATAGGAACCTTTACCTTACCTTTGGATGTGTTCGCCGCTCTTGTAGCGGCACCAAGGAGCGCGACGCCCCTCGTTATGGGTGGTGATTTGGTGCAGTAGACTGTTTGAAGCCTTAACATTCACCGCTTTACAATGAACAGTGAAGCCCGTGAGGTCTTGTTCCAATCTAGGGAGTGAGACATGTGAAGCACGTAGAGTACAACGAGCACCTGCCATCTTGCCTTCACATGAGGCACGGTGCTCACTCATGGCCCGAAACGACCCTTACCTTTTGATACCTTTTGATACCTTTTGATGTGTTCGCCACTCTTCTAGCGGCACCAAGGAGCGCGACGCCCCTCGTTATGGGTGGTGATTTGGTGCAGTAGACTGTTTGAAGCGACAGCTCGCTCCCTTGCGAGGATGGGCTCGTCTGGCACTTTTTGCAGTTCGACATCTAGGGCTCTCTTGAAGTTGTCTAACGAGATGTCCCTCATGTCTCTTACTCGCCGTGGGAGTTTGTTTGAAGAGACGTGGGCCTCTGTGTGATAACCAGCCCTCTCGCAGAGAGCCCATAGCACCCCTGTTATTCATCCGGGGGATTTCGCATTCCCAGCCTCTCCTATCACTGAATTTCATGACTATCGGAGTATGTAGGTTTGGTACTAAACCCTCTGCGATTTTCCACGTGTATATTATTAGGTAACGTTCTCTTCTACGTTCCAGTGAGTACAGATTCAGTGCTCTTAAACGCTCCCAATAGTGTAGATGTTTTATCGAACTTATATGCGAAGTGAAATTTCTTTGTACACTCTCTACGTCATTTATTTCACCTGCTTTGTATGGGGATGTAATTACGCTACAGTATTCAAGCCGCGGTAGCACTAGAGATTTGAAGAGCGTTATCATAGGCAATTCACCGCGTGTTTTAAAAGTACGCAGAATCCAACCCGTTAACGTTTCGCAGCCGCCACTTTGACCTGGTTATGTACTTTGAAACCCATATTTTCAGACATTAATACCCCAAGGTCTTTCACACTGTCTTTCCGTTCTATTATGTGGTTAGATTTCTGTTAAGTAAGTAAGGAAGGGGAAATTTGTAGTACACATTTGGGATTATGGACCCCATATGGTGACCGGACAGGTTGGTACAGGAAAGGGGAGGAGAGAGAGCGGCGGCTCACACCCTCTGCCAGTTGTAGGACGATGCGGACTGACTGCTCGTCTTCAAAACTTCTTGCCATCGGCCTCCGGCCGTGAAATATTCGCGAAAAACCTGTTTTACGCATAGTTTTTTGGCCAATATGCCTGAGCAGGGTTAAGACTAGAAAATACAGTATGTTGAATTTGATATTATGTATGTAAATGCCGTAAAACTGTATCTTAGCTGGTGATTATGCTTCACCCAGTACCGGTGCTGCCCTTTTAACTTGATTCTGGCTACTAATAGACGATCATATATTCAGTTTATAAAGGGGTTCCAGCAATTAACGGGCTTCCAACTATCTCACTTAGCCATTTTTAGTACCACTGATCATTCTTAAATTGCACAAATCGTCTGAATATAGCTAGAAACATATATAATAAGACGTCGCTGGTACAGAAGGGGTTAAAGCAGGCGTCACACTAGCACATTTATCAGCTATATGTATCGGATTCTTGAATGCACTACAAGTTATCATGTTATTTTCGTTGATTATGCTATTTATTCGTATATTAAATAGGACTACACAATTGACCACTTGTGAGTTTCAGGCTATAAGGAAGTTGGTGACGTAAACATTGGTATTAAACAGAATACAATAATAAAGTAGATATCTAATGGATAAAACGTAGTTGTATGTATTTATATATGTAATACGCTCGCATTTTAGCTGTTAATTCTGCTAAATATCAATGTAAAAAACTCCAACTTCCTTATAGCCTGAAACTCGCAAGTGGTCAATTAGGAGTTCTAAGATACAAAATACAAACATAATGAAAGAGAACATTGTCAGAAAAGAGTTTAGCTACTTTATGACTCGGATACTGTGACTCCGATACGACCACCGCTAAAGTGCTCGTGCGACGCCGGTTTTAGATGGAAGCGATCAAGTATAATATAGTCTAATGTTCATTTATATGTATTGTTTAAGTTTAGCTGTTATTAATCTTGTATATGGTGTTTTAGTATTATTGTATGTTGTGTTGTCCCTATGCTGGCTCTGTCTTCCTTCCATTCATCTATGATAGCGCAGTTGGAATGGGTGTACATGCTTAGATTGATATGCAGGATTCGCAACTGCATAATAAATCGTAGGCTTGTCCACCATTCTTTAACTGTCTTCGTAGCGCAATGGATAAATGCACTGAATTTCGGTGTGAGCATCCTAGGGTCGAATCCCTGGACTGCCACATGTATTTGTTGATTTCATTAATTGAGTTTAGGAATAAAGTCGGATGGTGGAGGGAACATAATAATTGAGTAGGCCACCCCCAGAAAAACAAAAATAGGAAAAGTGGGGATTGGGCCTGAGTATATGGATGGAGGGAGGGATTATTATTATTATTTTTATTATTATTATTATTATTATTATTTTAAATAGTAGTAGCAATAGTAGTAGTAATGGTAGTGGTAGTAGTATATATTCTTATTACTATTTTTGTTTTTTGTTTATTTGTTATGTAGATAGACGTGATAGAAAGTTTATTATACGGTATATATTTGTTTTGTTTCGGTGGTGGTAGCGAACTGCAAGCACGGTGTCACAGATGTTATGCAGGTGTGTGGAGAATATTGCAAGAGTTGGGGGGAGGGGTGCAATGTAGGTGTTGTGGTGTAGGTGGGGTACTGTTGTAGTAGTTTGAGTGTTGATTTATTTTATTTATTTTTAGGTATTGGAATGTATAGATGGTAATATGTTGCGTAGATGGTGCTATTGTTTGTACGAGTTGTATTGTGTTAGTATTGTGTTAAGCCGATATCACACGAGAGCTTTTATAGACACATGCGATGATCAACATTTCTGGAATATTTT
>CM064497.1:3238164-3375960 GCA_032716605.1 Paralithodes platypus
GGAAATTAAAAGTTATGGGTGGGTGGGACTCGTTAGCCTTGGTCGGCAACTCATCTAGGGGAGACAACCTTATACAAATTCGGATGGATAGGACTCGTCAGCCTTGGTTGGCAACCTGTCTAGGGGAGTAAACCTGATACAAATCCGTACTGCTTACCTAAGGGTAAGGCAGGTTAGTGGATGGATTAGCCGAACACCACTGTAGAAAAATAGTGCTAACAAGATACACAGAGGGCCTCGGAGTCGGACCGATCCTAAATTGAGTGGTCAATCCTGTAAGTCCTTCACTAAGCTGGCTCGGGTTGTCCCTCTCACAGGGAATAGGTCCGCTTGGGGGCATTCTGTGTGTGGCCACCCTCGTAAGGGGAGTAAGGCGTCCGGCAATAGATAGATAGATAGAAATTAAAAGTATTAACCTAAATTTCTGGTGGATATTAATTAACAAATCATAAAGCATAAGCAACTCTTCAATTCAGTTAGGTTAATGGCACATTCGTGAACATAAACTCCGGAACATTTTCAGAGATACAATTATGGTATACTGATGAACCAATTTGAGAAACTGCCTGAGCCAAAACAATAGTAATATTGGGATTTACTAGTTAACGCTCACCGTCTCTTTTCAAATCATTATAAGTATTTAATGTATTCATCACCACGATTCTACCAGATGTAAAAGTTGACCTTCAATTCCCCATAAACCGGTCGGATTTACCCCCCGAAGACAATACAAACTAGCATTGGTATTGTAATAAAACAAAAAACATAAACATAAATGTTGATATTAAACTCAAAGTATATATATACCCGGTACCCGTATACCCGTACCGGTATATATACCCGTCATCAAGATGAAAATGTCCAAAGAGATGAGTAAAACATTAAATACCGGTACCGGTACATAAATAAATACCGGTACATGGAAAATAAAAATACAATAGAAGAGGGGGGGGGGGGGGGGTAATAGGGCCTACCATATTATAAGTTACGATATTCTAAGGACCTAAGCTATAACAACTCCTTAGCTCATTGTATACCTCCACAATATGAAAGCTATACCGGTACTCGATTACAGTATTTCTAACTTGGCGGATATTACTCCCATACAAGCTCATTTCTTGATAACTAAAGTGAAAATAGGAAACTACTACGGTATCTCTCTGCATCACATTATTGCCAAGTTTTCGTACTTGACAACATATCTGGCTATAAAAAAGCCGTTGTAATAACTGAGTAATTAGTAGGGGAACAAGCCCATTTCTCGCCAACTGAAAAATATAGACTAAATATTAATACTGAACTGGTAACCAAACAACTAAAGTCCTACACACAGGCCAACCTAGGGGTTTGCCTGCCACAGTTGCCAGTCTCCCGGATGTAAACAATTAGAGAGGAAAGGTTCATATACACACTAATTATGACGTCACTGCCAACAAAATATACTATTCCTGGAAACATTGTCGATACAACCAAAAACTCTACACTATACAACTGTTAACACTTAGGCCTAACTGTAACAAATGGGGCCTAACTGTAACACAAATGGTACGGTACACACAAATAGTACTCTTCGATATACAGTATATGTTCATATTACAACACATAAATGATTAAAACACTCTTTACGTGAACCTTTCTACAATTAAGTGTCCATGTATACATTAGAGTGTATTTTCAGCTTAGTTCTATTGAGTGCTATCAAAAGTCTATTCTGGGGCAGTTTGATGTATTAGGGGCGAGGGTTGTAGGAGTACAAGGATCGGGAAGTTATAGTCTATTCATTATACTTAGGTTAAACATCTTGACCACTAACCTCTATAACTCGTAAACTACTAGAGTAATAGAGCTAATGCTTCTACCATCTAGGAAGTGTCAGCCAGGGAATAGGTATGGAAATGTAAAGCCCATTTGTTCTAGTCCTTTTTGAGTTACAGAGGTTAGGGCTCACGATTTTTGGCCAACCAATAATGAATGGACTATAGTGCGGCACTCTGCCGTTGTGTGTGTGTGTGTGTTTTTTTTTTTTTGAGACCTCAATGATATGCTATAATTGTGGTATACTGATACTTGTAGCAGGAGTGAAATAAATCATACATTATTATCAGGACTAGCCAACTATCAAAGACATTAATGATACTGATCTAAGCACTACACAGTACAAAACTATCCACGAAAAACAAGCAAAATTCCATGTGAAATTATGAGAAATCCTAGACCGAGACAAAAGTAACATTTCCAGTTCAGCAAGGTATTATTTTAGTGTCAAGAGTTACGTGACTAAGGGAATTATACCGACAGTCTACCTTATTCACCTGGCGTAAAATTAAAACCCTTAGCAGCTGAATACCGATACTAAAATCATTAAATGGCAAACATTAAATAATTTAGTTTCTACATCAAATTATTAAGGCAAAATTACCAATATTTCGCTACAAAATCTTCCAGTATCCGGTACCAAAGCCAAGTACCGGTAATGAACAGGGGAAGCTCTGGGCACACTGAGGGACTCTGCGTTGACAAATTGGGTTCCGAGTCTCTTCAACAAAATGCCAGAGAACGTGAGAAACCTGGTGGATGTGCCAACGAAAATCTTCAAGAGAGCCTTGGACAACCATCACAAGTCGGTGCCTGACCAGTCATGCTTCCCAGGGGAGAGAGCTGCTCATTCGAATAGCCTGATGAATCAAGCACTGGCAGCAAACATACTCGGGGGGAACAGCTCTCGCCGAGGTCATTGCAAGATGGCCGAAACAACGCAAGGTAATGGGGACATGGTAAATTACCATCAGGTGAAATTAAATATACTAAATAGTATAGGCTACAGATACGTGATGATTGGAAGGGGAGAACAAGCCACACAAACAAGATGATAGGAAGGGGAAGAAAAAGGTAGATATTTGTAAACAAACCGAGAAAAGTCGGAATTCAATCATCTCGATACAATGACCCATATTTACCGGTACCTTTATTTTTTGGCTATCAATAGACGATTCGTTACCACTTAAAAGGAATACGTGAGTGTCAGAGGGTTAATCGAGATAGTAATGTACCCGTTTCTACCCATTCCTACGGCTCCTTCCTCAGCTGAATAAAAAGTGGGGTGAAGAGAGAGAGAGAGAGAGAGTGTGTGTCATGGAGGCTAGGTTTCAGGATTTCTGGCCTACCTACTTGGAACAGGGTATACCGTACCTAGAGACACTTTTTAACCCTCTCAGTATGGTTAACGTATTTTTCATTATATTTTACTTTCTTGGTTTTATTAGAGGAATGGGAGGAGAGAGGAGTGAAGCAGGGCGTCAAGCCAGATATATACCGGTATTGTTTGAAGACTTGCATGAATATGAGAAGGAATACAAGACAACTAACTTGAAATAGAATTCCTTGGGCCATTTTATCACTACCCGGTAACAAAAATATAATTTGAACTGTAAACCACAATTTTATCTTTACATGTACCGGTATGTACAATAATAGAGACTAAAAGTAATGGACTCGGCTTTCGCTTGACACCCTGATAGTGAAGAAGATAGATGAGAGAGAGAGAGAGAGAGAGAGAGAGAGAGAGAGAGAGAGAGAGAGAGAGAGAGAGAGAGAGAGAGAGAGAGAGAGAGAGAGAGAGAGAGAGAGAGAGAGAGAGAGGGGGGGGGGGGGGAGGGGATTGAGAGTGAGGTGATGAGAGAGAGAGTGGTTTATAGAGAGGAAGATGGGGCTGTTGAGAGGGTGGAGAATGGGTTTAAGGTGGTGGTGAGTTACCGTGAGTATGAAGGTGAATAGTGTTGTATAAACCGGTTATAATTTCCCCCAGTAGCATGACCACAACAATGGGTTACACCACACCAGGTTGTCAAACCGGCGCAATTTTATTTGAAAACTTGAATGAATATGAGAAGGAATACAAGACAATAACGTGAAATAGCATTGTTTTGGTAATTTTATCACTTCCAAAGACATAGCCTAATCTGAACTATAAACCACAATTTCATCTCTGCATATACACTAATAAAGGCTGAAAAGAATGCACCACACCTTCCTCCAGGTGATCAGCGCAAGGTATTGAGGGATAAGCCTTTACAATAGCACCTCGTACAATATCTTCTTTTCGAAGAGTGTTGAGAGGGGAGAAGGGGTATTGGACAGAGAGGAAGCTGTTGGAGTGGCTTTGTCAATCAGTCAGATACGTCGTCGAGGGGAACGACTGGGTGCGAGCATGTAAAACACACTAGGACGTGCTCCCACATCCACTAAATGTGTCCGATTTGGCTGGGATCGAACCCAGGTCAAGCATATTCCCACGTGAGCGTGCTATCCACTCGGCCGCCACAGCTCTAAAACCATTCAAAATAATAACACACTATTATTTCAATCCACAATACCGGTACTATTATCAGTAGCATTATTTACCAAAATAATCATAAAGAAAAATGGACAGAATAGAGGAAGATGGGATTGGGAAAGAGGTGGAAAGTAGAGGAGGCAAGGTGGGAGGGGGGTTAGAGAGAGGAAGGTGGAGTGAGGAGTGGAGTGGAGTGGGGGCGGGGGGGGGGGGGGGGGGGGGGGGGGGGTGGGGGGGAGGTGGGAAGGGGGTTAGAGGTGGGGTTTGAGAGAGGAAGGTGGGAAGGGTATCAAACCGGAACAAATAAGTGCTACAAGGCAAGTGATAGTTAATACGGTAAATAAAAATTAACGTGAAATTTAATTGCTTTGGACAATTTATCACCCTCGAAGACATAATAAGAACTGTAAAGCGTCAATTTAACTGTGTGTCTTTAATAATAATGACTAAGAAAATAAACAACAGTTTCTCGTTTGACACCCTGAGTGATTACTGTTGGTTTGGGGTGGTGGGTGTGGAGAGAGTTTTAGAAGTGTGTGTATGGGGGTGTATATAGTGTTGTATAAACCGGTTATAACCTCCCGCAGTACCAGTAGCATGACGCGTACTGACTTACAAGGTTACACCACACCTTCCTCCACCATTCACAATGTCAACACTTTCAAGAGACACGGTTAGGTCGACTATACCCTGTTCCAAATGGGTACGGTAGGCCAAAAGTCCCCTAACCTCTATAACTCACAGACAACTAGAGTAATCAAACTAATATTTCTACCATTTTGGGAAGGGTCAGTCAGGGAATAGGTTTGGAATTTTACAGCTCATTTGTTCTAGCCCTTATTTAATTACAGAGGTTAGGGTTCACGATTTCTGGCCTACCTATTTGGCGCAGGGTATACATATTCTGTAGTAAGAGATCGGCTTGAATTACCCCTTAGAAGATACCATGACGCATTTAACTTCGGTTTTCTGGCTATTATTAGACGATTTTATTCAGATTATAAAGAGTACCCGGTATATGGAAGTCAGAAGGATAACTGAGATAGTATTTACTCTTATAATTTGTGCATAGCCTTCCTAAATTGTACACAATCGTATAATGATAGCCAAATAAACTGTCAAAATGTGGCATAATCTTCAGAGGGATAAGCCTGTAACTTAGAAGAAATCGGCTTTCAGCCGAAGCATTTTTCTATCGAAAAATGTACAAATTCAACTTAAAAAGGGTCTGGGTGGGCATTTTTGTATTTATCTTTTTAGTTTAAAGGAAGTCTGGGAAGGCGTTTTGTTAGCCTAGGGGACAAACTATAATACATTGATCAAAATTGGCAAAACAAGCGAAATCCTAAATAATAATTAAACACAATATTATAATAACTCTCAAGACGTCGGACAAAATAGTGTTAGAACATTGTCATTCACCTTTACACTACGACGATTAAGATACATAATTGAATTTTTCCCATACGGTATTTCTTCCATCACCACCCTTCTATTTCGCTATAGGCCTATATAATTATAATCTCCGCAGTAGGTGTGTAATCAAGAAAAGGATATGACAATATACCGTCAGCTGGAAATACACAGGGTATAGCTTTGGTTGGATACACATTAACGTGGCTTGATACCGTATTTATCATGGTGCATTACCGGTATTGTACTTTATTAACAGTATGAAGGTGAGAGTGAGACCCTACTGACCTTTCATTGACTCACCACTTATCAAGTCACACTAGTTTTTCTTCACCCAGTCACCCCCCAACAAACGTTACCAAGAGATCCTTTAATCTATTAGACACTCGGCCCTATTCCCGTTGACAGGCTTCAGATGGGGAAACCCCTTGGGGAAACCGTTATTAGGGTACCGTACGGTCGTCTGAACTGCTTAGCTTGCGTAAATGTGTAACAACTGGTTTTAAAAACAAATGTACATTATCATTATTATTATTATTATTTTGTAAACTTTAAATATTTCCTGGGGAGACAACCTTATTCAAATTTGGGTGAATGGTACCGAACTCGTCAGCCTTGTTCAGCAACCCGTCTAGGGTCCTGATGTGGCGGCGTCTACGCCGTGGGGCCACCTCCCGGGGCTGCCAACCGCGGATGGCTGCCGACCCTCCACAGCCGAAGACAAAATCAACGACCAGTGGAGGAAAACCGGATGCCGGCCGCGGGGAGCAGTTTCGGGAGCCAAACCGTCACAACCATCCCCTGCTCGGGGCTGTTCGGCCAGGCAGCTTAGGGAACAACAACAACAACAACCCGTCTAGGGAAGTAATACATATACAAATCCTTACTGTTCATGAACTTCACCTAAGGGTGAAGCAGGTTGGTGGATGGAGTAGCCACCCATCACTGTTGAAAAATAGTGCTAAAAATGCATAAAGGGCCTCGGAGTCAGACGGACCCAAAATGTTGAGTGGTCAATCCTTGAAAAAAAATGGTAAAGGTTGACCTTCTCACAGGGGACAGGTCCACTTGGGGGTGTACTGTGTATTGTCACCCTCATAAAGGGGAGTAAGGCGTTCGGCAATACATTGATAGATAGAAAAGGGTACACTTACAAAGGTTTTATCAGGTGTATAAAGAAACTAGGCCTAATTATCACATTAGCCTATAATGAATGATCAGCCAATATAGTCCACAATAATAACATAGAAAGTTTCAGTTAACAAATGTATCACCTAGGAAAATAATAAGGATGCCTTAGCTTTAGTAAAATACCCAATTAAAAAGAGTTAGTGCCAGTTTGAGCTTTATAATCTGCTGCCCCCCCCCCCCCAAAAAAAAAATATATATATATATATATATATAAAAAGGTTAACATAAAAAAATATGTAGCGAAGCCCTAGTGGTCGTTGCTAGGCTACGGTTGACTGACTAAACCTTCCTACAATGAACACCATCACCTGGATCAACCAAATAGAAGCATCGGTACCGACATTTTATCTTCAGAAATAGAGAATCACACAGTTTAATTACCGTACCGTTTATGAAAAACTAGGACATAATTCTAAGATATTTCTATAATGCTATAATAAGGCCATTATTGAAAGATGCAGTGCAATTCTGATCTCCATGACACAGTAGTTAGAAAGAGTCCAAGCTCGGGCTAGAATACTTACCGGTATTCCAACGAGTACATGGTAGTATGGTACGGCATCGTATATAATTATAGCTACATTATACACATTGGTTGAGAACTCTAAATATATTTGCGTTGGAAAGTGTGAGGCCTAATCCTTGAAGTACGGTACGTACGGTACCGGTACTGAACCAGTATTTAATACCGGTATATAATATAGGTTTGACATAATTGACAATGTAGATTATAACAGTACGGTATGTTGATACTTAGGCCTAGTGTGAATACCACACATAACCATGGTTGGAAGCTAAAGATACAGAAGTTCCGGATTAACACTAGACTATGTACCAGTTCATTATATCACACACTCTACCGGGAACAAAGTTGTACCGCGTACAGTTCTTCAATTGACCAATTTAAGGGGGGATGGGCTGGTTTTTATGGCTCCCTTCTCCCTCGTGTTTAGCCCCATTGATTTTGTTTTAGGTTTTAAGACGTTCGTCACATTAGTTTGGCGATTTTAAGACTTTACGCACCAGTTCTTTGTTACGGTAAAACCTTTCCTGCCATTTAGGTGTATTTTTTTTCTTCCCCCTTGCAAACGACAGTGAGCCTGTAATTTTAAGAGGGCCGGTACATTCTTCTACCTAAAAATGTACAAATATACATAGTGGGTGTTTTTTACAGGTTGATGGAGGTCTAGGGAGGAAACTAAAAAATAATAAAAAGATAAAACAATAAGCAAATATACTGTATACGCCCATCTCCCCTTAAGAGGAGTTCCATAGACATTGTATATACTACAGTCTTATAAATACTTTGCAACGAGTGTAGGCTACTACTTGATACGATACGGTACATTATATACCGGTACATACCCCGGTACGGTACTTTATTATCATCTAGCGTATCATCTAGATCACTAAGTTTTTAAGATACAATCTATTACTGTAAACTCGTGTAGCTAAAACTCTCTCCGTCTCTCTCAACGCCTCTCAGCCACTGCATCTATCTTCCACCACCAGCACTCCCCCGCAGGCCTGGGGGGAGGGAGATGGTGGAGCTTTCTACTTTCACTCACACCATTCATTTTAGGTTGGTCTTTTTCGCTCACTGTCAATTCGCCGACGTTCAGAGCTCATTCATCTCACACATACCTAACTTACCTACAGTATTCCTTACTCTGTCTATAACCTGGCCTATCTTTACACGTTAAATAGCCAAAATAACCTAACCTCACCTTTATATTATTAACCAAGCATTAACTTCACCTAACATTTACTCCATCCATCATTAACCAGACCTATCCTTACACAAGCTAATCCTAGTTCAGAACGTGAGCCACAAAACCTGAGTCAGGGCATTATAACTCAAGAGGGAAGATATTAGTCAAGCAGGATGTCCAACCAGTGCAATTTTGTTTGAAGACTTGAATGAATAGGAGAAAAAAAAAATGGAAGAAAATTAATATGAAATAGCATTGTTTTGACCATTCTATCACTTACAAAGACATAATTTGAACTATAAACCATAATTTTATCTTTACATATACAATACTAAAGACAAACAAGTAATGGATTCGGCATTGGTTTGCCCCCCTGTGATAATAATAGTGGGCGAAGTGACCTGGTAGTAAGGATTCACGGTCAGCCTGGCTGTCTCACGGGAGGCACTAGTGAGACTTAAACTTTCTCACAGGTTAGTGTCACGGTTATTGATACAATATATATACCGGTATATATATATATATATATATATATATATATATATATATATATATATATATATATATATATATATATATCGGTATATATATATATATATATATACAGATATATATATATATATATATATATATATATAATATATATATATATATATATATATATATATATATATATATGTGTGTGTGTGTGTGTGTAGTTTTATAAATATGCCACTATATATAATTATATATCAATTAATCACCGGTACCGGTAATTCCTTAGCAGTATGGACAATTAAACTCACAAGCTAAACAAAATAAACAGTATTTAAAATAAAGAGGATACCTAATCTTGAGCAAGATATGCCGAAACTGGAGAGAGAGAGAGAGAGAGAGAGAGAGAGAGAGAGAGAGAGAGAGAGAGAGAGAGAGAGAGAGAGAGAGAGAGAGAGAGAGAGAGAGAGAGAGAGAGAGCGACGTCAGAGAAAATTGAGCTTCCTTTCACCAAGAATTTCACTTTAATAAGGTAGTCTAGACTACTTGCATTAAGGGGAGGTATTTGGTATTTCTGGACCCCCTTCTCACTCATGCATAGCCCCATTAGTTTTGATATTCTAAGATGTTCGACCCATTTGTTTGACCTTTCGCCCCATTTCCTCGTAAACATTAAGACCTTTCGTGCCATTTAGGTGTCATGTTTTGTCCTGGCTAGCGATAGCGAGCCTGCAATTTAGGAGAAACCGGCCTTCGACCGGTACACTTTTCTACCGAAAAATGTACAAATTAATTTGGAAGGGGGTATTGGGGTACCGGTATCTACTGTAACCATTGTAGGCTATCTATTGTAGAGTTCGCCACCTACAAGTGGCACCGATGAGCGAGCCCTAACATCATCAAATGCATTGGCGACTTGATTGAAGGTAAAATAATCTAGATGCAGGTGGTTAATATATACACCTTATTCCTTTCAGATGTGGTAATGCCCGACCAGACTAGCCAGAAACAAAGGATCACGTGACTCAAACTAGGGACTACCCGTACCGGTTTTTCAAAGCCGGGTCGAGAAAATATATAATCTCGTCCCTGATTCAATAATCCACGCAAACATTCTCCATACCATGAACAATTGAGTGTCATCCAATTTATTCTACTAGACGTCCTTGTGAACATAATGTAAACACCTTTTGAGAAGGGGCACTTTTTTGTTTACAAAATGTCGCATATACCGGTAGCTTCTTCAAGTCACCTGAAGGTAATTTAAAGAAGCTGTCTGCGAAACGTTGTCAATATAGTTCTCTTCCTCAAATGGTGTTTCTATTCATTCTGTCAACGTTTCCAAATTCATTTTAACATTTTAAATTACATATATTTACATCCTATATATCTAAATCCCCTGGTTGTTCCCGTTTTCACAAGATGGTGGTAATTAAAAGGCCCATAAATCAAATGTTTAACCTTAACGTATCATCAGTCAGTTAGCTGATGTGCCAACTGGACCACAGAACTTATAATTTTCCACAACAGGACCAGTCTCTTGGTTGCACAAACTGCCTTGCGCTTACCGTACGGTACCGGTAGGCCTAAACCTATGCCTAGCCTAGGGCAAGGTAAAATTAGAGTAATGGTATTGGTACCTGTCAATACCGAGACACACACACACACACAGAGAGTACTGAATGGGTTAGCTTTCACAGGCCCTATTCAATACACTGACCAAATCACAATAAACATCAGACCGGGCACAGTACAGGTTTTGGTACCGGCATTTACATTAATGCAAGTAATAACATTACCAAAGAGTACCTGTAATTAGTATATATTAGGATAGATGCAAAATGGGGTGGATCATATTGCCCTTTTTTTCCTAGCTGACGGTAAATTGCCATGTCACCATCAAGATTATTCTTCTATTGAGAGGATTTTGTTGTGAAATACCGGTATGTTATAATTACGGAACCTTGGCATTTAGTCTACCAAGACATATCAGTTTCACATTTCAAATTTAATATCGTGAAATCAGTTGCTTAGGGATTAAATTTACCGTCAGCTGAAGTAAGACCGACTATAATGTTCGTCCCCGTAAAGGTGTCAAACCGGAGCAATTTTGTTTGAAGACTGAAATGAATACTGGAAAATTAACATGAAAAACCATTGTTTTGGCCATTCTATCACTTCTAAAGGCAAACCGGTAATTTGAACTACAAACCATAAGTTTAGCTATACATAGATCTATACAATAAAGACTAATCATAATGGATTCGACTCTTATTTTGACACCTTGAATTCCCCGTAAATCCTCTGAACCTATCTTCGTCAGTCTCAAACAATCCCACACATCATGCTGTCCAAGAGCAGCATTCTGAGGGTTCCCTACGAACTAAAACAAAGAAGCAAGACAGAATATTTCAACAGTTAACACATCCTGTTTAAAATAATCAAAAGATAAACCTACAAGGAAGCCTACGCATTAACACTTGTACTGATCTTTACGAGGCTGTTTGCGAAAATCCCCTTAGCCCCTTCAGCATGAATTACGTATTCTTATTTCGTTGTAACTGTATTTAGATTATTTTATGAAGTTTAGAAAGGTTCTGTAGGAGTAAAAAAGCTACAGGTTTCTTTAATTGCTAAGTTGCATAAAATCGTCTAATGTTAGCCGGAATAGTTTATTAATAGTGCGAAGAGAGGGTTTATATTGCAAAAAGCTAATTGTGATATTTGTTAACCAAAGTTGCATAAAATCGTCTAATGTTAGCTTATATTGAGCCTCCCTAAGCAGCAACAACAATAGAGCACAGAGCTTGGCAAACTCTCCAGGGGGAAGTACCACTCAGGAATGTCACAGTGGTGGCTAGAGGGAAGTACAGTACAGTCACAGTCAACAATATATCAACTCTTCCTCCTCAGGGCAGAGTCATACGAGCGTGTCTCGAAAACTTTGAAGCGGCAAGTATATTCTGGCGAAATTTCGATGCTGCGGTGGTTTGAACCCAGCTGAGAACATAAAAACCTTTAGTAGCTCAAGTGTATTTGTGAGAAATACTTAATTATATACCGGTACACATATAAATATATACCGGGTATATATATAAATAGAGTAGGCCTACCGCATAATTATATACTGTATATATACTGTATAAACCAATAAGGAGTTATAATACCTTAATGAACATCAAATCCAGGTTATTACTGTATTCCTTTTGGGATTTTTTACTATTGGTAAGATTACCGCACGGTCCCAATATGGCTAATAGTATCGGTCTACAGTTAAGGCATACCCTGGTAATACTGTTTGGTAATAACAGACCATATATTATGTCATACTGGTATACAAAAGCCTATCAGATCTTTGGTTGCTATGCTTAATCCTCATAGCCTACCAAACTTCTGGTTCTCACATAGGCCTACCGTACCTTACACCGCCTACATTAGCTACCTACCGTATTATCAACTCGGCAATATACCAGTGGTGTAATATGGCTAATGCAATTAATCCCATACACACCGTGGAGTAGGGTTACCATATTTAACTATCGACAGTCACCGCCTTAAAGGTAGTTAACACAACTTTCATGACTTCCTCATTCTTGCGTACGGTATTCTCTGAACTAGGCTGCCAAGCCAATTAATCCATTAATAGCCTACGGCACCGTATATCACATGTATAAGTTTTAACAACAGTTAACATACTGCCCAACTTTCACTTTAACATATGCATAGGTATCCCCCATATAGGCGTACAGGTACCAGGTAAAATATAAATACAAAAAGGTTACTCAAATGTGCTGTCTGATACCGTTTACACATTCACTCAGACCATGGAGTACCTTCATAATAAATCTTAGCACGTTTACTAAGAATATGTTATGGTACCGTACCCTTATGTAATAGCATGGGGTTTTATGAGAGCAATAAAGGGGTAACCATGAGGGTGAAGACTATTAATGGTGGAGATGACTAGGGAGGGAGTGATGTAAGTTGGCAGGGTGAGGGAGTCCAATATTAGTACAACACACTCACTCACTCTCTCTCACACTCACTCACTCTCACACTCACTCACTCTCTCTCTTTCTATCTCTCACACCCACGACCTACCGGTACCCAAATGGAAGTAAACTTAATTAGCCTATATCAGTACAAGAGCATAAACCTAAGCCTACAATCATAATAATAAACCAGATAAATTAGCTTGGCTACAATAGCTACTGATTATACATGGCTAAATTATAATGTACCGTACGAAACCGTACCGTACCTGATATATATACAGTATACACACATAAATATATATAACGGTATATATATATATATATATATATATATATTGAGTACTGGAATACCGGTATATCACAAATACACGTGAGCCACTAAATGTGTCTAATCTCTCAGTGGGGTTCGAACCGCCGACCGTCAGGACGATAGCCGACGCTTTAATCAACCTTTAATCACCACTGCCGTGGTGTAGTTGATTAAAGCGTCGGCTATCGTCCTGACGGTCGGCGGTTCGAACCCCACTGAGAAATTATATATATATATATATATATATATATATATATATATATATATATATATATATATATATATATATATATATATATATATATATATATATATATATATACAGAGAGAGAACTGAACTATCAGGGAAAGTAAGACCAAAGTATATCCATTAACTACCGTACCGTACCAGGTGCCAGTAGTACCGGTATGTATGCTGAAATGTCGCAATAGTCCAAATATAGCAGTACCGCCGTAGAGTTAACCCTTTCAAGATCCGATTACGCATATATATATATTTTGTTTTTGGTTATAATTAGACGATTTTATTCAGATCAATAAAGGCATATGGAAATCAGAGGGTTAACTGAAACAGTCTTCACACTTATAGGCTAATGCCCACATATCTTTCCTAAACTGTATAAAATTGTCTAATGATACCCATGATACCCAGAATAAACTATCAAAATGCGGCATAATCTTCAAAGGGTTAACAATTATGTTATAAAGTCTATCATCCACGCCATGTGCATCATGGTCATGGTATTGGTGCATTCCGGACCCCGAGGTTTAAAGTGCATGGGAAAGGTCAAATATGAATGAATGATTGACCACAGTCTTGTGTTCACGATCACATATTAGGCTATTGTGGGCTAAATTAACCCCTTCAGCACCGGTGACATCCTCCTTATTATATTCTGGCAATTATTAGACGATTTTGTTCCGTTTAGGAAGAACATCTACGGTGCCCATTAAAAGGTTACAGACAATCTTAATTAATCCTTTTAGCTACCGAAGTACCATATATCGTTCCCAAGCTTCATATAGGCCTAACCGGATAATCGTCTAAATATAGCTGAAATCACATAAAGAAGACGTGACCGGTACGGTACTAGAAATGTTAATGATATATACCGTACAACACATTCCAGAACTGAACTGTGCTGTGTAGGCCTATAACTGTCTGATATTAATATGAAGTCGACGGCACCCAAAGTACATTAACCTATACCCTTGCCTATACTGGTACACTCGGATGCCAGTCTCTAACGGTCTAACCCACTCATAAATATTGGCGGACTCCACCTATTTCTAATTATGGAAGCAGATCTCGGGAAACGAATTTACGAATATAATTTTCTATAAATCAACTACAAACTATTATACAGGTAGGCCTATACTATTTAATGAAAAGCAACTTCTATCCAAAACTCTATCCAGATAGATATATTTGCATAAAGAATAACATAGGGGGGTCTACGAATTCTTATGATTGGGCTGGAGACTATAACATCTGAGTGTACCATACATTTCTACGAGTTCTAATAGCACGGGTACCGTACTTGTATAGACGGCATAGACCTAAGCTATTGGGCTACCAAATAGGTGAGTAGGCTATACGCGGTAACTGCATTACTTGGGTTTAACTAGTCTAGGGATTGATGAGTATAATATATTATAGAAATGCTCGTGTCTATATGTGTTAGTTGTGGCTTTTATATTTGTGTTCCCTGTGTTCCAATGAATGAATGATCAAACACTTGCCAACTTGGTGTTATCATGATAAAGGTCTAAATCAACTGAACCAATGAAGGTGGGCTAGCCTATCTAGCACTTGTCAATTACTAAACTCTAGCAATGCTAGCGTCCTAAGTCATCTGCGCATGACCAAGGTTTATTTAATATGAATGGATCCTACACGTGACATGATCGAGACTTAATGCACCTAGCCTACATATACGGTAACTTTTACCAAACAAAAGAGCAGTGTGTGTACCACCTGTGCATGATCAAGAACCACTATTCATGTGGCCTTATACGTCAACACCAACCAAGGTTTGTAAATGAGTAGAAGGAAGCAAGCCAAGACCAAGGTAAATATTATGATGCCGTGCTCCACCTCCTTGTACACAGTTACTTTGTGTTAAAAAAAAATGTATTACCTTTCAACACTCATAGTTCATCATAAACTTATTATACCATTGAGATTATAATAAGTCATGACTGTTTCCTAAACTTGTAACGTAACTAGCTATTATACAGAGAAACACCATGTCAGACAAAACCAAAATTCATTCTAGGCTATATACGGTAGTACCCAACCATATATCGTACACTATAGTATAGCCTACGCTGTAATAATATACCCAAATGTATTTATCACGCGTATTTGTGATGCTCTCTCTCTCTCTCTCTCATATTGATGTCTAAAGGCTACCTTAACTCCCTTATTGCCTGAAACACATATGGTCAATTGAAAATTAATTGTGCTGCAAAATATAACCTTTAGCATACTGTACGGTACCTAACCTATCTTATCTAGGCTAACCTATATTTTCCCTAAATAACCTTAAATTGGTGAAAATAAACTTTAAAACAGAAACACCAGTCTCGAGACTGAAAATTACCGAATTTAGGCCACAAGTTATAAACAAGAATAATAGTAACTGTTAGGCATAAAGGACTTGTTCTACCTTCAATATTTAAACCTCTGGTTTGCTCCATAGTTATAGCCCAAGTATATAAAAACACACACGCACACACCACCAACAACAACCACTTTAGCGCTAGCTCTGGTGTCAGGTGTTCGAGCCCACGCGCCGGCAGGGGAAGTTCTCTCACAAACTTTCCCTGGCCGGCCGTGAAGGCTCCCGCCCACGTCCTACTCCCTCCGAGGTATATATGCGCTCTCGTTAGCAGCCACTGCAGCCAGGATCTGTCTGTTGATCCCATAGGATAAGATCTAGGTTAAGTGTGTGTATTTTCAGCCTCATTGACTGCCGGCTTGAAATAAACAGATTATTACCGGTATTATTATTTACCGGTACATAAAATTTAAATTTTACTTAGTGTGGCTTAGGAGTAGGCCTACCGGGAACCGTACCGTTACTGTACAGTACAGGTACTTTCGTATTAAGGAACAGAGGGTTAATTTGAAGTTATGAAGATGGAACTTCGCTTTTCTATGTGGGTGTAGGCTAGGCTACAATACAGAGACAAACACAAACCGAGGTACCCGGTATACAATATGGCGTATATAAACCTGCCAGTGGGTGACTTTGGCATTCCCAGGTAGATTGAGACAGAAGACAACACAAGGTCGGTACACAAAATGGCGCATATGAGCACACAGATGGGTGACTTTCGCATACCCAGGTAAGAAAATACCATAACGGAAACCTAAGGCCAGAGACCCTTTAGTAAGAGAGATCGGCCATCTTTATATTTGGACGCCTTTCTGGTGCCTTCAATTATTATCAAACAATAAAGTGATTTTTAGTTTCGCTCGTGTAGAATTTCTACTCAACTACCAAACTACATATTATCCTGTACCAGTATTACCGAAAGTTTATTATGATTATTGATATATTGAGTGCGGCGAGACTCATGACACCAGCCGCACCAATATGGCGAACTTGCGAAGGTTAGCCGATCTCGGTTACAATAATAGGGTCCCTGGGTAAGGTAGGCCAGGATAACTGTAAACAAACCCCTGGTCACAAATACTGTCCCTCCTTCACAACACATACTGTACATACATACAAGTTGATGATGGATGTTGAAATGGGTTTTATGTACGGTATCTACAAATGTACTACAACCATATTTTAGCGGGTCTAAACATCGATGTCTACAGCTCCAACTTCCTTATAGAACTAAAATCGCAAGTGATCAATTATGGAAAGGGTAGTTAATCATCATGCAGGTTGTTTTAAGGGTAACATCCTGTGTAGCGGGTAGAACTGTTTTTCAGATGCCTATTTACTAAGGAACATTGAATAATATCTTTAACCTAACCTAACCGATCATTACAGGCTGCACAGCTACTGCACCCACAGATCACCTACATCAAGAAACCAAAATCCTCAAAGTCAAAGACCATCTGGACATGAGAGGCACTCAATTCCTGGCAGCAGCCTCCACGAACCAAGACCACCCACTAAACTACATGGCAACACACCCACAGACACCAAGAAATATCAAAACAACACCCAGCACACGGTATCACACACAATTATTGTCCTCTCTCCCTCCCTGCCCACCCCGAACCAACTTCCAGAAGCACATCCATACTCATATCTCTCACCGATCCATCCACTCACTCACAGACAACACACAGCTGCATGCACGACCTCCCGAAATCCATCCTTCCGAATCCTCCCTTCCTCGCGAGGACAGAGTCCACCTGGCCAGGCTGAGATGCGGACACCATCCAGCTCTCCTGAGCTATCAGAAGAGACTGGATGACTCCGTTGTCGACGCCTGTCCGGGATGTAACACAGCACCCCATACCATTAAACACATCATAGAAGACTGCATTTCACACAACCACTTACGCCAACAACACAATCTACACTCAATGAGAGCTCTGTGGGAAAGCCCGATCGTGGCCATGGCCTTTCTCAGGGACTCGGGGCTGTTCGGCCAGGCAGCTTAGGGAACAACAACAACAACAACAACCTAACCTAACCTAACCAAAACCAAACCTAGTATATTAGTGGACTATGTATGAATGTAAAAATATATTGTAACATTACCAAATTATCTATCCAAAATACTATCAAGAGCAGTGGATGTTGGTGTATCGCTGAAAAGGGAGGGAATTGAGTGGAAGCTACCTATACTGCTGTTTGCGGATGATACAGTTCTGATGAGTGATAATGAATGGGAGTTGCAGGGTCTGGTAAATGAGTTTGGAACAGTGTGCGAAAAACGGAATTTGAAGGTAAATGCGGGGAAGAGCAAGGTTATGGTCTTCGAAAGGGGTGAAGTCAGAGTGTAAGGTGAAGCTGAACGGTCAGGCTATGGAGATCGTCAACTCTTTTAAGTATCTGGGCAGTGTGTTGAGTAAAGATGGGACTATGGATGAAGAAGTGCGGGAGAGGGTACAACAGGGGAAGGGGGTTGTAGGAACGCTAAAAGCAGTAACAAGAAATAGGGTGGTCAGTATGGAAGTGAAGAAGTCCTTGCATGACAGTGTGGTAATCCCGACACTGACTTACGGAAGCGAAGCATGGACGTTGGTTGAGAGACTCAGACCAAGAGTGAGAGCAGTGGAAATGAATTACTTAAGGAGTGCGTGCGGAGTTACATGGAGGGATAGACAGACTAATGAGGAAGTAAGAAGGAGGTGTGGTGTGGAGGTAGATGTGCTGGAAAGTGTGAAAGGAACAACTTGAGATGGTTCGGCCATATGGAACGTATGGAAAGCGAGAGAATGACTAAGAGGGTGTATGAGAGCGAGGTGGAGGGACAGAGAGGGAGAGGTAGACCGAATGAGAGGTGGAAGGATGGAGTGAGGAAGTACATGAACGAAAGCGGTGCTGGTTGGGGGGAGGGGCGTCGACTGACTGGGGACAGAGGTGCATGGGGGCGGTTCGTTCGTGGCCACCCCTTCGGGGATCACGGCGTCAGGCGATAGATAGACCAAATTATTGAGATATATGTACAGGTCCACCCGCTACACAGGATTATACCTTTACAAGCATCAAGGGTGGGACTATTAACCACATGAGGTGGGGGAGGATTAAACCATTTAACTCAGCTTGGGAAGGACCTTTCCTTATCAAATAGGGTGTATGCGATCAAGTCTTTTAACCCTTGCACGTTTTTCAGAACCTGAATAATAACCGTCGGTAAATATGCAGGAGACGCAACAATATGGGTAACAAATTTACAATATTAGTTTAGGGTTCCTATCATCATATGCTTCATTGCTACCATACATATTTTTTATCCCCGGGAAAAAAAAAAACAAACAAAAAAATCTTGGGATTTTTTATTTTTTTATTGGGATTTTTTTAGTTTCATTAACCTAACCTAACCTAAATGTATTTGGGGGCTATTAGGTTAGGTTAGGTTAATGACAAAAAAAATAAAATAAATAAAAAATCTCGATTTCCCCCCCCCCCCCCCCCCGAGGATAAAAATTAGATAATCTTCAAGGACACTACATCCGCCTTATTAGAAACAATTTATTAGGGAAAATAGGCACCAACAGATTCTCCATATAGTCCGCATGGAGGATTTTCGTTATTGACAAATTGAAAAAATACACCAAAAATCTGTCAAAGATGTCTAATAGCGGGGGTGTGGGGGCGGCAGCCCCTACCCATAATACTAGGATAGGTTAGGTAAGGTTGTTAGGTTAGGCGGTCAATATACAGGAGGCGCTACAATATAGGTAGCAAAATTCTAGTGGTAGTATTGGGTTCCTATCATCATATGATTCATTTCTATATATTTTTTATCCCCGGGAAAAAGAAAAAAAATCTTGGAATTTTTCATTTATTTTCTTGGGCTTTTTTGTTTTGGTCATTAACCTAACCAAAAAACCTAACCTAATAGCCCCCAAATACATTTAGGTTAGGTTAGGTTAGATTTTTTGGTTAGGTTAATAAAAAATAAAAAAATAAATCCAAGAAAAAAATAAAAAACCAAAGATTTTTTTTTTTTCCCCCGGGGATAAAAAAGTATATAGAAATGAAGCATATGATGATAGGAACCCAAAACTACCATTAGAATTGTGCTACCTATATTGTAGCGCCTCCTGTATATTGACCGGTTAGGCTAATGTCCTTTCAAAGGGGTATAGGCTAGTAAACACTAGGATAGCTTATACCCGGTCAGAGGTAAGAAGAAGAAGAAGAGTCCTAATGTAGTCTCCTTGAATGCTACCAAAAATTATATAGCAGTGAAGCATATGATGATATGAACCCAAAACTGATTTTAGAAATGTGTTACCTATATTGTTGCGTCTCCTGCATATTGACCCAACCGTCTACTGTTAGCCATAGTAAAAGAAAGAAAGGTGTTATCGTACTGAAAGGGTTAACGCCTAAATACTACCACAACTCCACCCCCACAGTGAGCTCCCAGGAACAGCTAGGGTGACTTTAACATGACCGTGAGTGGAACAGCTGTGAGCGTGAGGGAATCAGCTGATCCAGACAACAACAGAGCGAAGAGTATCGATTGTTTACACCTGACTCAGCCATACCCCCGACCCCTTCCCCTCCCCCTGTCTAGCTCTGGGTGTGGGGGGATGTATACATAATACAACAGAGGTGTGGTGTCATATGTGTAGATTGTCCCAGGTGTGAAGTGTGGTATGTTGTAGGTATGTGTTGTTATATGCGTACTAGCGTAGTGTCGAGAGTGCAGACTAGTGTTACTATCAGGTGTGTAGACTGAGGGGTGGTGCCATATACAGTGCATGTGTAGTCTTAGGGGTTTCGATTTAAGTACGGTATCGAGGGACAGTTGTATCCACAATTGTAAAGATAGGTGCGTGTGTAGACTGAGGTGTGCGTGTACACAGCTATGTAATGAAAGGTGTGTTATGTGTGTGTGTAGACGGAGATAGATCGAGTGAGTCAGATGAGTAATGAACAGCGTAGGTGTAGGCTTGTGTGGGTAATGACAACTGTGTTTATGTAAACTTTGTGTAATGACAGGTGGGTGTGTAGATTGAGGTAGCCTGGTAGGCCTATATTATAACAGGTGTGTAGATGGAGTAGTGTAGTGATTCTTCACAGGTATGTAGACTTTAAGTGTGCAATGAGAGGTTTGTGGACTGAAGGTGTGCAGTGACCGGTGTGTAAAATGAAGGTGTGCAGACAGTGCAGTGACAGGTGAGTACATTGAAAGTATAGATTGAATCAGTGATAGGTGTGTAGATTGAACTTCATTGAATGAATAGGCTACAGTGACAGATGTGTAGACTGAAGGTGTACAATGACAGGTGTGTATTGTGTACAAAGAGGTGTGCAACGACAGGTGTGTAGACAAGTTACAGAATGACAAACCCGTAAAACAAGCCATATAGAGTATAGCCTAGTCCCAATAGGCTCGTCCTACACTACCAGAGGTGAGAAATAGTCTACACTTGGCTTTATTGCAACTTATGGAATGTGCGTGGCCTGCTACTTCACTCACCGTCACTGCTAGGAATGGCCCAAATGGTCTCAATACACTCACAAGCATATGCAACACTCATTTCAATGTTTGAACTCAGAACCTCTTGTCATGCATTTATAAAGCAAATACGGAATCAGTGTGTAGGCCCATAACTTATCACTCCCGTAGATCTACTGTATAACTAGCCTACGCGAGAAGGATTGCGCCTATAACATATAAGCGCTTTGATCGTTTGCCTCTATAGCCTAAAACTTGTCCGAACAGTCCGATGTCAATCTTATAATTACTAAAGGCCCAAATTAGACCTATTAGTATGGTTCAAGAGTTGAAGAGTGAGTAAAAGATATGGCACTGTGACTGAGTTATTGAAAGTTTTAAACTAGGCTAGGTAGGCCTATGCAGACTTTAAAAAATAATAGTTTGTTTAATAGTTTATAGTTAACCTATGCAGCTACGTTAATTAGTAACTATTGCGGAAGGTAGGAAGTAGGATAATACACATTAGGATTAGCCTAACTAACAAATACGAACTACGGTACGATATGAACAAAGGTGACCGCAAGTGGGAGATGCACCTAAAAGATAATTTAGGCTAGTCGTATCTACTCCCACTTGCGATCACTTTAACTCGATCGTTGGTTAGGACTAGGCTACGTTTGGCAAGTTACTTGTAAATTGTAATAATGGTAAGTTGGATAAGAGTGATAACTTAGGTAAGTTCTGTTAGACTCACTACAATATAAAGGTAATCGGTAGGTCTACGCTGTGTTAGCCTAACCTAGATCTAGGCCTATATTAGGGATAGGGCTAAGGGCAGGCTGTCCAAGCTGTTGACTGGACAATAATGTAACACCTCTAGTAACTACTAACCTGCTGCATGAGGATGGGATCGACGCGAGGAACCTCTAACTCTTTGAAGGGCTGTGGGGCCGCGCCCTCATGCTCCTTCAGGATGATGGCTTCCTCGCGCACCACAAATACTTCAGGGAATTTCGCCAAGAAGTCCCTAAACTCCTTGACATGTTGCCCGGAGACGTGACGGACCTCTGGGGATGCCTGGGAACGGTGACCCAACAAGGATTTGATGGGTACCTCTGTCCCTGCCCCATATTGTCGCACCTTCCCAACAAAGTAATCAACCGCCTCCTGCGCATAATCCCGACGGCCCAAGAGTTTCCCCGTTGGGTCGTGTGGGTTGGAGATGCCGTTGCTGTAGTTGGTCACGCTCACATAATCCTCCTCGAGCGTGAACAAGGACGGATACTGCTGCAGGAACTTCCGCAGGCCTGATTGGGAGCCGCCTGCGATCTGACGCATCTCCTTGGTGAAGCCTTTAGTCCCGAACTGACAGCTGAGGTCATGCAACGTCCTCGGCTGACCCTTGTCCATGAGACGGTCAAGGAAGAAAAGTAAAGTGAGGTTCCTGACATGGTCATAATCTTTAGTGTCCATATTCACTGATAATAAATTAAAATTTTAAAAAGAGATTTCGAAATAAAATGAACTGGCATAAGAATGCCCCGCGTAAGAGCCGACACTTCCACCCCCTTCACTTGCTTTTGCCACACTGAGGTGTAAGGCGCGCACCGTCAGCCAACGCACCCATACAATAGTATCCACCGCAACTACTGTAATGTTTACTACGAAGTAACTACAGCTTCAAATGTAATCATTGCATTTGTATTTATAAGCTGGTAATTTATGAATATATATTATATATTATATAACCTTTAAACATTTTTTTTTTTCTACTATAGACGAGTACTTACATACGTTTTGTGACTAATTATAGACTTTAATCAATACATAAATGTATCGGTATTAAATTATATAATTATCATTATATTTTGGCTTCGAACCTACGATAATTTACGTTTGTTTACTATTGGATTGTTTATCAACACTGTTGCCAAATCATAAAAGAAAAATCGTTCAGGTCAGCAGGTGAAGGAGAGTTGGCTGGGCTGTGGTCGCGGTCGGACGTCTCCGGTGCCCGGCGAATCCGCGACATTAAGGGGCAACTCTACTTAGTCGGTCCCAGTGATTGTCTACCTCGTCTGTGGTCCAGCGGCCTCTCCTCCCGGCTCCATCCCCTTCCTACATGCTGCCCTGCTCTGCCTTCGTCATCTGTGCCTGGCTTCGCTCTGCGCCTTCTTCGTCCTTCTGGTTGGTGGGGGCTGGCGCTTCTCTGGACCTGTGACACGTGGCTCGCCCGTTGGAGGGACGCGGCACCCACGGTGGTCGGCTCTGGTATCGACACAATCCTCGGCTTTCTACGGGGTTCCTTAGAGGACCCCACCCCCCCTGTCGGCGCCAGGGCTGCCTTCAGCTTCTGGGGATTGTGTTGGCCCCTCCATCCTCGCCTCTTCTCTTCACCACGTGTCTTCTTCCTGCCGGGTGTCATCGTTCGTCACGTCATCTTCCATTCCATCCTCGAGCCCTGGGAGTATTGTTGCCCCTCCTGGGTCCCTGACGTTTGAGCCTCCTTCCAAGGAGGCCGCTGCGGCTTGACCACCACTGCGTCAGGGTTAATAGGGCACTGCCCTCACAGCCCTTAAATTAAGAATCAAGATCAAGATCAAGGTCAGGTGAAGGTATTGAGGGATAAGCCTTTACAGCCGCCCCTCGTATCTTCTTTCCGAAGAGTGTTTAGAGAGGAGAAGGGGTGTGGGATGTTGTATAAGAAAATTAAACAAGAGATTGGGGGGGAAGATGAAGTATATGACATCACAGCAGCCTCTGTCACACTGTTTAAATGCAGACTCCCTAAACCTAGAAGTCAGCGACCTCGCTGGTGTAGTGACTAGCGTCTCGGACTTCCACCCAGAAGGCCCGGGATCGTGCCCACGCTCGGCGCATTAAAGATTTTTCACAAGCACTGAGTCGTTACCATCCCTCATGAGCAAGGGGATGGGGTAGTAGTACAGGACCCCAATGGAAATACACCTAATCGGCCTTATTGGGCTATCCTTAGCTGGCTTAGCATGCGCTAGCTTTAAGAACTATTATTATTATTATTACAGGAGGATACAAAATGGAGACAGTGTGGAAAAGATCCAGAAAACTTAGAGCATTTTATCCTGGAATGTGAAGAATATAATGAAATAAGGACCAACATAAACATAGTTATTACAAAGGCCATATCCAAGACACTGAAAAAAACAAATAGGAGAGTTACTATTAAAAACAGAAGGAAACGAGATAAAGCAACATAGGTGTTGGAAAAGGAGAGAAATGAGGATACAAGAACTTGACTAAAGAACAGAGAATTAAGAACTCGGGGAAAATTAGGAGAGCTACTGTTTTTATAAATTAAAAGGAAATATGAAAAGGATTAATAAGAAAGACAAAAAAGTTACATCATATTTGGTAAACAAGTAAACATATAGAAAATAAGAACCCCAGTAAGAAGATGAAGAAATATAACATCTACAGTGAAGAAAGAAGCCTGGGGAAGGTGAGGAAGACCAACGAGGGGCCGATACTAAAGGCAATCTCTCAACATCATCGCATCGCAGAAAGGAAGCAGTTGGAGTGGCTTTATGCGTGTTATTAGTCTATATACGTCGTCGAAGTGTACCCTGACTGGGTGCGAGCACAAAACACTTATTTTTCATTTAGCTTTCGCTATCACATTTTACTAGCTGCAATACATGAGTATGCTCAATCTATAATATATATTTGGTGTAATGTAAGCCTAATCACAGTTTTCCCATTCTCTCTCTCTCTCTCCCCCCCCCCCCGTTTTTTTTTTAGCCGGAAGGTGGGGAGAGAGCCTTCTGCTTTGCTGTCCTACTCTTCTACTATAAATTGTCCCTGTCCCTAGTAGTATTAAGCCGGGACTCGACCCACGGACAGCATGGACGAGAGTCCATGCTTTAATTAACTACGTACGCTGTGGTGTAGTTGATTAAAGCATCGACTCTCGTCCTGACTGTCCGTGGTTCGAGTCCCGGCTGAGAGTAATAACATTTAGTAGCTCATATTTATTTGTGAGATATACTCGATATATACTGTATATATATATGTGTGTGAAAGATAGAAAGTTATTTTACTTCCTGAATAGCATAGAAGTTCTTCCTAAGCAGTATACAATCACCTAGTATTAGCAAAACTAAATCACTAGAATAAAAACAAAAACTCCACTTACGTGCTTCACGACCCAGAGATGGGAGCAATTACAAGAGAGTCTCTTAACCTCCCATATTATTGAAATAGGTAAGCTCAGGCTCTAAGGAAGTTGGAGCCATATAAATCGATATTAAAGAGGAATACAACACTAACGTAGGCTTCTGGTGGAGAGAAAGTATGTTGACATTGATTTTATGTGTGTGTACAGCACAACCGGTTTTAGTTGGTAATTTTGCTAAATATCGATATCTACAGCTCCAATGTCCTTATAGCCCAAAACTAGCAAGTGGCCAATTTAGGTTGTCTAATGTTAGTAGTAACCCCCCACCCTGCCATGACAGAATTGATGGCTTTATAGCACTGTTGCCTATGAATCCACACTATTTTAGTAAAAATCTGTTATATTGCATTTCATATTATGTTGATACTTTACAAGTAGATTAACGCATTTCTCGTGTTATGCACTTAATCAAATTATATCATTATCCAACCGAAATCGCCTCTGGTATATACTAGAGACCCTATAATAACATAATTATATTGGCCAACCTTCGTCATGTAGGTGCTACGAGAGTCATTACTCTCTGTTTACACTTTATGGGGGGGTCACCTGTTTTTTGTTTATCTTTCTCTCCTTTTCTCTCTTTCTCTGATGTGTATCCATTCGGTCCCATTCAGCCAACTGTTTTAAGACGTTTATCCCCATTCAGGTGTTGATTCCTTTCTGGCGAGCGATAGCGAGCCAGCATTGTATGGAGATATTCGGCTTCGCCAGAGACATTTTCTAACGAAAAATTTACAAATTTAGCTTGCTGTCAAAACAAAAGTACATATATGCTGGCTCGCTACTGTTCGCCAGGAAAATATTGACACCTGGATGGGGGTAAAAGTCTGAAAACAGTAGGCTGAATGGGGCCGAATGGATACAAGCCAAAAAGAGAGGGAGAGAAAGAGAAAAAAAAAGCGAGGTGGGCTCCCTTAATATGTTCACACCCATAATAAGCATTCAGAAACAATGGTAGGCCTACAGGAGATAGAGTAAATATCACAATAATCTCCAGCCGTCGGATAAGTTAATATTAAGCATGCAATGACCCGATTAACTGTAAGTTATGTTCTTGCTAACATTAGACGATTTTACTCAGCTTAGGAAGAACTTCTAAGAATCGAATGGAGCGCATACTATCTCAATTAACCCATTAAAACTCCCTCAGATCCTTTCTAGCCCTAGTAAAATCTTACAACAGTAGCCCATAAAGCGAACAAAAACATAATAGAATTGAAAGAGTTAAGCCTACACATTAATATCAGCACTTTACACCTATACACTGTCAAACAATTATGTGTTTAAAGAAATATGAAAAGGCTAATTGAAGTCTCCACAATGATATACCCTTATAAAGGCATAATGATAGATAAACCCAGCTAATTTATACATACAAAGGTAAATCACTATAATAATTATACCTAGTGATTGTATATACCTTGTAATACCCTTGACTTTTCCAGGGTATTGCACCTTGCCAAATTAAATATCTCTTAAATAATATCCATAATCTTTTTCCTTGACTAGAGCCACAACAGAAGCTACCTGATATATGGTAGCTAAAAAGATTACATGGGATAGTCTGTAATTTTTTAATGGGTAGACATCCTTCTTAAGCTGAATAAACCCGTCTAATAGTTGCCAGACTATAATCAAAATAATGTCACTGGTACTGAATGGGTTAATAATGGTTTTCTTTACAGTAGGCCTACTGGCGGGAAAATTACCACTTGCAAGTTTCGTTCTATAAGGAAGTTGGAGCTGTATATATCGATATTTAGCAGAATTGCCAGCTAAAATACGGTTGTAGTACATTTATAAATATATAAAACCCAATTCAACATACTTTTTATCCATCAGAAACCTACATTATTATTGCATTACTGTTTACTAGATATACAGTATGTTGCCGGGTTCATCTTCCTTATAGCCTGAAACTCGCATGTGGTCAATGGTGTGTCTATCTAATTATTCAGCCAGATAATAACTTTTTTTTGCTTTCTGGCCATTATTAGACATTTTTATTCAGATTACGAAGGGCATATGGAAGTTATAGAAGGTGAATTGAGATAGTGTCTAACCTTTGAATTCCCACAAATCCTTCCTAAGCTGAATATAATCGTCTAATGTTAACCAACATAAACTGTCAAAATGCGGCATAATCCTCAAGGTGTTAATTATGCAAACTTGGCGTTGATATAGTGAAGAGGCACAACGTGTTCTTATTTCCCACTAATTATCGAGAAACTGGCTGGTAACAGATTAAACTTTCCGCCAGGTTAACCCTTTGAAGATTATGACGTATTTTGATAGTTCATTCTGGCTGTCATTAAACGATTTTATACAGCTTAGGGAAGATCTGTGGTGAATATAAAGGTAAATATTAGCTCAATTAACCCTCTGACTTCCATATAGGCTACCCTTCCTAATCTGAATAAAATCATCTAATAATAGCCAGAACACAGAAAAGAAATGCGTAATCGGATATTGAAGGGGATAACAAATTAGTGAAGATAAAATTGAATGGATAAAGTTTGTCAGGGAGAATGCTTGAATATTTAGGACTTTGTCAACCCTTTCAGGATACGAGGACTCATGAATAGAACATAAAGGAAAACACACAGATTGAAATAACAAGCAATCAAGCAATTATGAACACGAAAAGAAAATAAGAAAAGAAATAACGGAGGGTGGGTAATATTAAACAAAAAAACATAGATAAACTAAGGAAAATAAATGGACAAGAGAGGGAAAACGTTAATACCATATAATGAAGGACAATATCTGACAGATAGGGAAGATAAAGCAGAATACATATAGTACTGGAGCAGTAAATATAAAAAACATGATAATTATATAAATAAAGTATGGAGCAGATAAGATGATTTAATTTTTTTTTTCTTTCTGCTATGTGTATGAAGGAGATAAAGGCAGGCTGCCTGTAATGAGTGCCTCCCTCAAAGCCAAGAGAGTGACCGAGAGCCAAATTCAAGGGACGATGGGGTAAAAATGCCTGGACACACGGAGCTTAAAGCAGTCCAAGTAATAGGATGAAGGAAAGTTTGATTGAGGGAGAGAGTTCCAGAGCTCACTTGTTGAGTAGAAGAAAGATTGAGAGAATTTGCCAATTCTTGAGTTTTAGAGCTGGACGGAATAGGAGTGGGACTGTGTTGAAAGGCGGGTGCCTTGCACTCGCCACAAGGGAAGGGGTATGGACTGAGAGAGCTCTGAAGAACACTGATTGTTGTAATAGCAATAGCTTAGTGAAAGAGATGCAACATTTCAGTGTGTAGAAAGAGATTGTAGGGAAGTATTAACCCGGGAGCTGCGGGGAGACTCTTAAGAGTTCCCCCGGCGCACTGCGGGGAGACTCTTAAGAGTCAGAGAAAACAAAAATCAACTTTTGACATCGAAAAAAAACAAAAAGGCCCCTGGGCCATCCAATCCTCTCCTTCAGTTATCACCTATTTTCCCTGTTATTCCCTTATTCTGAGGTATATTTTCGTGCTAACATTAGAAATCCGATTGGAGGGTGTGGTCATCACTGATAGCAAGCGAGTGCAAGAGAGAGAGAGAGAGTATCGATCGACTGTGTCTCAGTGGCCTTGGGGGAAATTGGCGGGAAAGCAGATTGCCTCACCCATACATTATACAACTCGCGGGCTATATCTCCGATTTTGACCATCCAAACGCTGTTTTCACTCGTTTTATTGTTGTTTCAGGTTAATACCTTTATAATCAACCCATAATAGGCGCATATGGATAAGTATTAATGCTATTAATGGCACAATGAATATTTTAGTGACGGAAACACCTCAAATACGTCAGCACAGGGGGACGTTTCCAATTACCCCCATGCGCACTTCAGAGGTTAAGAGGAAGTGAGTTGATGAGGCGAAATGCTTTTGATCCTACTCGTTCGAGAAGTGCAGTATGGGTAGAACCTCCGCACACATGCGAACAATACTCGATACATGGGCTGAACTATACAAAGATCTGTTGAATAGTGACAAATGTATGGAGCAAATGTTAAAAGGCTTCAATAATATGAAGGAGTCAGTAGTAGCCTACCAGAAGAGTGGAACAAAAAATAGTCATGATAGCAAAGAAAAACAAAGCATATGCTAAAGATTTGATATCAATAGCATTTGCAAATACATTGTTTAAAATCTCTATGCCTCTAAGCATTTAGTAATTAAGTCAAAGAAGTACAAATTGGAGTCGAAGTATAGGCCTACTGTTTGTAGGTTATTGATAAAGCACAAAAGCCCAGAGAACCATAGATAACCTTGTTAACATAGGAAACATATGTGGTCTAAAATATATATATATATATATATATATATATATATATATATATATATATATATATATATATATATATATATATATATATATATATATATATAAGTAGGCTACAATATTTATGTTTAATGCAAAGCATAAACCGGAAAAAAATAAGACAAATTAAATATCTAGGCATTAAAATTGCAGACAAAATAATATATTGTATTAAAATCCACAACAAGTATTCACTTGCGAAAGCAGAACATGTCTAGGTTTCTGATGGCTAAAGAGTATGTTGAATTTGGTTTTATATATTGAAACAGTTACTACAATCGTATTTTAACAGAAAATCCGGTAAATATCGATAACTACAGCTCCAACTTCCTTATAGTAGCCACATACATTTATATTAGTTTACGGTGAAACGTTTTCTGTGAATTCGCATATAGCAACAGGCCGATCGAACTTGGTAAACAAAGACGCCTCGAGGCCCCCCCTGATAATTATACTAGCTTTATTTGTGCGGTTTTATCACTTATCAGTGCCTAGAACAAATAGTGTGAATATGTCGCATATAACAAGATCAAGAGGACGTGGAGGGAGTGGAAGAGGTGGAAAAGAAGAAGAACAACAAGGAAGAAGAGTAGAGAAAGGACAACATCCCGGAGACGCTATGAGAGGTGGAGGAAGGCGGAGCAGCAGCAGGGAAAGGAATGAAAGGCCCAGCCCCAGGAACTACAACGGTGGCCGGCCCCGAGGGAACGCAAGCAACGGTTAATATACAGGAGACGCAACAATATAGGTAGCACATTTCTAATGGTAGTTTTGGGTTCCTATCATCATAGCCTATGCTTCATTTCTATAATAGCCTAGGCCTACTTTTGGAAAAACTAAATAGGCCTAGGCTAAGATGGTCACCAATTTTCCCATGGATTTTGTTTATTTTTCCATGTTAGGCTAGTGTTTGGAAATAATTACAACCCTCGGCGAAACCGTTTTCCCCATTAGCCTATAGGCTACAACGATCTTAAGACACGCCGCCCGATAGTGGGGAGGGCTATGAAGTACAGGGAAAATGAGGGGTTAAATGCGTAAAACGGCGATAAAAACGTATTTTTAGTAAATCTTGGCTTGGGTTTTAAGGTATTTCAAAGGCCTGAAACCCAATATTTCGAAAACCCGAGCCAAGTTTTGGCAAAACTTGGCTCGGATTTTGCGAGTTTTAAGAGTAAACAAATTACAGTAACCTAATTTAGAATTTTGGCTCATGTTTCCCTAAATTGCAAACCCCAAAAAGCATAATTTTGGAAAACCCGAGCCAATTTTTGGCAAAACTTGGATCGGATTTTGAGAATCGAAAAAGACTAACTAGCCTAGCCTAAATGTCGGTAATCGGCTCATGATATCCCTAATTGCCAAGCCATATAACCAGATTTATCGAAAATGTAGCACTTATTTAAATCATAAATATCCAGTAACATAGACCTAGTACATTGGATACAAGCCTAATCCACACCTAACGCCTACAATGTGTCCGTAGTACCTAGTAGGCCTACGTGGGATACAACATGGCGGTTGGGCCGCCGCCCATTTACTAGCCTACCGGTATTCGGCCGTATCTGTAAAGAATGCGAGTCACTTCGAGCGAATTCACAATCTAACCTAACCTAACCTAACCTAACCTAACCTAACCTAACCTAACCTAACCTAACCTAACTTAACTAACCTAAATGCGCCTCCGCTCGAATATGAATTCGCTCGAAGTGTCCAGATACCTCTGTAAATACTACCGTAACTACGAATCTTGTTTCTGAGACCTAGTATATCGTGACGTGATGCGCAAAGCTGTGGAAATGAACACCTGTAGTTTCGACAGAGATGGGCAGGTGGAGTTAGTGTTGACTAAAAAGCTGGTGGACAGACCTCGGGAGACAGGTGGAAATGGCGGGTGTACGAATCGGTGCCGTCTATAGGAAGGTATTGACAACCATGTTACGACAAAATTCCATTTTAGTACCATATATTTTTATTAGGTTTTGCCGAGGCTTAAAACACATTTTTATATTATGTTTAGAGCATATAAAATCCATATTTGTTTTCAAATATTGCAAAATAATTGGTGACCAACTTATTTAGTTATACTCTACTTTTTATCCCAGGGGAAAAAAAAAAAAAAAATTGGGATTTTTCATTTTATTTCTTGGATTTGTTTTGTTTGGGTCATTAGTCTAACCTAACCAAAAAACCTAACCTAACCTAACCTAACCTAACCTAACCTAACCTAACCTAACCTAACCTAACCTAACCTAACCTAACCTAACCTAATAGCCCCCAAATACATTTAGGTTAGGTTAGGTTTTTTGGAAATTTTTTATTTTAATACCACACATTTTCAGTGTTTTTTTATAAAAGAAATTGTTCATTTGCATCAATATATAGTGTTTGTAATTAATTAGAAATCTCGGGAAAACCTATTTTCCCCATTAGGCCTATTGATCGATGTTGAGACACGCCCCCGATAGTGATTTGAAAAGACATTAGCCTAACCTAACTACCTTACCTAACCTAACCTAGTATTATGGGTGGGGGCTGCTGCCCCCACACCCCTGCTGGTTGAGTACTAATCCCTTAGTAAATAAAAAAAAAAAAAATTGGCTGTCGATTATACGAAGGTGAAAGGAAGTCGATGAAGTCTACGGTGTTTACTCTGCAATCTTCAGCTTTGATTGTACATTGATAACGGGAAAGTACCGTATTGACAACCTTGTTACGAAAATTAAATTTTAATACCATACTTTTATATTAGGTTTTTCAGAGAGTTTAACACATTTTCATATGATCTTTAGAGCTATCGATAACTGGAAGTACCGTATTGACAACCTTGTTACAAATTTTTTTTTTTTAGTACCATACTTTTTTATTAGGTTTTGCCGAGGGTTAAAACAAATTTTCTTATGATCTTTACAGCATATAGATTCTATATTTATCTTCAAATATATCAACAAAATTTGTGGTATTAAAATAACATTGAACCGGTTTTTTGGTTAGGTTAATAGGCTAGCCTATAAAAAAAATAAAACAAAATTGAAGAAAAAAAAAGAAAAACCCAAGATTTTTTTGTTTTTTTTCCCGGGGATAAAAAGTAGCCTAGGCTAGGCCCAGGGTGTCAAACGAAGGAGAAACTTACAAAAGACCGTCTGGAATTTTATCAATTTACGGATGATCTTGAAAAACTTACTCCTGCTGAAATGAAAAAAAAAGTACCCAAAGGATAACGTAGAGCTTGCAATCACACCTGAAGGAAGACGACTTTTCTCCAAGACAATTAACTTTGAAGATGAAATTTGTGAGGCTCATCAAAACTCATTTTAGGGTAATTTTTTTTTAAAAGACTCGCAGCGTTATTAGGCTATACATAATTTATTAGGGAAAGTGAAGCTCTATGGAATCCTTATAATATACTCACATAGATTCCACTGTGGGAGAATAGTTTTCGTAATTGTTTAATCGAAGTCCTCTTTTCTAGTTATTAAAAACGTATTCTATTGTGTATTATATGATATATAGAAGTAATAGAACTGTTCAAATGACCTGGGAAGTGTATATTAAACCAAATACAAAACTTTGAATAGGCCTAATGAGGTAAGAGATATGTGTTTTTTATCACTTTTCGACCCAAGATCAGCGAGCGCACTGAAGTTGGTTACTTATTTACTTTTTACTGGTTCCTTTTTGGTTTTTATATCAATAAGTACCGGGTAATAAGTAAATAGGTTTAGTTACATTTTACGTATTCAAAATATACAAATCCAATACGTAAAAATATGTAGAATAGGCCTAATTAATAAATTTATAGTTTTGGTTACATTTTACGTATTCACCCTTCTTGGACCTTTATATCAATAAGTAATATATAGTTTTAGTCACATTTTACGTATTCAAAATAAAAATCCAATACATAAAAAGAGCTAGAATAAGTAATAAGTAATTAGTTTTAGTTACATTTTACGTATTCAAGAAACAGATCCAATACGTAAAATGTAACGAAAACTATTAATTTATTAATTATTCTACATATTTTTACGTATTGGATTTGTATATTTTGAATACCGGTACGTAAAATGTAACTAAAACTATTTACTTATTACTTATTGATATAAAAACCAAAAAGGAACCAGTAAAAAGTAAATAAGTAACCAACTTCAGTGCGCTATCATATTAAAGTGTCCCCATTACTTATTACTTATTCTAGCTGTTTTTACGTATTGGATATGTATTTTGAATACGTAAAATGTAAGTCAAACTAGTTACCGGTACTTATTACTTATTATAGCTGTTTTTACGTATTGGATATGTATCTTGAATACGTAAAATGTAAGTCAAACTACTGTAGTTACCGGTACTTATTACTTATTATAGCTGTTTTTACGTATTGGATATGTATCTTGAATATGTAAAATGTAACTAAAACTATTTACTTATTACTTATTCTAGCTGATTTTACGTATTGGAGTTGTAGGCCCTATCCTGAACCGGTAAAATCTGTCTGGTTTTTTGGATCTGTTTCTTGAATACGTAAAATGTAACTAAAACTAATTACTTATTACAGCTCTTTTTACGTATTTTATTTTTATTTTGAATACGTAAAATGTAACTAAAACTGTATATATATTACTTATTGATATAAAGGTCCAAGAAGGTTGAATACGTAAAATGTAACCAAAACTATTAATTTATTAATTACAGTAAAAGTCCTGTAATCCGAATAGCAGGGGACCGGGCCTCGTTCCGATTATTGGAATTTACCCCTATGAACCTGTGTATTAATGGCCTGACAAAAACCTGAACACAATATAGGCTATGCATATGCACAATATAATGCTATACATCCAATATGACACATCTATCTATCTATCTATATGCTCAGGCCCAATCCCCATTTTGGGGGTAGCCGACTCAAGACAGAGCAAGAACAGGGAAAACACAAAAACAACATAAAACAAAAAATAAACACAGATAAAAAACACAAACTCTCACACATCCAGGTCACCCAGGAGAAGACCCAGAGACCAGGGTTACCAAGGTCGCTCCAGCACTCCCCCGGCCCCTGACCACCAGGAGAGGTTCCGATCTCGGCAGGCAGACATGCAGCGGAGCCAAAGCGACAAGCCCTCCCACCACACTTCCAGGCACACCCTTCATATTAATCGTCTCCCCGGGCCAGGCGCCTGATGGACTATTATCTAGTCCAACTTGCGCCCGACCCCTTACTCCAAATGACCACGTGTTCACTCAACTATTCACAAGCATTCTCCATTCACTCCTGTCCACCACCACTTCCCCTGCCTGATCTATAGTCATTCCTCTATCATCCAAAGCCTTTCTTACACAGTCTCTCCATCTCAATGGGGGTCTTCCTGCCCTTCTATCTCCCCTTGTACCTGACTCACATATTCTCTTTGTAAGCCTTTCATCTCCCATTCGTTCAACATGACCATACCAGCTCAGCACCCTTCTGTCCACTCTGGCTGACAAATGTTCCTGCTGCCCCACTCTCCTACGTATCTCTTCATTTCTCAATCTGTCTCTACGAGTAACTCCACACATACTCCTCAAGCAGCTCATCTCCATCACATCCAGCCCTCTTTTCTCCTTTTTCTTCAGAGCCCATGTCTCAGCCCCATACATCACTGTTGGCACAACAATTCCTTGATACAGTGCACTTTTTACTTTCACTCCGAGATTTCTCGTCTTCCACATACTTCCCATTGCTCCGAAAACCTTCCTTCCTTCACACACTCTCTGTTTTACCTCCACTTCCATACCTCCACTCCTGCTTATTGTTCCTCCTAGATATTTAAAACACTCTACTTGTTCCAATATTTCCCCATCCAGCCTCACATCTAGATTCACCCTATGCTCTCCCCTATTACACACCATTACTTTACTTTTATTGACGTTCACCTTCAGTTTGACACATAATGGTAAACATTTAAAGTGATTTCATGAACATATGATATGTGTGTGTACCATTATGTGGTATTTGGGTGGGTTTTGGGTAGCCTAATGCCTCAAAAAGGGAACTTCTGGACTTTTTGAAATTCGGACTATCGGGTGATTTCGGATTTGGCCTCATTTTCAAAAATTCGGACTATTGGGAGATTCCAATTATCGGTCGTCGGATTATCGGACTTTTACTGTATTCTACATATTTTTACGTATTGGATTTGTATATTTTGAATACGTAAAATGTAACTAAAACTATTTACGATAGACTATGCAAAGGCATTTGATAGTACTGTATTAAGAGAGATATGATGATAAAGGTATTGATGGATTATAAGGTTCATCCTCAGGTAATTGCAGTAATAGCGGAAATGTACGAGGGAGATAAAACTAAAGTGAGACTAGATGAAGAAGAAGAATTAATAATACCAGTTACTAGTGGAATAAGACAGGGGTGTACGGGGTCAACAACGCTATTCAAGTTGGTGACTTTTAGGATAATGCAGAAGCTGGAAGAATTAGATATAGGTTTTAAGGATGAAGCGTTTAAGATAACATCGTTATTTTTCGCAGACGATGGGATGTTGTCGGCAGAAAGTATAGAAGACGCAGAGAGAGTGATAGGAACGGTAATAAATACCAGTAGAGAGTGTGGACTGGAAATAAACAAACAAAAGAGTAGTATAATAATATTTAACATGAAGGAAAAGCCACAGGAAATAGCAGGAATAAGAGTCAGTAATAACATCAAGTACTGTACTTAGGAATTACAATAAATGATAGTAAGAATTTTTTTAAGTTACAGAAAGGTATGGTGATAGAGAAGGCAGTAAAAATGGCTAATATGACATACTCAATAATTGCAAGGAGCTGCTCTAGATTATTAATTGGTAAGACATACTGGAAAAGTGTAGCCCTCCCTGCAATACTGTACGGAGCAAATATATTAGATCTAAATAAACAGGAGATACAACGACTACAAATGATAGAGAATAGCGTAAGCAGACAAATATTGTGAGCTCCGAGGTATGCGCAAGAGGCAGCAATAAAAGGAGAGATAGGAATTTCAAGTATGAAAGCAAGGATAATGGAGGGACAGTTAAAGTATTTACAATATATTTTGAGAGAAGAAGGGAACAAATTGCTTGGAAGAATAGTGGAAGAGATGAAAGAGAAAAAGAAGAATAAATGGATAAAAGGATTAATAGAGGATAGAAAAATGGTAGGGATAAGAGGAGGGAAAGTGACTAATGAAGAGATAAAGATGAAGGTGAGAGAGTGGGATACTAAAGTATGGAAGCAAGAAATGGAAGAAAAACCAAGTCTGAAAATGTATAGAGAATGGAGAAGAGAGATAGGTGGCCAAGAGAATGTGTATGATAGTAGCGAGGCTTCGGTGATCCTGTTTAAATGCAGGAGTAACAACATGAACCTGGGGAACAGACGGAGATTTAGTAACGAGACGACAGAGTGCATCATGTGTGGCTTTGAGTATGAGGACCTGAACCACTTTGTGCTGCTCTGCCCGGCGTACAGCGAAGAGAGGAGGAACAACCCAGCACTACAGCAGCCCTACCAGGAGGATGAGGAGTTGACTATTGGCCGCCTACTATTCAACAGAAATACAACAGAAGAGGCAAAAACAATGGTGTATAGACTTTGGCAAATAGAAAAAGAAAATAAAGGAATTATTAAGATAAAGTAGACCCGGACCCAGACCGCAAGAAGAACCCTACATCAGGGAGTGCCGCTTTAAAGGCATTACTCCCGCCAATCAACTGAACTGAACTGATCTTGAACGAAACAAGCTGGTTTGCTTAGATACGTTTAGTATGATCAATACGTATATTATTTATGTTGTATTTAATGTTTCTTGGCAAATCTATTATCACACAATTGAAATTGATATTATAAGTAATGTTAACCAGAAAATAAATAATTTTATATAGGCCTACTGTTATTTTCTTACAGTTTCTTACAGTAGATCCTCTGGAAAAAGGCAAACTATGCCTGTGTATCCAGCTGAGTACCAGTACTTGCACTGCTGCGGTCGTTTTCGGTGTTGGCGGCGGCGGTACCAGATGCAAAATTTTTACTATTCTGTATTTTTGTTTTATAATCAAACTTCAAATCTTGTCTTCCCCATGCTTTATCAAGATTACTTTCAAACTCCCTTATTGATTCGGAATCAACTACATACTGGGGCAGTGCGTTCCACTCATTTACCACTCTATCACAAAATGAGTTCTTTGCCTTCTCAAGCCTATTTCTTTCTTTGTAAATTTTCTTAGAGTGTCCTCTCGTCCTTGTTCCCTCCCGCATCAAGAAGATACCTTCACACACATCCTCATCGTACTTTCCTGACACTATCTTAAAAGTCTATCATATCCCCTCTCTTTCTCCTATATGCCAGTGTCGGAAGCCCCAGTGTCCTCAACCTCTGCTCATAGCCCGCGTTCTTCAACGTTGGTACCAGCTTGCTAGCTCTCCTCTGCACTTTCTCCACTGCTTCTATATCCTTTACCATATATGGAGCCCACACCTGGTTCGCATATTCCAGGTGCGGCCTGGAATAACAAGCCGTAGTAAATACCGATGACACTGCAGATCCTGAATATCCAATAGAATCCTGAAAACTGTTGGATATTGGACTTTGGACATTCAAACATTACTGGATATTGATTAGCCTATAGAGTTGAATATCCAATAAAACCTGAAAACTGTTGGATATTGGACTTTGGACATTACTGGATAGTGATTAGCCTATAGAGTTGAATATTCAATAAAACCTGAAAACTGTTGGATATTGGACTTTGGACATTGGACTTTGGACATTCAAACATTACTGGATATTGATTAGCCTACTCAATATCCAGTAATGTTTGAATGTCCAAAGTCCAATATCCAACAGTTTTCAGGTTTTATTGGATATTCAACTCTATAGGCTAATCAATATCCAGTAATGTTTGAATGTCCAATGTCCAAAGTCCAATATCCAACAGTTTTCAGGTTTTATTGGATATTCAACTCTATAGGCTAATCAATATCCAGTAATGTTTGAATGTCCAATGTCCAAAGTCCAATATCCAACAGTTTTCAGGTTTTTATTGGATATTCAACTCTAGGCTAATCAATATCCAGCTCATAGCTTAGGTCTACTTAGGCATGAGTAGATTAGCCTAGTTTCATACAATCCATGCAGCCATGCTAACCCAAGGTATGCCTAGATGTATAAAAAAGGTGATTGTAGATATTAGCTAGGCCTAGCCCTAGACCTAGAAACTGTTGGATATTGGACTTTGGACATTGGACTTTGGACATTCAAACATTACTGGATATTGATTAGCCTACTCAATATCCAGTAATGTTTGAATGTCCAAAGTTCAATATCCAACAGTTTTCAGGTTTTATTGGATATTCAACTCTATAGGCTAATCAAAATCCAGTAATGTTTGAATGTCCAAAGTCCAATATCCAACAGTTTTCAAGTTTTATTGGATATTCAACTCTATAGGCTAATCAATATCCAGTAATGTTTGAATGTCCAATGTCCAACAGTTTTCAGGTTTTTATTGGATATTCAACTCTAGGCTAATCAATATCCAGCTCATATCTTAGGTCTACTTAGGCATGAGTAGATTAGCCTAGTTTCATACAATCCCATGTGCAGTGTGTGGAAAGGGAGTGGGCGTTAACTCAATTCAATGTAGCATCTGTCGATGTTGGGTACACCATGGGAGTAAGCGCTGTAGTAGAATAAAGGGGCCCCTGCCGAAGGATAAGTCAGAAATAGAGAAATTTGAGTGCGTAGTGTGCAAAGGCGAGCTTGTGTTAAGTGATGATCCTGTGGCTGTGAATTTTGGAAATGAGTCTTTGGAGCTGGTGAACAAGTTTTGTTACCTAGGAGATACCATCTCTGCCGGTGGTGGGGCCGAGGCTGCCACTGTTGCTAGAATTAGGTGTGGCTGGGGGAAGTTCAGAGAATTGATGCCAATCCTGACCATGAAAAGAATGCCTCTCCCCCTGAAGGGAAAGGTGTATGCCTCATGTGTTAGAAGTGCAATGACGTATGCCTCAGAAACATGGGCCGTTAAAGTAGAGGATGTCAACAGAATGGAGCGTAATGAGATGAGAATGGTGAGATGGATGTGTGGGGCCAGGCTACAGGATAGAATAACAAATGTTGAGCTGAGGAGACGTTTAGGTATAAAGAGTATTAGCGAGGTGATGCGTACAAGTAGACTGGGATGGTATGGACATGTGGAGAGAATGGATGAACAAAATTGGGTGACAAAATGCAGGTCTGTGATTGTGGAGGGAGCTGCACCAAGGGGTGGACCGAGGAAGACCTGGGATCGGACTATACGCGCCGATCTCAAATCCAAGAACTTGACAAGTGAAGCAGCCCTTAACAGGGTTGCCTGGAACGCCGCCATTAGGACAAGAGACTGAAACTGCACTTATGTGTGGAACACTCAGTCTTAAAATGTTATGTATGTATGTATGTAATCCATGCAGCCATGCTAACCCAAGGTATGCCTAGATGTATAAAAAAGGTGATTGTAGATATTAGCTAGCCCTAGACCTAGCCCTAGATAAACTAGTGATAGACTCACATAGGCTAATCACATTATTCACATACATATCCCGTCCAGTCCCAGCGACGACTATAGCCGTCCATAGATAAGTCACTCCACTGCTTACAAAATTCCAGTTTATTCACTTACAGTTCAACCTTTTTTAAAGTTTGCATACATAGTACGAAGTCTCTATCAATATTTGTCTTTATGGTACAGATAAATAAATGTCATGAATTTTGTCAGATGTTTTCCTGTGTGGTGACTGTGGATGCCTGGGAGTAGTAGTAGTAGTTGTAGTATAAGTAGTATTTGGGGCAGGGGGCTAGGAATCCTTCTCCCCTTGTAAAATTCTCCGGAATGAGTTGTGTTACCGGACGTACGTCGTGTAAACACTTGAGTTGATGTCAAACAGCGGGGGAGTGGGGGCAGCAGCCCCCACTCAAAATACTAGGATTTGTTAGGTTAGGCTAATGTCCTTTCAAAGGGTATAGTAAACACTAGGAAATACCCGGTCAGAGGTAGGTGATACGCCCGATAACACAACTCTTGCCAATTCTCCTACTCATCGAGACTGAGAAAGGAGCGAGGGAACGTGAAAGTGGTCCCGGACCCTTGAATGATTCTGTTCAAGCTCTGTCTCGAGTCGGCCACCCCCAGCAATGAGGTATGTGCCCGAGTACAGTACTGTACTGTATATACATACCGATACCGGTATAGGCTACATTACGGTATAATCCTGTATAGCGGGAGGACCTGTACTTATATCTCAATATTTTGGTTATGTTACAATATATTTTTACATTATACATTCATATATAGTCCACTAATATAATAGGTTAGGTTAGGTTTGGTTTTGGTTAGGTTAGGTTAAACATTTTGTTCAATGTTTCTTAGTAAATAGGCATCTGAAAAGCAGTTCCTCCCGCTACACAGGATCTTACCTACATTACTATTACTGATATTATTATTATCATCATTATTAACCCATTCCCTGCAGGTGACGTTCTGGAACTCTTAGGCAATTTACAGCAATTTCCAGGCTTTAAAAGCCATAGAAATAGAGTGTCAGTGGGCGGGAGCGTGAGGGACCTCCCTCCAACCCTCAGAGCAGCCAGCCGCTCACTGAGGGAGACTGTGTCTCGCGCGGTGTCTCACAACAGTGTTGCCGAGCGAGCGAGAGCTAATAATTAGCTAATTTTCCGGCTGCGGGTGAACCCCGCCACCTACAAAGCTCGTTCTGGTCTCATTTTGAAGCTATTTTCGCCTAGTTTTTGGCAGAATACAGTTAATTTAATGCAGATGCTTGATTAATCATTCAGGAGTGCCTAAATATGCCCTAAATAGCGCAAATAAGCCCGCAGCGTAAGTATTAATATTATTGTTATTATTATTATTCCTATATATTAACAGGTGAGTGTGTTCCCCCCATGGCTGAGGTCCACATCATTGGTCAAGTTAGTGGAGCCAGTACCGTCCCTCACACTTCACTCTTCTGCAAGTGGTCCATACAATTAGGTATGTTAATTGTATATTAGTAATAGTAGTACTGTACTGTAGTAGTAATGTACAGTATTCTTCTTATTGTTATTTTTTTAGGTTCACATCATTGGTCAAGTCAGTGGGGCCAGTGCCTTTCCTCATACTTCACTGTTCTGCAAGTGGTTCTTGCCTTTCGTATACAGTATAGCAAGAGTTTGGGCAGCTTGGTCTAGTAATTCATGGTAAATAGCCAGTAAAGTCCCTGTAACAAGGGCACACCCTGAGCCTGTCAATCAAGGGAGAGCACAGCGTTCAAAGCTTCATCAACTACATCATGTTAGCATAAAAATTACTAAAGGGCATGCCGGATTGTGAACGTGGGAGGGAGCTGCGCGTAGGGGTAGACCTAAAATGACGTGGGATCAGGTACTCCGGTCCGATCTCAAAATAAAGAACTTGACAACAGAGCCAGCCCTTGACAGGGACGCCTGGAAAGCCGCCATTTAGGATGTGAGACTGTAACCACATTCTCTGTGGACAAAACGGTCATTAAACATGTATGTATGTATGTATACATAATGCAGTGAGAGCATAAATATGCAACCCTCTGTATCCCCTAGGTGGAGGTTGGACTGTTGGAAGGTGGTGGAAGGTGTAACAGAAGGACAGACACAGGCGGATCAGGGTGAGACAAGTGGATCAGCAACTTGGTGTCATCCTATTGATCTGCACCTCCACTCGCGGCATACAGGGTAAGATACTTGGTTTTGTCGGTGGATCGAGCCAGCACTGTCAAAATGTTATTGGTAGATGTCAAGCCCGGGCAACTTAACTTAGTGATTCGTGACTAACGCCTAATGTTCATGGCCACCCCTTCTCGGAAATTACGACATCTGGCAAACAAAAATAAAAAAAATAGATAAATAAATAAATAGAAAAAATAAAAGATCTGATCACAGTTCTCTTCCCTTTACACTAAATATAAAAATAAAAAATCTGATCACAGTTTTACCTCCCTTTACACTATTCTTGCAGTCAGTGTTTTATGTTTCAAAAGAGATCAAGTGGCAGTAACAATGTCTGCCAGATGCTAACCCATGAACTGCTATAGTCTATTCACTGTAAGTAGGCGAGAAATCATGAATTCTAATCCTCTCTAACTCAAAAAGGGCTAGAGCAAATTGGCTGTAAATTTCCACATTTATTCTTTGGCTGACTCTTCCCAAATAATAGAAATATTAGCTCGATTACTCCAGTCGTTTTTGAGTTACAGAGGTTAGAGGTCATGATTTCTCGCCTACTTACAGCGAATTGACTATAGAACCTGTGCAAAATAAAAGGTCAAGTTGAGGGAGTGAGGGAGGGGGAGGAGTGGAGGATCTGGTATGGAGAGATGCCACTACTTTCTATGCGTCACACAATTTTGAGACATTTCCCGGCACTGTCACAGTATTTGAAGGGTTGTTTTTACACATGTTTAAGGGGATATGGGCCGGTTTTCTGGACCACTTTCTCCCTCATGTTAGTTTTCAGATGTTAAAATGTTTGCCCCATTAGTTAGTCAATTTTAAGATCTTTCGCCCCATTTCTTAGGCAATATTTAGACCTTTCATGCTATTTAGGTGTCGATTTTTTCCCTGGCGAACGATAGTGAGCCTGTAATGTTGGAAGAATCGGCCTTTGGCCAGGAAATGTTTCTACCGAAAAATGTACAAATTAATCTAGAAGAGGGATCTAATGGACGTTTTTTTTTTTAATTTAATGGAGGTCTAGGGAGGAAACTAGAAAAATAATGAATACATGCAAAAATTGCCCAAAAAGTGAACCATCCCCCCTTAAATACCATGCTTCCGGAAGGACCGTCTCAGTCCCTGGGTTAATATAGCGTTCTCTGTCCCCAGGTTGGCTTCGGTTACTGCTACAAGTGTACCGTCAAGATGACCTTGGTCGTGTTGATCTATGTGGGTACGGTGTGACCCATATGCCAACATAACCAGGTCAACACTCCATCACCTGTCATACATGGAGACCTATGGGTACGTTCTACGGCTCTCTTTATTATATTTAACATACTGTAATATATACTGTATATATAGTAAAACTCGCAGGAAAAATTAAACATTGGAACACCAAGCTTTCGTCTATTCTCTCTGAAGATGTCTTGAGAGAATAGACGAAAGCTTGGTGTTCCAATGTTTAATTTTTCCTGCGAGTTTTATTACATAATTTGATCACTAGTATTTGTGATTTAGTCTTCATATACTGTATATCTATACATATGTCTGGAGTCGGCCACCCCCAGCTATGGGGTATGTGCCTGTGTATATACAGTACATACATACTGTACATAAATTTTCATTTATATTGTGCAGTTCCTGATTTGGTTTGTTAATTTTGCAAGATTTACATATTAATTCCTTGTTCCAGGAACGTTTGCGGAGGAAGTAAGAAGAGCGTTCGTCGGCGGTGGACCACAGTTGCTCTCCACGAAATTCATCCACTCTTCCTCCGAGCGCTACAGACTTCACACCATAGCGGCCGGCAAGGTAACAATACATATATACATACAGTATGTATGTATGTTTATACTCAGGCACATATAGATCTCCCTCGATTTACGATTTGGTTATGTTCCTGAAACCCCGATCATAACTATAAAAATTGTACAGTATAGCGAACCCTAAATTATTGAGGTAAATGGGGATGCGTTCTGGGACCAGCCAAAACCCAAACCCAAACACTTAAAAACCTATAATAATATCGTAGATCAGGGCATCGGATAGTGAGGGAGACCTGTACATACAGTATCTTATGTATGTATGTATATACTCAGGCACATACCCCATAGCTAGGGGTGGCTGACTCGAGACAGAGCCTAAACAGAAACAACATATAAAGTTCCAATTCTTAGGGTCTGAGACCACTTTCACGTTCCCTCGCCCCTTTTTTCTGTCTCGACTAGTAGGTGAATTTTACAAGGGATTTGAGATTCCTAGCCTCCTGCCTCTGAAGTAGGAAAAGTAGTACAGGAAAAGAGACAGGCAGAAACGGCTAAGGTTGGGTAAATGATGCCAAACCTCACTCACAGAATATAGTTACTTATTGATAGCCAAATAATGTTACCGTATCATAGTAACGGCTTTATACTGCAAGAGTTAATTGTACTTTTATTATTTCAGGTTCATCTGGAGCTGGGTATTATTCTCCGAGACTTTGAAAATATGGTGTCATCTACTGAGTGCAAAAATACTACTGTACTATTATTCATTGGGTTAAAAAATATGATGTTATCTACTGAGTGCAATTAACAGTAGTTGTACTACTTTTCATTCATGAAAAACTACCAGTAAATTTGTTTCTGCATCTAAAAATACAAAATTATATCTAGTGTAATAAGAACATAAGAAAATGGGAGTCTGCAGAAAGCCGATTGGCCTAAGCAAGGCAGATCCCTGTCCCACACAACCCCAATTACAAAGCCCAATTATAGGCTGAACACTCTAATACCCTGAGGATCATCTTACCAAAACGGTTAGAGATTAACACAGGATTACGGGGTCTGCAGAGCGCTGATTGGCCCAACCCTGCTGATCCCCCTTCACACCCAACCCTTCTCGTCCATATGCTTATCCAATTTTATCTTAAAGCTCCCTATCGTTTTTAATCCCACTATAGCACTTGGTAGTCCATTCCACCCATCTACAACTCTGTTACCAAACCAATATTTGCCTATATCTTTTCTGAAACAAAATTTATCTAATTTGAAACCATTGGTACGAGTTCTTTCGCTATCACTGAGCTTTAGTACATTTGTCATGTCCCCTTTGTTAATCCCACTAACCCACTTGAACACCTCTATCATATAACGAATGTAAGCCTAATTTCTTCAACCTTTCTTTATACGGAAGATTTCTAATATTATGGATCATTTTTGTCATTCTACGTTGTACTCTCTCCAATGAATCTATGTCCATTCTGTAATAGTAGTTGAAATGCAGTAAAGTTCTACCAGTAAATATTTTATCTGCATCTAAAAGTATAAGATGATGTTAATGCGTTTACTAAGTGTTGTGATGGTGTGCGTTATGGTGTTTGTGGTGCCGGGAACATGCCAGGGCGCGGAGGAGATTGAAAACACCGACGCCGACACAGGGACCACCTCAGAAACTCCCTCCAACGATACCGACTACGTCCTGGACTACACCGACGCCAACCAGACATCAATAGGGAATGGTACTGATGTTAATGGTACCAGTGACGCGCCTGTTGATACCACTACGACCATCCCTACTACCACTACCACCACCACCACCACCTCCGCCCCTCCCGCGTTCTTAGAGGAAAGTCTGTTTACCGTTGGGGATTTCTGCACCTGCGATCTCAAGGTTTGGTTTGTTTGTTTTGCTAGTTTTACATTTTAATTGTCCGTTTGATTATACTTGGTGCCAGTGACTCTGAAAACATTATGACCCACTTTTATGGCAATAGTTCCAGCTGATTGACTTGCGCGACCGTGATTATTAATACTGTACTTTTGTTGTATGTATGTATGTATGTATGTACAGTTTGCCGCACATATTCTATTCCGTTGGGGTCTTGATTTGGCAGAACTGCACCCACTTAACCAACCCCCCTCCCTCATTCCACCTCCTATTAATAAGAGGTGGAGTGAGGGAGGTGGGTAAAGCGCTGCCAAATCACGACCCCAACGGGATAGAATATGTGCGGCAAACTGTACAGTATATACTGTACTCATGCACATAGCCCATAGCTGGGGGTGGGCGACTCGAGAATATATAATTACAGCTAAGTGAAGAAATGCCGGAATGTGAACATAAGGGGAGCTGCGCGTAGGGGTAAACCTAGAAAGAAGTGGGGTCAGGTGCTTCGGTCCAATCTCAAAATTATAATGTAAAATTTGCAAAATAAACAAACCAAAACAAAGAACCGTAATTTTCTCAGAGTTGCTGACACCGAGTATAGGTTGTCAGACCAGATATGAGTCCCATCTTTTTTGTCATTAATATATATATACAGGTCAAAGATGAAATTATGTTTCACAGTTCATATTATATTATTATGTTCCTTCCAACAACCAACTATACTCCTAAAATCGATTAATGAAATTTACAAACACATATGGCAGTCCGTGGATTCGAACCCAGGACGCTCACACCGAAAATCAACACCTTATGCATCGCACCACGAAGACAGTTAAAGAATGGTGGACACTGACTACGATTTATTATGCAACTTCGAATCCTGCATATCAATCTAAGCATGTTCACACATCCCAACTGCAACTCACGTAGGCCATGCATATGTGAATGGAAAGAGCAATTAATGGGGCCTTAACCACTAGGGAAGTCCTCTCGATAAATTACCCCTGAACCAATATCAATTATTATGTTCCTTCCAACAACCAACTATACTCCTAAAATCGATTAATGAAATTTACAAACACATGTGGCAGTCCGTGGATTCGAACCCAGGACGCTCACACCAAAAATCAACACCTTATGCATTGCACCATGAAGACAGTTAAAGAATGGTGGACACTGCCTACGATTTATTATGCAACTTCGAATCCTGCATATCAATCTAAGCATGTACACACATCCCAACTGCAACTCACGTAGGCTATGCATATGTGAATGGAAAGAGCAATTAATGGGGTCTTTGAAAGTTAATGATTGATGAAGTAATTGTTGTCTCATTGTCAGGTTGGGTATTGTGACGTCAACTGTTGCTGTGATGAAGATTGTAGTGATGATGATCGTTTGGTGTTCTCTCATCGTATTACCAGACCTCCGCCTATATTAGGTTAGTCTTTTCTGTAAAACAAGTATATTATGTGTATCTCTGTTTCACTCTCTGACACACTCACTCTCACTTTCACTCTCCATCTCTCACTCATACCTTCATACTCTTTTGCTCAAGTATTCATATTCTTGCCTTATGTATATAAAATAAATCTACACAAGCTCTAAGCAATATTACTGATTAAGAATATAGCAAGATATGGTTAAGTACGCAGAATTTTGGTGTGAGTATCCTAGGTTGGAATCCATGAAGTACCGCATGTATTCATTGTTTCATTAATTTCATTAATTAGGTATGGGTATATTTGTAAGTTAATTGGTGGGTTGGTGATAATATGAATCTTTTTGTTGTTCCTCAGACAGCGGTTATTGTTACCAGCGTGAGACAGTATGGAGTAGTAACATTGAAGTAACTAAGTCAGTGGTCCTGGATGGTGCGTTCTGTATTATTACTGACAACATACCTCATCGCAACACTTATACTCCGGTTAAGGTGGGTCATAATTTTTTCATATTATCTCTCTCTATATATTGTATATATATACTGTAACTGTCTCGATAGCCTAATGCTAAGTGTGCGGAATTTCAGTGTGAGTATCCTAGGATCGAATCCTTGTATTTATTACTTTCATTGATTTCACTAGTTAGGTTTATTTGTAAATTAATTGGTGAGTTGGTGAAAACAAATATGAATATATATATATTATATAATATATATATCTATATATATAATATATATTATATATATTATATATATATATATATATATATATATATATATATATATATATATATTGTACAACTCACTTACTAGACGAGACAGAGAAAGGGGCGAGGGAATGCGAAAGTGGTCCCGGACTCTAAGAATTGGAACTTTAAATGTTGTTTCTCTTCAGTCTCTGTTTTGAGTCGGCCACCCCCAGCTGTGGGGTATCTGCCTTAGTATATACAGTACATACATGCATCTGTGCGTATTGCTAACCCAGAATTCTACACTGCCATATTTTCAGGAAGTAAGATCTCTACCAGACTATAAAAAATATAATTAAAGCGAGGCAGCACTCTTACCTACTTTTACTACCAAGTATTATATATATATAAGGAAAGAGAGGTACTATAGTATTTGTTTTATGTCCTTATAGCCAACCCATTACTATATTTTCAGGGAGCAAGATCTGTAGAGGACTATAAGAAACTGGACATTAAAGATAGGAAATTCCCTACCAATATTACAAAAAATAATAGAAAGGTAGTATATATTTTATCTCTTCTCATAACCAACCCATTACTATATTTTCAGGGAGCAAGATCTGTAGAGGACTATAATAAATTGGACATTAAAGAAAGGCAATACACCTGGCAGCACAACCCACACCACAGTCGAAGGTTTACGGAAGAAACATACACCGCCGGACAGCCTGTGTGGGCCGTGGACGCCGAGGGGGAACTCTTTGTTATAGGTACGTCTGAGTCATTAACCACTTCTGTACCGGCGACGTCTTTTTAATTATATTCTTGCTCATATTCAACGATTTTATTCAGTTTTCAAAAGGGCCTCCAGCAATTACCAGGCTTCAAACTATCTCGCTTAACCATTTTTACTAACACAGATCATTCTTAAACTTCATAAAATCATTTAAATATAGATAGAATGAGGGAGAACTCTTTGTTATAGGTATGTGTGAGTCAGTGTTGTTGTTGTCGTTCCCTAGGCTGCCTGGCGGAACAGCCTCGAGTCCCTAAAGCGGGCATCACACTGGGCCAAATTCTCGTCACTCTCCAATCTCCGTTTCCAGCCAGTAGCGCCAGCAAATCCTATCACACACGCCAAGCGTCCTGGCTGCGTGAGTCTCCGACACAACAATACAACGACCTTAGCCTATATTGGTCCGTTTCACCTATACTGTAATGTATAGCAATATGAATTTACATCTACAATTATAATGCAATATGACTCAATCTACACGTTAGTGTAATTTTTTTTTTTTTAATTTGAAGCTTATATGAGGAAATTTATATTTTGAACTTTTTCGATTCATACCAATCGCCGTGGCGTAGGCTATAGAACAGTGGTTTCACTTAAACTGTAAAATAATATGGATTGATATTGACAAACTTTGTGTAATAGGACCCAATCTATACATTAATGTTGCTATGTTTTGCGTGTGAAGTTTATATAAGTAGCTATGAGGAAGTTTTTCGCAAAATATAGGCTATAGCATCACGGAGCCCCTGTCGTTTGGGTTTGTTTAGTTTGCAAGTTTTACATTTTAATTTAAAACAGTTCCTCCTGCTACACAACCGAATGTTTTCGTTTCATACCAATCGCCGTGGCGTAGGTATAGGAAGTGGTTATTTAGCTGCAAGTGGTGTAGCTATTTTAGCATTGATTCACTTAGTTTATGTCTATCCGCAGCCCTTCTCACAATCAAAACACACAATTATGTAGCAAAATATATATTTCGACGTCATATACTTAGAGATATCAATGAGATTAAATGCGAGCTGTAAAGAGGCTGACACTCTACCTCCATCAAAAACTGGAGCTTCCCACCCAGTGCGGGAAGCATCCTAGCTCCATCAAAGGGTGAGATTTGTGCTGGAGATTGACGGTAGCTCCACTTTTTGCTGAAGAGTGACGAGAATTGGCCCAGTGTGATACCCCCTTAAGGAAGGCCATGGACGAAATCGAGCTTTCCCACAGGGCTCTCAAGGAGTGTAGATTGTTGTTGGCATAAGTGATGGTGTGGAATGCAGTCTTCTATGATGTGTTTAATGGTATGGGGTGCTGTGAGGCAGTAATTTCTATGTGGTGGTTTTTTGTTTTTATATTTCTTTTCGCTAAATTGTTATTTCCACATAGTGATTTTGATAAGTTATTTTGTCTTTATGTTGTGTCGTTCCTGTTTTGGTTTGTTTATTATACAAGTTTTACATTATAATAAAATGTAACATAAAGAGAGCTGCAACAGGCAGTTGCGGTTGGTAGAGCACTGACTTGCAAACTGAGAGGTTGAGGGTTTGAGTCTGGGGTCAGCCAGTGTGTGTTATTGACAGACAACAGTGTTGTTGGTGGATGGTGATGGTCTAGCAATCTGTGGTAACTGTCCACTGAAGTTCCTCAAACATCAGGGTATCCACCCTAGCCCACCTCTTGAGCAGGGAGTGCATGCTGGTAAAAAAATGCACTATTATTATTATTGTTATTATTATTAGGCTATTGTATCTCTCGCTTCTTTCCTAAATTCACTACAGGTCTCCCTCACTATCCGATGCCCCGATTTTGATATTATTAATGGTTTTTAGGTGTGTGTGTTTGGGTTTTGGCTGGTCTGAGAACGCATCCCTATTTATTCCATTAATTTTAAGGTTTGCTATACGATTTTTCTATTTAAGATCTGGTTTTCAGGAACTTAACCCAATTGTGAATCGAGGGAGACTTGTAGTTTCACCTGTCTCGCATGAAATATTCGGCTGAGAAATAATAACCTGACAAATTATCCTCTATCACAGGTCTTCCCAGTTCAGTGCGAGACAACAGAATCTCTACGCTACCTGGAGAGTTCCGAGTGGTCCTGTACGCGAGAGGTTCCTTCGCATCCCCAGGACTGCCAGAGTGACCCATATCTAGATGCAGCTACTTTTCTGACGTTCGTTGTGGTTGCCGATCCCAGTCTTATTTCAGGTACTACTGTATTTGTTTTGTGTTTTTATATTTCATATTATTTTTTTGCTAAATCTTCAATATGTTATTTCCACTAATGATTTTGATAAGATAAATGTGTTTGTCTTTATATTGTGCAATTTCTGGTTTTGGTTTGTTTGTTTTGCAGATATTACATATTAAGTTCCCCTGTATCTTTGTTTATGTACATGATGCAGTACCATCATCATCAATCTGACGCACCCCGCTTTCAGAGGAAGCGCCCCAAAAGGGATGGCCATGGCAGAAACTGCCTCCAGGTTCCCAGACATGCCTCTACCGACCCATTCCACAGTACCATTTCCACCAAGTGGATTATGACCCTTAGCACTGAAGGAGCAGACCCAGAGGAGTCCCTCACCCGGATGGCAGTTCCACCACTGTTTTGCTATTTTATTTACCCCAGTGGGGCCCTGGCTGGAAGCATACTAAGCACAGGAATGTTCTGAAGATAGGAACCAATGGTCCGCTGATACAGTACCCCATTATATGTATGTACAGTATGTACTCTGGCACTTACCCCATTTTTCCTCTCTTTCCTTTTTTTATTTTTTTATTTAACTTTACCTTTATTAACCCTTCCAGCCCGGGTGTCATTTTACTATGACACCGCGAAAGAAGGGCAGCAGCCCGGGTGTCTTGCTGAAAGGCATGTGCTTGAAAGCGTGCTTTTAAAATTCGCGTGGCCAATGTTTACATTGCAGGGGCGACCGCAGTGCCACCAAGCCTCAACTACAAACGTTATCAGTTCCTACGTGGCCGCCATAGCGAGTTATACACAAAAAATGAATTCCGACGCGTCCGATTCGGTGCAACCTCCCGCGCGCCCCAGTGCTACCCCACTCGCAACATCGACGCCTGCAGCAACCGAGAAGCTAGCTCAACGAAAGAAAGTGAAGCATTTCTTGAGTGATAGTGCAATACAGCGACATTTGTTTGATATTGAAGAGAGCAGTGGCGAAAGCTTGGTGGACAAAGAACAATTTATCAGCGCAAGCGAAGATGAGGAATTTGTTGGCTTTGGAGACGATGATAATGTGGACTTATTTTAGGGGGGGGACAGTAGTGATGATCCTGATGTGGAAGTGTTTCAGGAAGGTGCTATTGAACTTCCTAGTGTGCTAGAACCTAGGCCTACCCCCTCGCCATCTTTGGTAGGTCAGCCTAGGGCTAGGGCTAGGCCTAGCCATAGCCATAGCCCTACCCCAGGACCTTCCCATTTGCCTGCCCGTACGCCCTTGAAAGTGGGCAAATATTTTTATAAACAGTCGCTGGTGAAAAGTGCAGCTAAAAAAGCACGCAGGGCAGCCGCAGAAAAGGCTAGGGAAGATGAAGAGAGTGATAGTGACGCCGACCCTGGTCTAGCAACCACCCGCATTCCTTTGTCCCGACGCCTTGACCCGGGACGCCGCGTGGGTCACCCACAGCCCTCGGCTTCATCTCTCCTTCAGGATGAGCAAAGGGCCTCTTCAAGTGGTATTATTAGTGTGCCACAGCCCTCAACACACCGCAGAGCATTATTTGATGCGGAGAAACCCTCGGCTCGCCGCAAAAGGAGCCCAACTCCCGAGGCCGAGGCTCCCATTGTTGAACCTCCCGCAGCCTCCCGTGCCCCACGCCGCCGACGCCCGGTCACTTCTTCACCAGAATTGTCTCCGGAAGAGGATGCTGACGACCCCAACATTGCCCCAGATGACCTGACGTCGCCTGAGGAGGAAGAGGAAGAGGAAGAGGAGGAGGAGGAAGAGGAAGTCCCGACAAGACGAGGGAGAGGGCGAGGTCGTGGACGTGGTCAGTCTGCCGACGCCGCTGCCCCTGGGCGTGGGCGTGGGCGTGCAGGGCGTCCGCGTGGCCAAGGGCGTGTGCCAGGGCGTCCAGGGCGTGTGCCTGCTGCACCTGCACGTCCTCGAGCAACAGCATCATCATCCGACCTGTTTGTGTGGACAGATGGGGCTGATTTTGTGCCAGATTGTCCTGCCTTTGACGAGGTACAGATGGGTTCCGGGGTGTCACCAACATTTCCCTGTGGCCCAGATGCTACCCCCAGTGAACTTTTCTGTGGCTTCTATGACAATGAAGTCATGGAATACCTTGTCGAGGAGACCAACAACCATCATGAGATCTGTGCCAACTTTCTTGGCAGGATGACCAGTGCCAAGATGGTGGCATGGAGAGCTGTCACTGTGGCAGAACTATTAATTAAAATGTAAAACTTGCAAACTAAACAAACCAAAATTGGGACAAGGACAATATAAAGTCAAATTAAATTATCAAAATCGCTATGTGGAAACAACGCTTACTAAAATGAAAATTATTAAATAAAAGAACACAATCCACCACATAGGGTGTACATTACTACATGAGCAAGTTAATCTGTTTCCCAAGCAAACTAATCGCACATATAACAACGCACTATCGTCACGTTAAAGGAAGTAGTCAAGTTTGGGAAGTCCGGGACGTTCTGGCAAATTTTACTAAACTCTGCATGAATAAAGAAACTACATGTTAAATGTCAAAATATTATTTAAAATCAAATTTGCAACATGACAAGACATTAACAATAGTACAAATACAAATATTGATAAGATATCTATACTATTACAAAATAATATATAAAATACAGTACAGCACTCACTAACGATAGTGCTATCGGGTAGGTACCTGTAAGCATAGCATGCCTCAAGTGACCCCTATCAATAACTACCCTACAAATAACCTACATTTATAGCACAAATAAACTAAGGAAATCGCAAAAGTAAGCAATTGATACTATCGTCAATGAATACATATAATATAAAGACAAATAATTGCAAAATATGAAGTAACAACAGATTTAAACAAAGAGTACTCTTTTAACAAGAACAATAAATTTAAAAAATCATCAATATTAATATTAATAATAGAAAAAGAAAAAGATAAACAATAAATACAGACAAAAAACAATAAATACAGACAAAAAGTAAGCAGAGGTTATACAAGAAACTTCAAGTTAAAAATGCTTGATTAAAATTATTGATGTCAAATTTTAGAATACAGTCACAATAATTGACCCTAAAAAGATTAAATTTATGGAACAATTTACTTGCCTCAAAACCTCTGTCCACTAAGAGTCTGTATAGTAACCTAGCTCTAGCCCAAAAGTCATCTACTTTAGTGCAAATTTTACAAAATCTTATTAATTGGGAATAAAAACAATTATAAGATATTTTACTATCGATATTACTACTGTACTAGGGAAAGGAAAGTTTATTACGTTAAAATTAAAATCATCAACTTTGTGATATACTTTAAGTATGCACTGTTCATTAACAATCTCTATATTTATATCAAGAAAATTTTCAACTTTATAATTTACGTTACATTGTGTGAGGGGAATAGAATTAGGGTAAATAAGTTTAGCAACTTGATTAAAATTTAACAAATTGCAAACAAGAATATCATCAATATATCTACTATTATTACTTAACAATTTAGCAAGTGCTAATTTTTCTGGGATTTTATTTTTCTTGCTACTGTCAACTAAGTCTTTTATATATTTAAATTCTAAAGTAAGCAAGAATAAGTCTGCAATTAAAGGGCTAGCATTTCCACCCATAGGAATTCCTAATATTTGTTTGAAAATGTAAGGCCCGAATCTAACATAAGTATTGAAAAGGAGGAATTTAAGGGCATCTTTAAGTTTAGTTCTATCAAAATATACAGAACTAGTGGGAGTAGAGCTAAGTGATGCATTATTAAAATATGTATAAACATTTATGAAATAATTACCATTCCTAATGAACCTGTCAAAGTGCAAATCTATAATAAAGCAAAGCTCTGAATATACTAAATCTAAAGGCAAATTGGTATACAAAGTTGGAAAGTCGAAGCTATGTACCGAGGTAACTTTCGGCATGGTATTTATTTTATCAATAACTTCTAACGAATTGTCAACACTCCAATAATAGTTAATGCCAGTTCTTCTCATGATGGTATTGCAATATCTTTTATGAGTACTTTTAATGTATTTTAAGCAATTTACGACTTGTTCTGATAGAGTTTTAGTGGTAGCAAATTTTGCTCCGGCAATAAAGCGATATTTATAAGGTCTTTTATGAAATTTAGGTAACATGTATAATTTTGCAATGCACTTGTTCTTATCAGAAAGTTTAATATCAAATGTTATATTTTTCTTGGTATGTTCATCGATTAAGTTATCAATATTCAGATTATTTTGAATTTCATAAACAGAATTACCGCAAATATTTTTACGTAATATGTTACCCTTAATACCTAATTCTTTTTTCATGTTTTCAAGATAAAATTTCTTACATGTGAAGCTATAATTATTGCTGGCTTTATCTACTGTAGTTGTAGTTACTGTAGTGATTACAAAATGTTTATGTAAATTTATTAAATCAGCTTTAAGCTTATTATAATTATAGTCTATAAAATCTGAAAGATTAAATTAATTTTTAAGCGAGAACATTTGATTTCTAATTAACTTAATTAATAATTTAGACCATGCTTCTAGTTCTCTCGCATCGCAGCACGCAATTTTTAACAATTTATCTTTTAATTTATTGACTGAAAAAACAATATCTTTTAAAATTATGTCCCATGTTACTTTATTACTCCCTATTCTAAATTTAAACCCTTTACGACATAGCTCCGCTAATTTGTCATTTGCAAAATGTTTAACTAGTTCTACATCACCTGTTAATATGTGACATATCGGACTATAAATGAACTTTGCTAGTGCATCACGTCTGCTAGCTGGCATATCCATGACTCTTTCACACACGCATTTATTATTATTGAAAATATCATTATCTGAAAGATTTCCTAAAACTTTATTATAATTACAAATAATAGACCCAACAGGTAGTTCATATGAATACACTATTAATGGTTTGAAATCTTTACAACCATCTGGTAACATGGACTTAACTTTCTTTGAATTAATAAGACTGTTAACATTAATTTTGTCTAAAATTTTAGAGGAATAATTTAAAGTGGACATGACTTTATCTTTAATACGGTATCTTTGGATTTCTTAGAATTAGCTCTAATATATCCCATAAAAGCAAAGACTATATTCTTAAATTTATTTGTGAAATTATGTTTATTGTTTAGAATATTTTCTATAAAAGGAGCAAAACTTTTATTTAGTAGGCCTTTCAATGAATCTTTAAATTTTTTAATTCCGAAATTTCGATATAATGAATATAAATTATTAACAATAATTTTAATATCAGACCTGTTTTTCTTTTTATTAAATGTATTTAGTCTTCTATTACCGTGTCTACCAGGTCTTCTGTTTAAAACAGGGAAGTTAAAATATGGGTAATAAATCTTTATACAAAATGTTGCCTACATTTTTTATTTGATTGTTAAGTCCAAATGGGTAGATGGTCATTAATTTTCCAATCCAATAATTTTCTCTATCTAAAACATTTTGATTACTTTGATTGTTCTTGGCACTCACAATGCTGATGACACATATCAGGAAGCACACTCTGGCAGACTACTGGATCACTGGCAACATCATAACGACTCCAGCATTTGGCAAGTACATATCCAGGGACAGGTACTTCAAAATCCTCTCCTATCTCTACCTGACAAACAACATGGCAGTCCATCTTCCCGACACATTGTGGAAGATCAGGAAGCTGTATGACATGATACGTCATCGGTTCACCACCTACCTGATTCCTTTCCAGAAGATGTGCCTCGACGAGTCTCTGGTCCTGTTCCGTGGTAGGCTGCACTTCCGACAGTATATCCCGTCCAAGAGACACCGCTTTGGCATCAAGCTCTTCGTCCTCTGCAACTGTTTGACGGGGTATGTGCTGGACTTTGTGGTCTACAGCGGCAAGGGTGGAGAAATTGTGAGTGACCCCCTCATTGGTTTTGGTGGCGCTGTAGTGAAGAAGATGATGGAGAGGCACTTCAATCAAAACCACATCCTCTACACAGATTATTACTACACGTCGCCTATCCTGACCAAGTACCTCCATGACCGCAAGACCGGAACTGTCGGCACAGTCAAGGGCAAGAGGAAGGGCATGCCAGCCTACCCAACCAAGACGAAGAAGACGGACATCTCCAACAAAAAGAGTGGCCCCATCCTCTCCATCCACTGGCATGACCAGCACAAGGTCAACCTCCTCAGCACATGCCACAAGGCCGAGATGGTCGCCACAGGGAAGGTGGACCAAAAAACCAAGAACCCCATCCGGAAACCAGCTGCTGTCCTTGACTACAACATGCACCTCGTTGACAAGTCCGACATGCAGATGGGCTTCATCGACTGCCTGCGAACATCTTGCAGATGGTACAAGAAGTTTATCCTGCATACAGTAGATATGTCGGTCCTCAATGCCTACAACATCTACCGTCTGAGGACTCCAGGAGCCAAGAAGTACAAGTGCCTGCGGAAGTTCCACAAGCAGGTGCTACTTGAGCTCCTGGCTAAACATGGGGGTACACCAGGAGGCCACTACAAGGACCAGGCCAGCTGGACAGAACGGGGTGTGCTGATTTCTTCAGGAAGCACCAGCTCAACGCCCTTCCTTTCAAAGCACCAGGTAGTAAGAGCCGAATGCAGAAGAGGTGCCATGTGTGCAGCCACACAACTCGCAGACCCCGCAAACCCACAAAAACCACTTGAAAATGCCTCGAGTGTCAAGTTGGACTGTGTGCTGGCACCTGCTTCAACGACTTCCACACTCTAACAAACTTTTGAAGTGGAAGTGACAACAGTGAAAGTGACACTCATACTGTATGTAGGCTAAGAATATATATATACCGGTAAGTAAGTATAAGTGAAAAGGACACATATAAGTAATAATAAGTGCCTTCAATAACAATATGAACAAGTGAAAGTGACACTATCAATAAGCCTCGTTCGGTGAAAGTGACAGTATAATAATAATAAAACTGAGTATAAGTGAAAGAGACACACAAGTAATAATAAGTGCCTTCATAACAATATGAACAAGTGAAAGTGACACTATATATGTTATTAGCTTACCTAACAATACCTAAAAGTGAAAATGACACTATCAAATATCAAAGTCCAGTGAAAGTGACACTATAATCATAATAATAATAATAAAACTAAGTAATAAGTGACAGAGACACAAATAACTTCATGAAAATAACTTTATTGAGTGAAAATAACATAATAACTATAATAAACAATAAAACACTATCAAATCGCTTCCCGGCTTAATTGCGGGTGGAGCGACGAGTGCAACTGGGCGTTGTAGCCGGGGCCGCGGTTGAGTGTTCGGACGCGCCGAGGTAAATACGGGCAAAAGTTACCTCCACTTCCATCACCATCACTCCGGAACCAGTTGAGCTTGAGAGCTCTACTCAACGCCATTCTATGCGGCAAGGTAAGGCGTCCATTTCTATATATGTTTGATTAATGTAGATAAAATATTAAGCGAGATTAGCCTTAGTTTACTTTTGTTGATTTTTGGCCAGATCGCCCGGATACGAGGTACGGCCTTTGGAGAGACAGCCCGGGCCCCGAGGGTTAAAATAACTAATAGTGTTTTGTTTTGTATACCCCAGAACATAAGCGATAATGACAGTGAAGAAGAACCAACGACCACAGAGCTCCCGTCAACAACCGACTTCTTCTTTAACACAGAGACCATCACCACCGACTTCCCTCTCAACGTTCCCAGCGGAGAACTCGAATCGCAGAAGCTGAAGAGAAGACACATAGACTCGCAGGTCTTGGCCGAAAGCGGAAAGGATGATCTCGTGTCGGAATCTCGAGCCTTGCAGATTTCGGCCATAAGTGAGATGTTGAGGGCTAAGCTGATGTTTAGCGTAAATGAAAAGGCCTTTGTACCTTTAAAGATATTCCTGTGTAGTAGTGAAGACGATAACTGCACTGAAACGAGCGTCGGAAATCTCCCCAAGCCAGCGTACGAAGGCGACGTGTGCGGCAATGTGGCTAAGAGCGTTCGTTTGATCTTCACGCGTAACGGTAGTCTAGGGATCACTGAGGTTTGAGCCCACATCCGCCTCACCGATCTACCAGCAGACAGGACAGACTATTTGTGCCAGACGTTCGGGAGTGAGTTTGTGTGGGCATCGGAGCTTGAGGGTGGGGCGGTGTTTGTGAGGAGTGGACGGCCCGGGTACATCACAGGGAAGCCTCTCATTATGGGGAGACTGGTTGGGAATATTACTGAGGATGGTGAGTTGTGATTAAAGATTTTTTTTTAATTGATTTTGCTATACCTGTAATATTATAGATACATACATACACAAATTTAAAGACTGAGTGTTCCACACAAAACGCAGTTCCGGTCTCACATCCTAATGGCGGTGTTCCAGGCAACCCTGTTAAGATTAGGTTAGGTTATGTAGAGCAGATTAACCAGACCACTGAGCTCTATACGGAACTCTGCCTCACATGTCAGGGTCTTTGATTTAATGGACTATGAAATATAGAAACACAAAATCTATCTATCTACAGTATATATTGTACTCATGCACATTCCCCATTTTTTTTTTTTTTTTAGCTGTGGGTGGCCAACTTGAGACACAAAATGCAAGAAGTAAATGGGTTTTGACTGTACTGTATATATCATTCCTTCTCTCAAACCCCCTACAGATCAGAGACAAGAGGCCATATCCCTCAACACCGACCCCAAACACTGGCTGACCTTCCTTACTCTCAGCAGCGGGGAAGGGGACTGTTGAACCCAGGTCAACTTTGGAGAGTCGTGAGGTCAGGGTGTGTTGTGGCCGTGACCCCGAAGGACCTGACCAATTGTGAAGGACTGCAAAGTAGATTTCTGCACCTCCTGCTGGGACCCACGTTGGCGAAGCAGGTATTTGCAACAACACTAAAGTCACTGTTATTAAAAGTAATTACTAGTAAGGTCAGGAACCTGTCTCCTGCTAGCACGCAACAAGGTTGTCAACAAGTACTGATTCCGAAAGTCAGGTCCTGCCCCCGAGGTGCCCGGGATATAGGGATGAACGGAGAGAGCGAGAGTTTGTTTATGTAGGCTTAGCTTCGGGGTATTAATTGTTCCACCGGTATCATTTATATTCCTTCGGAAGCAATGTTTGGAAAGTCTTGGCTCCCTCGGTATTAAGATGCGCATAAAGTTTATTCGATCTTTATATAATTTCTGTGTTTAGGAAGGTCTTTGGCAACTCAAATCTACCCAATATATCTTAGCCTTGTGCATAATTCTTTAGCGGTCTTGATATAAGACCGCTAGAGCGGTAATGCATAAATGTGCAGAATTTCTGTGTCTCCTAGGTTCGAGTCCTTGGAGTGCCACATGTACAGTATTTTTCATTAAATTTACTTTAGTAATATCCTTGGTTCGAGTCCTTGGAGTGTCCCATGTATTTTTCATTGAGGTTAGAAGTAAAGTTGGGTGGTGAAAAAATATGAATCTATAGATCCTTCCTAAGGTGAATAAAAGCATCTAATGATCGAATAAACTGAACGCTTCCTAATCCTGAAGGTGTTTATTAACTTAAAAGAATTTCCATCCTGGTGTTTTGGAAATATTTTAAGTTTGTAAGGGTTCTGTAAACATTGCTAATGGAGTAAATTTATACAAACCGAACTTGGCAAGGTAAAAGTGAATGGGAGAGCTTTGGTTACTGATTAGAGTTGCTTTCGTTAACTCTCCTAAGTTAAGGAAAGGAATTTATCTGCAGGATCCAAGCTTTAACCTAATTTATTTTACCGACGCTGATTTTAATGCACTATTGTAAGTTTTTGACATTTTTGGCTCCATTGGTAAATAAAGAAAAATAGGAGATGTGAATTGTATATATATACCATATAAGCCCATTATACATTTTGATATGCTGTATTGTTCAATGGATAGGGTTAGGCTGAAAATAGAAGTACCTACAGTAGTTGTAGTAGGATAGTGACTAGTTATAAATAGTAAAATATGGTAGGAATAAGTTTGGTAAAAGATGTGATAATGATTGGTTCTATATACTGTAGTCTTTAATGTTTTTGTAATTAGTCTGGCAGCTTAGTTAGAAATTTGGATGTAAAAGTTGCAAAAGAAACCAAAACACAATGACTATATAAAGACTAAGTACTTGTCAAAATAGCAATTAGCAATAAAGTTTGAAATATTATAAAGTAAGAGCAAATAATGTTGGCGTAAGTGGAACTCCATTCTAGTTTGTGAGACTAATGGCAAATCACTGAAATAAGTTTGCAGTAAATTTTTTGATTTGATCCGGTATTCTCTTCAAGAATATACAGTACTATATATTATAGTTGCAAATGCAGTATCCCTAAGTGAAGTGTTGGTATAGAACTTTTAAATTATAAATGAAATGTATAAGTAAAAGATTTACCTAGTGGTGTAATGAGTAAATTACCTGAAATAATTAAAAAATACTACGGGAATGGAAGCAAACCTTAATTGTCCATTTATAACTTTAGATCCTTCCTAAGCGGAGTTGTTGTTGTTGTTCCCCAGGCTGCCTGGCCGAACAGCCCCAAGGTCCCGAGCAAGGCCAAGGCCATAGAGCACCCCCACAAAACCCTCCCTGCTTACCACTAACAAAACCCAGGTGACCGAAGCCACTCTAAGGCAGGGAGCTGAGGAGGGCGCGGAAACGCCCGGGAAACCAAAGCCCCACCCAAGGCCCTGTGCCCCTCAGCAATTATGAAGGGAAAGTTGAGGGGAAAGGGAAAAATGTGACGCTTTGGCTCCCAATCTGCCAACTTTTAGGTTGGCAGTAGGGAGGTCGATTCACGGAAAAGACGCCGTCACTTGAGATCTAGAAGATATATAAGTAAAAGGAACAGTTAGAGTAAGCTATGGGTATGGCAGAGATCGCTCAGCTCTCACTCTGATAGACCAGCCCATCACCACATGACTAGAACCCAATCCTCTCAGCATCAGCTAGGAAAGGCCCTAGAAAGCCGCCTTTGGCGGGGGGATAGCTCCCCTACTTCAACTCCTTTCAGAGTTGGGCACCCGCCCTCCTAAGCGGAGTAAAGTGGATTAATGGTCTCTATACATTCTGAAAATTAGTTTAATAGGCTGGAAGGCTAAGAATTCAATAACAAATGTTAGCCTGAAGAAAGTAACTGTTTGTCATTTATATAAAGTCCAGTGAAGTCTAAGAATAGTGTAATCTATATAATTGGGGCTGAAAATGTGACTGATGCTCTGAGGAATTTGCCTATGAAATAAGATACCCTGGCTTACTTCCCAAATGCTAGAAATATTAGCTTTATTACTCTAGTACAGTACCAGTTATCTGAAAGTAAATATTTGGGCAGATTATTGTAAATTTCCGTAAACTCTAATTGGTCATTGGGAATATATATATATATGGGATATATAGCTGTATTTAGGAGTGAGAATTGAAAAATAGTTATAAAATTTACGGTATAAATCTTTAAAATACTTGGAATCTGAAAGTTACATTTGTTATTTTTGCATATGGCTCAAACTTGGTTATATCTTATGAGAAGAGTAGTTATTAATACAGTACTGTACCTATATATGGTAATAAGGATTATCTTTTATGGTACTAGGGAAGACTGATGGAGATAGTGATGCCTTGGTCTATAGTACAGTATGAAAGTTAGATTTTAGTTATAGGTATAATCAATAGGCTTTTAGTTCATAGTTTTATAGAATTACTACTACATTAGGTAGAATTAATAGGCTTTTAGTGAGTTCATAGATTTATTGAATGATTAGTACAATTGGTATAGGTTTAGTTCATACATAGTTTTATAAAATTATTACATTTGTAAAGGGCTTATTTGTTATATTTATGATTTATGTATTTATTTGTCTCTTTAACATGGAGCTAAAAATTTCACTAACCCATGGTGTATTAATCCTTTTGGAATGCAATATATTTTTCCATATTCTGGCTTTTTGACAAATTTGAGCAGTTTAAGAGGGACCTTGGAGAGTGTAAAGGGCAATGACTAGATCAACCTTCTAACTCTCACAGCCCCTACCTAAGCTGAATAAATAATCTATTGGCCAGAATAAAGAAAGTAATTGTATACTGAAAGTTAAAGGTGCAAGTTCTGTTTGTATAGATGATTAAAGTTTACTTTTTCGAGATGCAGTTGTAGATGATGCATAATTGTTCTGATTGAGTTTTAATATTGATAACTTGAGAGTTTAATAGAAAGAAATTAATCAAAAATTTGAAAAGTAAAATTATAAAAAATATGATTGAAAAAATATTGCTTGTAAAATACTTTGAAATTAAAGTAATTAAATCTATACTCTGGTACATACCCCATAGTTTGGGTTTGGCGACTTGAGAGAGAGCCCACACAGGGAGTTTAACATTTAAATAGATTTTTTGGAATATTTGAGCATTTATCCAAAGACTGAAAATTAAAGTAATGAAATTGGGTGTTAATTACTCAGGCACATACCCCATAGCTGGGGTTGGCAGACTTGAGACAGCCCAAATGGAAATTAAAATTGAATTAAATCTTAGTCTTTGTCAAAATACTTTGCAATTAAAGTAATTAATTTGGGAATTTGTATATACTCTGGCACATACCCCATAGGTGGGGTTGGCCAACTTGAGACAGAGCAGGAAAAATTCTATCTATATACTCAGGCCCAATCCCAATTTTCCTAGAAAATAAAAATAAAGTAGAATTACTAGAAATTTTGCGATATTTAAAAGTTGTAATTTTTCTATTATGCCTACTCAAAGTTGTCTTTATTAATACTGGATATAGAAGCTATGCATATTTGTCTACAACTGCATAATACAGTAATGAAATCTTTAATGGAATGATGGTTTAGAATGTGCATTATTTTGTATATGTTTGAAGACTAATTAAGTATTGATTTATGAAGGCAATGTAATTTCCTCTGAAAATATAAGTCATGGTATATTTAGGAGTAAAATTATATATGCTTTCAAAGTGATTCAGTTTTTACCACCATACACTCCTTGCTCAAGAGCTGGGGTAGGGTGGGTGTCCTGATGATCGGGGACTTAAACAAATCGATACTTAAAATAATGTTTAATAAATATACAAAAATTAAAATATATGAAGTAGATATTATTTTACTCCATATACTTTAGTTAGTTAGTTAGTTATGTAGAGCAGATTAACCAGACCACTGAGCTCCATACGGAACTCTCATAGATATTGTCAAGGACTGTCTACTTGACATCACTAAAAGTTTGCACATTCTAAAATTTATTCCGTTGAGATACTCTTTAGCCATAAATAAGTACATGCTATGGAATCTATTGAACCTATTGGAGAAAAAGTAATTTAGGGTACAGCATAAGATTTGTATGCAGTGTTTTAACGAGTTATATTAATAGAAAATGCCTACTGAAATCTAAGTTTGAGATTAAATATTTATGGAAATGTACTTTTGCATTTCGATATATATTAATGTCCCTTGATTTTTGTGTTTATTTATATTGATATTGCAAAGAAAATGGACTGCTTACAAATTTAGTTCTGTATTTTAATATATGATAGGCCAATGTTCTTGAAACTAAGTCTAGAAGAAATGGGCTGAAAGTTTTCTATCTTATTCCCTGGCTGACTTTCTAAATTATGAAAGTCCCATGCTTGATTCCCGTTTATTGATGTTAATGGTAAAGAATATTGGGCAATTATAAAAGTCTATTCAATTATAATTAAGCCAGATATCTTTGCCACTAAGATTAATAATGGGTAATCACTTTATGTGAGATTTCTATAACTTTGAAAGAGTTGACCAGGAAATAGGTGTGGTAATACAGTTTATTTACTTTAGCCTTTTTAGTTAACCCATTGAGGAATATGAATCACTAAGTTAATTTTGGTTACTTGACTATTATATGCAGCTTAGGAAGACTAGCAATGAGAGGGGTAATAGTAATGTATTAACCCTTGAGATTGATCTGGTACTTCCTAAGGTGAATATAATTGAATGCTAGCCAATATTCCCAAAGTGCATCATATTTGAATTGGTTTAGAATTTTGGCCTTTATATATTTACGGCTATAATTACTGAAAGTGATTATCAGCCCCTTGATACATATGAGTAAGTTAATTCTGGATATTTGATTATTTTATGTTGCTTTGGAATTATTTATGCTCTTAATTATTCCTTAAGTGCATAGAATTTGTCTTGGCCAGCATGACTTGTTAATTCTGGCTATTGGATGATTTTATTAAGCTTTGGAAGGATCTGGGTCTAATTGAGTTTTATACTTTATTATTCCTAGAGGTTTTCCTGAAGTGCATACAATTTATCCTTAAGCCAGCATGACTTATTCTTTTATGAGAGGGTTAAAGGTTCATGATTCCATTGGTGTACTTATTTTTGCTTAAGAGTACTGTATCATTTAAGCAATGGTTTGGCTGCATTTATGTAGGTTTAAAACTTTATATCTTGGGTTTGCATATTTAAATGTTGGTTTGTCTATCACTGACTGAAAAAATCTGCCAAAATACCTTAAAGATTTCAAAATAGCTGGTTGATTTAAAGTATTTAAATTGGTAAAAATATATTATTTTACGATGCATATGCCATTTATGAAAATACATACTTTGTTTGCATGGTAAGTGAAAATATCACTTAACATGCAAAGAAAGTAATATTATTTTCATAAATAACATTCATAATAAAAGTAATACATTTGTTACCATATACAGATATTTTACTAAGATTTGTTTACGGACTTTTTATAAATCATTAAAAGTTTCTTTGGCTGTTATGTGATAGTTTACCATATTTATATACTGCACACTCATATAAAGTTTAGCAACCTAGAATGAACAGTTTGACAACCAAAGGATCATTATGAACTCTGGATATGTTCAACCATTACTGAAAGTGCTAAACCAAAGTTCTTTTAAGTAATTTGGTTGAATGTTCTAGAAGCATAATGATATGGTTCAGAGCCCTCATTATTTGTCTGGTCTCTTAAGATGGCAAGTAATGTTTCTCTGACAGTCTTTGGTTGTGTACTGTTTTTTCTGGGTTGCATGTGTTCTTCGTGCATTTCAAACTTAACCTCCATAGTCCATGCTTGTCATGAGCTCTATTAACCCTTTTGGTACTGTCACTATCTGGCTAGTCTCTGATTTTAATCAGCTTAGAAAGTACCTCTTTCCTAAGCTGACTAAAATCATTTGAGGTTAGCCAGAATAAGTAGTGAAAGGGTTAATTGAGCCAATGACAAGACTGGCTATGTGAGGTTAGGTTTGAAATGCACAGAGTTGCTGGGGCAATCTTGGATGGTCATGTAGAACCTATCTCCATAAATTGCCAGCAAGAATCTTGAGATAGAAAAGTTTTTGCAGTGTGAAATGTTTGGGTTTCACCCCATAGACTTTTGACTGATTTCCCCCAGAATTTTGCTAAGTCTACACTCTGAGGCTGGACTTAGCAAATTTCTGGGGGTGAATGAAATTTTTCAAAGTCTAGTGGAACTTAGCAAAATTTCAGTGTTGTAAACTTTGGAACATTTCACAAGTCTAGTTCTGATCATCATCAGACTGGACTTGTGAAATTTTCCCAAGTTTACACTTGAAATATTTTTAAGTTCCACTTTGAAAATTTTTGCTGAACATATCTGAACTGAATTTTCCAAAGTCCAAACCAATGAAAAAAAAATCAGAGTCCAGTCTATGACTGGACTTTGAAAACATTTGATGGTTTGGACTTTGGAAAAAATTTCATGTCCACAGTTCTGATATGTTTGGAGCTCTGACTGGCAAAATTTTGCAAAGTGACAAAGCTAACTGAATTCTAAATTCCATTCATTGTTTTGACTTTAGTTTTTTTTGGTTTTACTTTAACAAAATACTCTTACTTTACTGAATGGGATTTAGATATTCAGAGTCCAGCCTTTGGTATGAACCTAAGGTGAACTGTATCCTATTACATGCATTATAATAAAACAATAAATATATGGTATTCAAAACTTTTACTGTATTTCCAAATATTACATGACCGTTATTTGTGATAGAATTATCAAGCACCTTTCAATGGACTACTTATATTTCACTTAATGTACTTATAGTAACTCAACTAGTTCCATCACTTACAAACATTAGGCTTTGAGATTATCAACAACTAAAGTCTGCCGTTTTAATAGATAACATTTGATAACTTTCAATACTTTAGTAATATCACAACAATTATAGATTTTTAAAGCATCGGTGACAATGATATACTTTCAATTGATTACTATACAACTTATGATATAACTTTATAAAGCAGCATTGACTAAAGTCATTGGACATGCAAAATAACTCTGAAACTGAAGTTACTAAAAGATTGTACTGTAATTTCTTTGGGTACTGGATATTTTTGACGTGACTATGTATGTTTTATGAATGATGAACTGCTATTATAAACCTTTAAAACTTATTGTTATTTCTGTCTAATAAAATTGACTTGGTATACTTATGTTTCTCAATAAATCTTTTAACATTTGGCTTTGCCAAATTATAATTTAAAACTTTCAACATAAACAAACCAAAACTTTGACTACACAAGATAGACTCAAAGGAACTAATCAAAATTGCTATGGAAATAACTTAATAAAATTCCAAACTTCATGGATACAATGGACAACTGGTTCAAGTGACATTCATATAAATAATCATGGACTTAACAAGAATATAAATGTCTGAGTGGCTTAGAGACTGGCATCAGAGTGTACATTCTCTCATTAAACTGAGTAAAGATTAATAAAATAACTAAATAAAAGTGAATGTGCCTGAGCATATACTGATAGTTAATTATATAGAAGTCTTCAATTATTGGTAATTAAAAATACAACATAGTAAGGACCTCCTGAGCATTATACTGATAGTTAATTATGCAAATAAAAGAAGGCATCAATTATTGGTACTGAGAAATACAACATAGTAAGGACCTAAGTAATTATGCCCAACCTATTATTGCTAAGCAATGTTTCTTCAATAAATAAAAATGTCAAACTAAGCAAACTAAAACTGGGACAAAGACAAAATTGCTGTGGAAACATAAATTATATAGCCTATCATTCATCAGACTAATATTACCATAATCAAAACCAATTATTATAATTTAAAACTTTCACAATAAACAAACTACTATATAAAGACAAAAGAACTTATCAACATTGTGGAAACTATGCTTGAGCAACAAAATTAAAGTGAAATCAAGCATCAACAGGTATCTAACGACTAATAAAGTCCAAAAAACTGTCCCCTGGGCCCTCCAGGAAGCCCAGTCAAAATCGAAATACTAAACTAAATCCTAATCGAAATCCTAAATCCTGGGCAAAAACCCAAGTTTTTTTTATATGTTTTTTTTCTCGATTCTGGGCGAATGGCTGGGCGAAAATGAAATCTAAGACCATGTCTAGAAGCAGCTCGGCAAGAAAAATCGAATGGCACCAAGTAGAAATCCCTAAGACTTATAGTTTGGGCTACAGAGGACTTTTAAAGTCCAAAAAACGGTCCCCTGGGCCCTCCAGGAAGCCCAGTCAAAATCGAAATCCTAAACTAATGGTCCGATTTTAATTCTGTTTGCGCCATTCGATTCAGCTTGCCAAAGTGTACTTATGGTATAAATTTAAACAACATCCATTCATAAATAACTCGTCTATGGAGTTTTTAAACTTTAAAATAGGCCTAGGGGGCCTGAAAATAAGTCAAAATTATACCGTTGAATCCGCAACGGCGAGACGAATCCAAATATGTAATAATATTGACAAGTCAAAATTCGACCAAAATCACCGATTTGCCTTGGTGTTTTTTGGAGGTTGACCGAACATTTTCGATTTTCATATTTTTTGCGGTATATTCGGATTCTTCTCGACGCGAAATATCCAATGGCACAAACCGATTTTAATTACGCCCATTTGTGTGGCCTTGGGAGCTGTTTTAAGATTGTACAATACTTTACAAGGAATTTGACAAAAACAAAAATGTGTTTTGAGGGGTTATAATAGGTCGGAATCACCTGAATTAATTTTTGGAAATCTCCGCTTCGAGAGGATTCCAACAATATGGTCACAAGTTAAAATAGAACAACTTTTTTGGAAGAAAATTATTTGGCCATGTGGGGATATGTTTGGATTCCTCAGGACGCGCTGAATCCAATGGCGCAATCCGTTTTTAAATATATTCATTTTTGTCGAAATGGAAGCTTATTATAATTTTAAAGTTCTTAACAATTAAATTTGTGTAATCAACCACTATTCAGCTTAGGAAGGACCTCTAGCAAAAAATAAGGCTTCAATATATCTCAACCAACTTTTAACCACTTTATTCAGCTTAGGAAGGACCTCTAGCCAAAAATAAGGTTTCAATATATCTCAACCAACTTTTAACCACTTTATTCAGCTTAGGAAGGACCTCTAGCCAAAAATAAGGCTTCAATAATATCTCGACCAACCCTTTCAACCACCAATCGTCAAAATATAGCCACAATACAAATCTAACACACATCGCTGGTACTAAAAGGGTTAACGGACAAAAACAATGTCAAATGATAGCCAAGTTACTTCTGGTACTCAAAGGGTTAACGGACAAAAACAATGTAAAATGATAGCCGAGTTACTGTACTGTCAAAATGTGTCAATCATGAAGGGGTTAAGCAAACAATATAAGATAAACAACTAAAGCAACATAACGCTAAACATTCGGGAAACTAACATATCCAAACAAGACAATTGATATAAGCACAAAAAACTAGCAACAGCAGACTGACTACCAAAGAAAAAGGAGCAACAACAGGAGGCATTTCACAAGTAGAGAAAATATCAAAGTAAACTATTTAAGCAAACAAGAACCCATCAAATATATACCCATACACAAGCAAAATCTATTATTATTTTTGTCTATGTGAGTAAGGGAGTCAAAAAGCAAAACTGCCTGTAACGAGTGTCTTCCTCAGAGTTGAAAGAGTGACAGGGCCAAAATCAAGGGACGTTCGAACCAAAATGCCAGGACACACGGAGCAATTCAAGTCATAAGAACAGGGAAATACTGATTTTGGGAGAGAGATCCAATGATACAGCAAACCACTCAAATCAAGCCATACTGAAAATCATAAGTGTCTAACCAATATATAAAGTACCCAAGCAAAGAACAATACAATCAAAATATTCACAAGTATACATCAACCATAGAAATGCATAATAGTACACGACAAAGTACAGTGGCGCTAATAAGTCATGTCTCGGCACCAAGTATATTTTGATCAATAATTGGTATCAATACCCAAGCTTCATTTCTTCATATCGAGTGATATATACAAACTATGTTCCTACACTTACCCACCCTATTCAACATCTGACAGACAAGCGGGTGCCCAACCCCCAAAGGGGTTGAAATAGGGGAGCTATCCCCCTGCCAAAGGTGGCTTTCTAGGGCCTTTCCTAGCTGATGCTGAGAGGATTGGGTTCTAGTCATGTGGAAATGGGCTGGTCTATCAGAGTGAGAACTGAGCGATCTCTGCCATACCCATAGCTTACTCTGACTGTTCCTTTTACTTATATATTTTCTAGATCTCAAGTGACGGCGTCTCTTCCGTGGATTGACCTCCCAATCTACCAAGATTGGAAGCCAAAGCGTCACATTTTTCCTTTGCCCCTCAACTTTCTCTTCATAATTGCTGAGAGGCACAGGGCCCTGGGTGGGGCTTTGGTTTCCCGGGCGTTTCCGCACCCTCCTCAGCTCCCCGCCATGGAGTGGCTTCGGTCACCCAGGCTTTATTGTGGTCGGCAGGGAGGGTTCTGTGGGGGCGCTCGGTTATGGCCTTGGCCTTGCTCGGGGACTTGGGGCTGTTCGGCCAGGCAGCTTGGGGAACAACAACATCTGACAGACATTAATACAGCACAAAGCGAGCCAAACGTAATGACAGCTGGGACATGACTTATTAGCGCCATCGTACACGACTAAGTACAACAAAGCCAACAACTGTAGATAATAATAATAATATTAATAATAATAGGCTGGTACTGTATTGTACGAGCGCCAATTCTCAAAGATGATTCACGAGCGCTCGCATTAACTTCAATTTTTCAAACAAAAAATATGTTTATAGTCATCAGTACAGTAACTCTATGATCCGCAGTATCATAAGCCTTCAGAAATAGGTGCGACTTCGCTGGTTTATTAAAAGCATCAACACAAGTCAACTGCTTAAGTAACTGGAAGTTGATTGAATAGACGCAATTGATGGAACATACATTATGATAAACTAAGCAACCAAAAACAAAACGATTATGAATATACAGTACTGTACTTACATTTCTTAAAGCAGTAGAGGCCGGGACCAGGCAGCCATACCACCACGGCAACAGCCAACAGATTGTTGCTACATCATGGGAACACTTGACCTGAAAACAAAAGAAAATATATGTAACAACTTGCATTTTATTCCTAAAGTTAGTCAGTAGCCAATTTAAATATCATCCAAAACTGGGACGACACAATATAAAGACAAAAAACAACTAATCAAAGTCAATACAGTATGTGGAAAAAAATATTTAGCAAAACAAAATATGAAACATAATACACAAAACAGAAATTCCTCACTTAACCCCTTCACCGCCATAATTATTTTCATCGTATTCTGGATTTATGTATGTACACTCGGTCAAAAAAGTATCTGCACCCCTACGCTGATCATCAGGTGTGTACAACTCGATAGGGTTGGTACCTCTGCCTGCAACTATATCCGTGTGTCAGAGACGATCGGATATACTGTAGTTGCAGGCAGAGGTACCAACCCTATCGAGCTGTACACACCTGATGATCAGCGTAGGGGTGCAGATACTTTTTGGACCGAGTGTACATACATATACTGTACATAAATCCAGAATACGATGAAAATAACAATGGCGGTGAAGGGGTCAAGTGAGGAATTTTGAAGCAGAATGAATTTCGTTCACTAATTTATGAAGTGTAATCATTAAAAACATTAAATTCAGGCGACTACGTCAAGAATGGCTGTACAGACTTTCGATAAACATAAAACACGCATAATAAATACTGGAAACGCTATAGTATATTCATTAAAAGTCGGCCAAACCTCTTGAATACTAACCTCTAGACCTGATCACTTTCTAAGGAGAACTCCCAAGAAAAAATTACCTACCGTATGCAGCGTTGGGAACTTCTCAACGAGACGCTATGACATGGAGTTCATAGTGTCTCGGTGAGAAGTTCCCAATGCTGCATACGGTAGCTCATTTTTTCTTGGGAGTTCTCCTTACAACGTGATCAGGTCTAGAGGTTAGTATTCAAGAGATTTGGCCTAGTTTTAATTAATATACTATAGCGTTTCTAGTTAACATTTCCAGTACTGTGCCGTGCTTTAAACTTTACTGCGGCTACTAATAGACTATTTTAATCAGTTGAAATAGGACCTCCAGCAATTAACAAGCTTCAAACTATTTAAATATTTTTAGTATCACAACTCCTTCTTAAACTTAATTTTGTTTTCAAAATATAGATATTTTGAGACCTTTTAAATCAAGTAATGCCACTTGAGAAAAACCTCATACAGTCCACCCGGGATTCGAACCCTGGACCTTGCGATTAATTGAGTGTCTGTAGCCTTTTAATGGGTAGACATCCTTCCCAAGCTGAACAAAATCGTCTAATACCTTCAAGAATATCATAAAAAGTACATCACCGCTACACAGAGGGTTAAATGAAGTGGTCCCTGTCAGCTAGCTAATACCTCGCAGTGGCAAGGGTGCACCAGTCGGGGTCGTATCTAATCTCACCGCTCTAGCCGTATCTCAAGGACCCTCGGAGGTTTCAAGGTCCATCGTTGACATGGTCATCTGCCACGATTTCCCTTTCCACCAGTGCGAAAAGAAGAAGAATAAGACACAGGGAGAGAGAAAGGGGTGGTGTAAAAAAGGCTTATCTCGTCGGAATAAATGGGTCTTCCTCAACCTGATAAGTCAAGCCTCTACCCGCACAGGTCGTAGGGAAGGCCCAAATATCCCAGCCAGTCACCACTCGGTTAGTAACATATTATATAAATACCCGAAGGCAGGTTAGTCAATATATATATAAAGTAAATATACTGTATAAAGTTAGTTAGTTATGTAGAGCAGATTAACCAGACCACTGAGCTCCATACGGAACTCTCATAGGTCTGGCTGTATAAAGTAAATATATATAAATATATAAAGTAAATCAAACATAAACATTTATAATAATAATATAATTTAAAATGTAAAACTTGCAAACTAAACAAACAAAAACTTGGACAAAGACAATATAAAGGCAAAATAACTTATGGAAATAAATATGGAAAAATGCTTAAAAAAATAAAATTTATGAAATAAAAGAACACAATCTACCACATAGGGTGTACATTACTACATGAGCAAGTTAATCTGTTTCCACGGGCTGGTACTCTCTCTCTCTCTCTCTCTCTTGCACTCGCTTGCTAACAGTGATGTCAATGCCCTGCTACCAACTCGCTAATGTTAGCACGAAAATATACCTCAGAATAAGGGAATAACAGGGAAAATAAGTGATAACTGAAGGAGGGGAGGAAAGTGGGGAAGGAGGGGAGGTAGAGGAGTGATATTTTGCATGGCCCAGGGGCAAAAAAAAAAAAAAAAAAAAATTGTTTCGATGTAAAGTTGATTTTTTTTTTCTCTGACTCTTAAGAGTCTTCCCGCAGTCCGCCGGGGGAACTCTTAAGAGTCTTCCCGCAGTTCCCGGGTTAAGTCCCTGTAACAAGTCAGCCACCCCAAAGCTATGGGGTATGTGCCCGAGAATATATATATACATACATACCTGTACATACAAGTGACTCAAGACAAACACAGCATAAAGACTAATAAACTTGATCAAAATCGCTATGTGTAAACAATGCTTAAGCAAAATATAACTATGAAATTATAATAAATATAAAAAAAAAAACACAATCCACCACATAGGGTGTACATTACTACATGAACAAGTTAATCTATTAAATTGTAAAACTTGCAAAATTAACAAACCAAAACTGGGATAAAGACAACATAAAGGCAAAAGAACTAATTAAAATCACTGTGTGGAAACAACGCTTTAGCAAAATAAAATGATCAAAATATTTCAGAGTTTTTCACCAACCAACTTTACTTCTAAACTCAATTAATGAAATCAACAAATACATGTGGCACTCCAAGGACTCGAACCTAGGATACTCGCACCGAAATTCCGCGCATTTACGCATTACGCTATCGAGACAGTTATAAACCCAACTAATGAAATCAATGAAACTAATGAATACATGTGGTACTCCAAGGACTCGAACCTAGGATACTCACACCCACATTCGCCGCACTAACCATTACGCTATCGAGACAGTTAAATAAAAGAACACAATTGTAAAACTTGCAAAATAAACATATACACGTAATCACTTTTCTTCCAGCTGATGGTAAATTGATTCCTTTATCGTTTGATTTATCAATTCTTGATGCAAAAATATGATAGTGCTATGTGTCTGCGTCATGTTATGGACAACTTTTCATAATTATAATGTTAAAACTTGCAAAATTAAACAAACCAAAACTGGGACCAGACAGTATAAATTAAAATGTAAAACTTGCAAACTAAGCAAACCAAAACTTGGGCAAATAAAATATAAAGGCAAAATAACTGATCAAAATCGCTATGTGGAAATAACGCTTACTAAAATAAAATTTATGAACTAAAAGACAAAAGAACTAATCAAAATCGCTATGTGGTAATAACTAACACCCCGTTCTTAACATTAATCATCAAATACAAACCCCAATGCACTTAAATAAACTAATGAAAGCATTATGGTCCTCCCAGGAGTCCAACTCGGGACAACACACCCAGAACAAAAGCATCTAAACCATTACACCACCAACACAGTTATTATAATGTAAAACTTGCAAAATAAACAAACCAAAACTGGGACGAGACAATATAAAGGCAAAAGAACTAATCAAAATCGCTATGTGGAAATAATGCAAATACAAAACTTGAAATCGAACTCAAAGCTTAATGTTCAAATTAATACTGTAGGCCTATAACGAACTCATCCGAATTATAAACTATCGAAACGACATCACACTAACCAAAAATTTGGAAAAACGCTTAAGCAAAGTATAATTACCGTATGAAAGAAAAGAACAACCTATTTCGCTACAAAATCTTGGTAATTATAATGTAAAACTCGCAAAATAAACAAACCAAAACTTGGACGAACACAGTAAAAAGACAAAACAACTTATCAAATTCGCTATGTGGAAACAACGCTTAAGCAAAATAATAATTCTTTATAAATAACAGAACACAATCCACCACATAGGGTGTACAGTCGCACTAATAAGTGATGTCTCGGCACCAAGTATGTTTTTATCAATAATTGATATCACCAATATCTAAGTTTCATTTCTTCATATCGAGTGAAATCTACAAACCTGTTTCTACACTTACCCACCCTATTCAACATCTGACAGACATTAATACAGCACAGAGCAAGTCAAACGTAATGACAGCTGGGACATGACTTATTAGCGCGACTGTACATTACTACAGTACATGAACAAGTTAATCAAAATACCACAGAGCAAGTTAAACGTAATGACAGCTGGGACATGACTTATTAGCACGACTGTACATTACTACAGTACATGAACAAGTTAATCAAAATGTAAAAGTTGAAAACAAACTCAAAAGTTACTGTTCAAATTAATATAACAAACTCATTACAATTCAAAACTATCGAAACGACAACACACTAAACAAAATCGCTGGGAGAGTGGGAGAGAGAGAGCAACAGATCTCCTTCAACCCTATCTCAACACACTACATGGCTGGTGCACTACAAACAGACTTAATCTAGCCCCAGCCAAATCCACCGCAACCCTGCTCACAAGCTGGACAGGAGAACACGAATACATCCCTCAACTCACCATAAACAACACACCCTTAACACATACACACACACCCAAAATCCTAGGAGTAACATATGATACTCATATGACATTCAAACAGCACACCACAAACATTAAAAAGAAACTGACACCCAGACTTAACGCCTTCAGGTCACTTGCTCACACAAAATTTGGACACAACAAAGAAACTACCACCACAGTATATAAACAATACATTAGATCAGTGATGGAATACGCAAGCCCAGCCTGGGCTTCTAACCTAGCTGAAACACATCATAAGACCTTACAGACTATTCAAAACAAAGCCCTGAAGATCATTACAGGCTGCACAGCTACTTCACCCACAGATCACCTACATCAAGAAACCAAAATCCTCAAAGTCAAAGACCATCTGGACATGAGAGGCACTCAATTCCTGGCAGCAGCCTCCACGAACCAAGACCATCCACTAAACTACATGGCAACACACCCACAGACACCAAGAAATATCAAAACAACACCCAGCACACGGTATCACACACAATTATTGTCCTCTCTCCCTCCCTGCCCACCCCGAACCAACTTCCAAAAGCACATCCATACTCATATCTCTCACCGATCCATCCACTCACTCACAGACAACACGCAGCTGCATGCACGACCTCCCGAAATCCATCCTTCCGAATCCTCCCTTCCTCGCGAGGACAGAGTGCACCTGGCCAGGCTGAGATGCGGACACCACCCAGCTCTCCTGAGCTATCAGAAGAGACTGGATGACTCCGTTGTCGACGCCTGCCCGGGATGTAACACAGCGCCCCATACCATTAAACACATCATAGAGGACTGCATTTCACACAACCACTTACGCCAACAACACAATCTACACTCAATGAGAGCTCTGTGGGAGAGCCCGATCGTGGCCATGGCCTTTCTCAGGGACTCGGGGCTGTTCGGCCAGGCAGCTTAGGGAACAACAACAACAACAACAACAACAACAGTCAGAGTAAGCTATGGGTATGGCAGAGATCGCTCAGTTCTCACTCTGATAGACCAGCCCATCACCACATGACTAGAACCCAATCCTCTCAGCATCAGCTAGGAAAGGCCCTAGAAAGCCGCCTTTGGCGGGGGGATAGCTCCCCTATTTCAACCCCTTTTGGGGTTGGGCACCCGCCCAAGGAACTGTAGGAACTGTAGACACTTATTGAGAATTTTGTGTTTTTTCCGACCCCCCCAGCCGCGTATTAGGGTTTTCGTGTATTAGGAAGGCGCGTATTAGGAGAGCTGATTGTATTTTGTACTATTATTAAACCTTTTGTGCACTGCTGGACGCAATTGTGCCCTTACAGGGATACTTACAAATCTTGTGACCATCAGGGGTGTTTAGAAACCTTTAGTTAAATTACTTCAACCTCTGCAGTTGTGTTTGAGCGAGTTGTGGCCAGAAAACTAATTTTGGAGAGGTAATTATGAGATTAAGATAATTATATTTCTGAATACTAAACGGCAACCCCTGGACCTGAAAGGGTAAATATCTTGTCAAATTGCAAATTTTTGTAAATAGATAATCTTGACAAATAGCAGTTTCTTTATTCATGTACAATATTAAACATTTAACCAGAACGTGCTTCACTTCCCAAATTTACTAATTCCTTGAACATGACGAGAGGGCATTGTCTTGATAGGGTACCGGTAATGTATAAATGCGGGGAATTTCGGTGTGAGTATCCTAGGTTCGAGTCCTTGGAGTGCCACATGTATTTGTTGATTTCATTAATTGAGTTTAGAAGTTATTGTTGTTGTTGTTCCCCAAGCTGCCTGGCCGAACAGCCCCAAGGCCCCGAGCAAGGCCAAGGCCATAACCGAGCGCCCCCACAGAACGAAGCCACTCCATGGCGGGGAGCTCAGGAGGGTGCGGAAACGCCCGGGAAACCAAAGCCCCACCCAAGGCCCTGTGCCCCTCAGCAATTATGAAGAGAAAGTTGAGGGGCAAAGGAAATTTTTTTAGAAGTAATGTTGGTTGGTGAAAAAATATGAATACAATACTGTATGTACAATTAATTTGCCTGAGAAACAGATTCACTTGCTCATAATATGAGCACATAATATGTACCCAGCACATAGAATGTACATCACTATATTATAGTGATGTACATTCTATGTGCTGGTTTTGTGTTATTCAATTTCAAATGTATATTTTACTAAAGCGTTATTTCCATATAGCGATTTGTATCGATAGATATAGATTTTGAGACTGTAAGCACATTCTCTGTGGACAAAACGGTCTTTAAACTTGTATGTACAGTATGTATGTATGCATGATGATGATGATGATGATGATGCAGTTTTTACCACCATACACTCCCTGCTGAATAGCAAGGCTAGGGTGGGTGCCCTGATGAATCAGGGACTTAGTGAATAGATGCCACAGATTGCTAGACCGCACCGTTCACCAACAGCACTGACATCTGCCAATAACTCACTGGCTGGCCCGAGGCTCGAACCGTCAACCTCACGGTTAGCAGGCGAACGCTCTACCAATCGAGCTACGGCCTGTACTGTGCATGTACAGTATATATGTATGTATAGATTTTGATATAAGTTCTTTTGTCTATATATTGTGTCGTTCCTGTTTTGGTTTGTTTTGCAAGTTTTACAATATAATTTCATTTGTTTCATTATTACACTGTTCAATAATTGGGGGAAAACTATGGTAGTGTACTGTACTTAACCCATTCGCTGTGGGTGACGTTCTGGAATGTTTTGGCAAGTTATAGTAATTTCCAGGCTTTAAAAGCCTGTAAAAACCGTAAAAATTGAGTGTCAGTGGGTGGGAGCGTGAGGGGCCCACCTCCAACCCTTAGAGCACCGAGCGGCTCACTGAGGTTGACTGTGTCTCGCGCGGGTCTCTCTCTGTGTCTCCCAGCAGTGTAACCAAGCGAGCGAGTGTTACATAATAGCGGGTTTCCCGCGTTTCACTGGCACCGCTGCGGGTGAACCAGACCACATACGGGGCCCGTTCTGGTGTCATTTTGAAGCTATTCTCGCCTAGTTTTCGGCAGAGTACATACATAAAATTTTAAGACTGAGTGTTCCACACATCAGTGCAGTTTCAGTCTCTTGTCCTAATGGCGGCGTTCCAGGCAATCCTGTCAAGGGCTGCTTCACTTGTCAAGTTCTTGGATTTGAGATCGGCGCGTATAGTCCGATCCCAGGTCTTCCTCGGTCCACCCCTTGGTGCAGCTCCCTCAACAATCACAGACCTGCATTTTTTCACCCAATTTTGTTCATCCATTCTTTCCACATGTCCATACCATCCCAGTCTACTTGTACGCATCACCTCGCTAATACTCTTTATACCTAAACGTCTCCTCAGCTCAACATTTGTTATTCTATCCTGTAGCCTGGCCCCACAGGCCCCACACTTCATTTAATGCAGATGCTTGATTTATCATTCAGGAGTGCCTGAATATGCCCCAAATAGCCCAAAAATGGCCGCAGCCAAAGGGTTAAGTATACAGTATATGCTTCATTAACAAGTTGAGAATATAAATTGCATAATAGCAAGACATTTTACAGACAAACATAATAAAGGTTGATTCGCTGACAGTACCTTTGTTTGTTTTTTTCAATAATAAAACAAATTAAAGTGAGGAAATGTATGTACTGTATGTATATACTCTGGCACTTGCCCCAGTTTTCCTATATATTTTTTGTTTATGGGGGTGGCCGACTTGAGACATAGCCCGAACAGGGACATCACAACATATCAGGAAAACAAAACAAAACAAAACACAAAATCACACACATCAAGGTCATCCAGGAGCTATTTGGGCTTCCCAGCAAATGATACTGTAACAATTTTTTAGTTAATGTACCTGTGTGAAGTTAGGTATCCCAGCCGAACTTGTGACTGGGGCCCGTTCCCCTGTGGTGGTGGTGGTGGTGGTGATAGTGGGATCTTTACCCTGGTGATGGTGATGGTGGTGGTGGTGGTGGTGGTGGTGGTGGTGGTGGCTGGGCAGGGGGGGCACCAGGGGGGTCAGCTCTGTACTGGACACCTTTGGAGGGGGCTGTCATCATGCTCCACTAGAGTCGTCACCTGAAATTACAAAAACTTATAATAACACTTCATAAAAAAGTCAAAGGAAAAACTACAATCAATTCTAGTTAATCGTCTGACATGCTGTCTTGATAGCGTAATGGTACTGTACAACTCGGAGGGTAATTAAGCATTGGGAATACTAGTGAGGATATGCGTAAAAATAGCCTTAGATGGTATGGACATGTGGAAAGGGTGAACGAGAATAATTGGGTTCAGAAAGTATCAATGTGGAGGGAGTTGTTAGGAGAGGTTGACCAAGAAAGATGTGGGATCAGGTACACGTCTCCCTCACTATCCGATGCCCCAATTTACGATATTATTATAGTTTTTTAGGCGTTTGGGTTTGGGTAGGGCCGAGAACGCATCCCCATTTACCCCATTAATTTGAGGGTTCACTATACAATTTTTCTATTTAAGATCAGGTTTTCAGGAACGTAACCCAATCGTAAATCGAGGGAGACCTGTACTACAAACTGATATCGCAGCCAAAGGACTGACTAAGAAGAATGCCCAAGACCGAGCTGCCTGGAATGCTGCTATAAGCTTAACAAAAAGTATCATGGAATATGTCAGAAATAGTCAGAAATAGAGAAATTTGAGTGCGTAGTGTGCAAAGGCGAGCTTGTGTTAAGTGATGATCCTGTGGCTGTGAATTTTGGAAATGAGTCTTTGGAGCTGGTGAACAAGTTTTGTTACCTAGGAGATACCATCTCTGCCGGTGGTGGGGCCGAGGCTGCCACTGTTGCTAGAATTAGGTGTGGCTGGGGGAAGTTCAGAGAATTGATGCCAATCCTGACCGTGAAAAGAATGCCTCTCCCCCTGAAGGGAAAGGTGTATGCCTCATGTGTTAGAAGTGCAATGACGTATGCCTCAGAAACATGGGCCGTTAAAGTAGAGGATGTCAACAGAACGGAACGTAATGAGATGAGAATGGTGAGATGGATGTGTGGGGCCAGGCTACAGGATAGAATAACAAATGTTGAGCTGAGGAGACGTTTAGGTATAAAGAGTATTAGCGAGGTGATGCGTACAAGTAGACTGGGATGGTATGGACATGTGGAGAGAATGGATGAACAAAATTGGGTGTAAAAATGCAGGTCTGTGATTGTGGAGGGAGCTGCACCAAGGGGTGGACCGAGGAAGACCTGGGATCGGACTATACGCGCCGATCTCAAATCCAAGAACTTGACAAGTGAAGCAGCCCTTAACAGGGTTGCCTGGAACGCCGCCATTAGGACAAGAGACTGAAACTGCACTTATGTGTGGAACACTCAGTCTTAAAATGTTATGTATGTATGTATGTATGTGACTTTATTTTGCAAGTTTTACATTATAATTTAGTGCAATAGCTGGGCCGTCGAGCGTATGGCCGCAAACATGTGATCTACTGCCTTAGAAAAATCAAGAAAAACAATTGGTTTGGCGTTGGACTTGTTGCGTGCTCTACAATGCAAACTGATGCATTCATAAAATACTCTACAGTACAGTACTTGAAAATAGGATTAATTGAACAAAATTATATCAACGAACCAGCTAAAAAGGGGAAAATCAATTATCTTGTGATGTTGACGGTTGGATTCTTGGGCCACCCAGTGTGTGTTATTGGTAGACAACAGTCTGGCACAGGGTTGGCACCTCTGCCTGCAACTATATCCATGTGTCAGAGACGATCGTCTCTGACACATGGATATAGTTGCAGGCAGAGGTGCCAACCCTACCAAGCTGTACACACCAGATGATCAGCATAGGGGTGCAGATACTTCTTGGAGCGAGTGTACATATACTGTATATTACATACATATACTGTATACATACAAATTTAAATCATAATGTAAAACTTGCAAAATAAACAAACCAAAACAGGGACGAAACAAGATAAAGGCAAAGGAACTTATCAAAATCGCTATATGGAAATAACGCTTAATAAAATAAATTTTTTAAATAAAAGAACACAACCCCCCAGGATCCGGCCCCTCGCGACTTTTGTATTTTCGCGGGTGTTCTCGTACCGGGTAAACTATTGAATTATCGGGATTTTGCCACGCTTATAAATACGCCAAAAAATGGCCTAACCGAGGTTATAAATATAAATATCCAGCAGAAGTTGTCGTTGTTGTCTTGCATTTGGTGATAACTAGAAGTCTCTAGACCAAGTGTTTCAGTTTTGATGATGAAATTAATTAGGTCAGTATGCCGGACGAAAGCCTAGGATTCGGTGTTTATTCCCGATAATCGGCATTTCCCGATACTCATATCTCGGCAAATAAATGGCCTAACCAAGTTTTTATACATATCAGAGGCAGATATGGGCGTTGCTTTGCGATGGGTGAAGACTAGAACATTCTAAATTGTGTAGTTATTGTGTGAGGTGAGAAATAAGACAGAGTTAGGCGGTAATTCCGAGCTTCGTCCGAATGCCGCGGCGTTGCACTGCTGACCGCAACTACGGTCTGTTTATATTCGTTCAACAATTTATTAGTGATTATTGATTATGGATTAGGTGCGATTTTACTATAGGGCCGCACATTTGACAGGTACCACCAAGGATTTAATATAGATTTGTTTTCGGTTTCCACACATCCAACACCAAGCTACACCCTTTTCTGGTGTAAGACACACTAAAAAAACAATGGGGACACTTTAATATTAACAATATTAGACAAAATATGTGATGCCAACAGTGATGTATGGGGCTGAGACATGGGCTCTGAAGAAAAAGGAGAAAAGAGGGCTGGATGTGATGGAGATGAGCTGCTTGAGGAGTATGTGTGGAGTTACTCGTAGAGACAGATTGAGGAATGAAGAAATACGTAGGAGAGTGGGGCAGCAGGAACATTTGTCAGCCAGAGTGGACAGAAGGGTGCTGAGTTGGTATGGTCATGTTGAACGAATGGGAGATGAAAGGCTTACAAAGAGAATATGTGAGTCAGGTGAGTCATTAGGGGAGGTGTGGTGGAGTGGTCATGCCACTGGATTGGTAATCCAATGGACCCGGTTTCAAATCCCGATATGTCAATGGGAAGATATTATTGGGATTAAATTTGTGCTGTACCTAGTATCAGTGCATTACCACAAAGCCCACCGAAATGCCAAAAAAATACCCTCATTGTTCCCTGATTAAATAACACTGTATGAATATTCCCATATTCAAAATATGTTACAGGGGGACAATGCCTAGTGAGTTCACTGCTCAATAGGTGGCGTTCTGAGAGTGAGGGTCTGAGTCTGGAGGGTGAGACGGTGAAGCACTTGAGCGAAGCAACCAGCCGCTTCAGAGATGGAGCTGCTTCGAGCCATGATGGATGCTTCACATGTCTCACTCCCCAGACTGGAACAAGACCTCACGGGCTTCACCGTGTTGAGCGGTGGAATGTACAGGCTCTCAGCCTATGCCCGAGAGGGAGTAGTTGGAATATAGAAGAAAAAAAAAAAAAAAAAAAGGTACAAGGGGAGATAGAAGGGCAGGAAGACCCCCATTGAGATGGAGAGACTGTGTAAGAAAAGCTTTGGATGATAGAGGAATGACTATAGATCAGGCAGGGGAAGTGGTGGTGGACAGGAGTGAATGGAGAATGCTTGTGAATAGTTGAGTGAACACGTGGTCATTTGGAGAAAGGGGTCGGGCGCAAGTTGGACTAGATAATAGACCATCAGGCGCCTGGCCCGGGGAGACGATTAATATGAAGGGTGCGTCTGGAAGTGTGGTGGAGGGCTTGTGGCTTTGGCTCCGCTGCATGTCTGCCTGCCGAGATCGGAACCTCTCCGGGTGGTCGGGGGAGCGCTGGAGCGACCTTGGTGACCAGGGTCTTCTCCTGGGTGACCTGGATGTGTGTGAGTTTGTGCTTTTTATCTGTGTTTATTCGTTGTTTTTATGTTGTTTTTGTGTTTTCCCTGTTCTTGATCTGTCTTGAGTCGGCTACCCCCAAAATGGGGATTGGGCCTGAGCATATAGATAGATAGATAGATAGACAAAATATAAATATAACTCGGTGGAAAAGTTGCGTTAGCGGGAGTAACGTAGATCGTTTGTTGACATCGCGCTCGAGTTATAGTAGGCTACTTCGCGCATCTAACTAATTTCCCAATACTGGTGGTTCAATTAAAATTTAGGCCCCGCGATACAGTATATGCGGGTTCTATATACAAAGGACAGTCGCATTACAGTTTTTACCCATTATCCAGCAATCTTAATGGTTAACGCCCACCACTAATGGGGAGGGATCAAATTATGGTTACCTTGGGATACTGAATGGTCCTCTCCCCCCCCCCCCCTCCTAAAAAAACAAAAACAAAAACAAAACAGGGAAAGTGGGGATTGGGCATGAGTCCCCCCCCCCCCCAAAAAAAAAGGGGGGGGAAAGTGGGGATTGGGCATGAGTATATAGATAGATAGATAGACATACTGGGTGGAAGGGAACTCTGCCCTGTGCCCTCCTCCCTTACCTCCATGATTTACCTTGAAGTTACCTTGAAACGCTTTTGCCTCAAGGGAGTGTTAGTCCCTCGTTGATCCCCGAGGCAAGGCCACATCGTCGCCGCAACCCTTCACTGTGTTGTATATACTCCAACTGGGACATGATGGAGTTGGAGGCTGCTGGGCGTGATGAGGTATCGGTATGTCCCGGAGCTCCTGCTTGGTTCGGGATGGTAGCCAGAAACTTGTCCAGTTCCCTCTTGAAGACCTCTGTTGTCACACCTGTAATGTTTATCATGTTTATTAAATAAGTAACACCCCGTTCTCAACATTAATCATCAATTATAAACCCTAATGTACAGTCGTGCTAATAAGTGATATATCGGCACCAAGTATGTTTTGATCAATAATTGGTATCAGCAATATATAAGCTTCATTTCTTCATATTGAGTGAAATATTCAAACATGTTCCTACACTTACTCACCCTATTCAACATCTAACAGACATTAATACAGCACAGAGCAAGCCAAACGTAATGGCAGCTGAGACATGACTTATTAGCGCCACCGTACTTGAATAAACTAATGAAAGCATATGGTCCTCCCAGGATTTCAACTCGGGACATACAGTGACCACACCCAGAAGTTGCCAGAACATAAGCACCTAAACAATTACACCACCAACACAGTTAAAAGGTTATTACCAGGGTGATAGTAGGATAATTATTCAGAATAGGCTCGGCTGCTTGCCGCCTTATTATAAATCATTTACCGGTATTAACCCAAGAAGTGCGCATGGGGGGTATGAGACACCACACTCCTGTGCTGACGTATTCGAGCTGTTCCCATCACTAACATAATTATTTTACCATAAAGAGCATTAATACTTATCCATATGCGCCTATTATAGGTTGATTATAAATGTATTAACCTGTTACAACAATAAAACAAGTGGAAACAGCGTTTGGATGGTCAAAATCGGCGATATAGGCCGGGAGTTACATAATGTATGGCTGAGGCAACCTCCCTCCCCACCACTCTTTCCCAAGTCTGGAGAGAGACTGTTGATCGATACTCTCTCTCTCTCTCTTCCACTCGCTTGGTAACAGTGATGACAATGCCCTGCTTGCAACTCGCTAATGTTAGCACGAAAATAGACCACAGAATAAGGGAATAACAGGGAAAATAGGTGATAACTGAAGGAGGTGAGGAAAGTGGGGAAGTAGGGGAGGTGGAGGAGTGATATTTGGCATGGCCCAGGGGCAAAAAAAAAAAAAAACACAATTTTTTTGGGGTGTTTTAAATGGATTTTTTAAAAGCCTTACTCTTAAGACTCTTCCCGCAGTCCGCCGGGGGAACTCTTAAGAGTCTCCCGGCAGTTCCCGGGTTAAGGACAATGTAGGTCTATGGAATCCTTATACTATAGCCTACTGTACTTTGTATAATCCACTGTGGGAGAATAATTTGATCACATTTATAAAACATGATATTACTGCAAAAAACAGTCCCATCACTGCCTCTGATGTTCTCACTGTTTAATAAAGTCTCCATTATGGATTATAATAAATATTTACCCCCTGCTGGTAACATACATTACTTTAGCGGCTCGCTTGGTGTAGTGACTAGCGTCTCGGACTTCCACCCAGAAGGCCCGGGTTCGCGCCCACGCTCGGCGCATTAAAGATTTTTCACAAGCACTGAATCGTTACCATCCCTCATGAGCAAAGGGATGGGGTAGTAGTACAGGACCCCAATGGAAATACGCCTAATCGGCCTTATTGAGCTATCCTTAGCTAGCTTAGCATGCGCTAGCTTTAAGAACTATTATTATTATTATTATTATTATTACATGACATGGGAGGGTCAACCTCCCACATTGGAATTATAACTAAAACCACGAAAACACTCATTTATCAAAATCTGTGGGGAAAACGATAAATAAGAGTGCGAGCCTTTTCCCTATAATTACCAATAGTAGCACTAACACTCCCCACCTAGCTCCTATAAAAAGCGTTTACACAATACCGAAATAGTGACCCATCCTACCAAAAGTACGGTAAATTTGTGGGTGCGTTTTGAAGTTTTATTAGTTTTATTAGTTTTTAACAAGATTAGGGACTAGGGCTTCCCAAATAAGGCAAGGTAAAAAAAAAAAAAACACACACACACACAGAGGAAAATTACGAACAGCGTCGAAACTTCCTGTACCGGTATTCAACAAATCTCACACGGTAGCGTCGTCGTCGGACGTCTGGGATATATTTTTATAATACAGTACAGTACTGTAGTTTTAAAAATAATAAATCTTGTTAGTCCTAAAAACAAATAAAACTTCAAAACGCACGGGAAGGATGCACAGTAGTATCCGGGTGTACGGTCGTGACGGTTGTCATGTTTACATGGGTCGATCGCTCGCGGTTAACATCCCGTCTATTTTGACGGCTATTTGTTCTGTTATTTGCCCCCTGCTGGCAATATATATGATGATGATAATAAGTCATGGGGGGGGTAAGGGGGGCTCTCAACATATTATTGTATCCCACGGCAGTCAAAATAGACGGAAACATAAACGGAAGCGTCCGCGTAGTGTAAACAAGGTGGGCGGTAAGCCCGAATACTACATGCTTGCCAAACGCACCCACAAATTTACCGTACTTTAAGTAGGATGGGTCAATATGGCACCGCCACGGCAGCAACTTTCGCAAGTGACGCTCGAAATCTGGATATCGGATTCACTCCAATTTCATCTCCAAGCATCAAACACCTTCACAATGACAGATTCCTGCAGTTCAGTTCACTATTTCTTGCATTTTCTAGTTTGATGTCGAGTCTTTCATTATTTTTGCTCTCTTTTTCGGGTTTCGACTGTGATTTTTGCGCCAAGATCGAATATTTTAGCGCGAACGTGGAATTTTGAAATATTTGGGGTATGGCGTAATGTTTAATTTCGCCAACTTAGACGGCGCCAAATTCAGTGCTCCACTGCAAGTGAAATATGAAACCATTTTAAAACTGTACCTCTAGGGTAGAGTTCATATTTCACTTGCAGTGGAGCACTGAATTTGGCGCCGTCTAAGTTGGCGAAATTAACCCCCCTGGCCCGGGCAGGCTCTCCTAATGACGGAGCTCGTATCCGGGCGATCTGGTCGAATATCAACAAAAGTAAACTAAGGCTAATTTCGCTTAATATATTACCTACATTAATCAAACATATATAGAAATGAGCGCCTTACCTTCCTGCGTAGAATGGCGTTGAGTAGAGCTCTCTAGCTGAACTGGTTCCGGAGTGATGGTGATGGAAGTGGAGGTAACTTTTGCCGCGTATTTACCTCGGCGCGTCCGAACATTCAACCGCGGCCCCGGCTACGACGCCCAGTTGCACTCGTCGCTCCACCCGCAATTATGCCAGGAAGCGATTTGATAGTGTTTTATTGGTTATTCTGTCATTTATTATAGTTATGTTATTTTCACTCAATAAAGTTATTTATATGAACTTATTTGTGTCTCTGTCACTTATTACTTCGTTTTATTATTATTATTATGATTATTAGTGTCACTTTCACTGGACTTTGATAATTGGTAGTGTCATTTCCCCTTTTATGTATTGTTAGGTAAGCTAATAATATATAGTGTCACTGTCACTTATTCATATTGTTATGAAGGCACTTATTATTACTTGTGTGTCTCTTTCACTTATACTTAGTTTTATTATTATTATACTGTCACTTTGACTGGCCTAGGCTTATTGAGTGTCATTTTCACTTATTTATTGTTAGAAATTATATTTTAGTGTCACTTTCACTTGTTCATATTGTTATTGAAGGCACTTATTATTACTTATGTGTCCTTTTCACTTATACTTAGTTATATTATTATTCTTAGCCTACATTTGAGTGTCTTTCACTGTTGTCACTTCCACTTCAAAAGTTTGTTAGAGTGTGGAAGTCGTTGAAGCAGGTGCCAGCACACAGTCCAACTTGACACTCGAGGCATTCCCAAGTGGTTTTTGTGGGTTTGCGGGGTCTGCGAGTTGTGTGGCTGCACACATGGCACCTCTTCTGACTCCTAACGTTACTACCTGGTGCTTTGAAAGGAAGGGCGCTGAGCTGGTGCTTCCTGAAGAATTCAGCACACCCCGTTCTGTCAAGCTGGCCTGGTCCTTGTATTGGCCTGCCTGGTGTACCCGCATGTTTAGCCAGGAGCTCAAGTAGCACCTGCTTGTGGAACTTCTGCAGGGACTTGTACTTCTTGGCTCCTGGAGTCCTCAGACGGTAGATGTTGTAGGCATTGAGGATCGACATATCTACCGTATGCAGGATAAACTTCTTGTACCACCTGCAAGATGTTCGCAGGCAGTCGATGAAGCCTATCTGCATGTCGGACTTGTCAACGAGGCGCATGTTGATGTTATAATCCAGGACAGCAGCTGGTTTTTGGACGGGGTTCTTGGTTGTTCGGTCCACCTTCCCTGTGGCGACCATCTGGGCCTTGTGGCATGTGGTGAGGAGGTTGACCTTGCGCTGGTCATGCCAGTGGATGGAGAGGATGGGGCCACTCTTCTTGTGGAAGATGTCCGCCTTCTTCGTCTTGGTTGGGTAGCCTGGCATGCCCTTCCTTTTGCCCTTGACTGTGCCGACAGTTCCGGTCTTGCGGTCATGGAGGTACTTGGTCAGGAGAGGCGACGTGTAATAATTATCTGTGTAGAGGATGTGGTTATTATTGAAGTGCCTCTCCATCATCTTCTTCACTACAGCGCCACCAAAACCAATGAGAGGGTCAGTCACAACTTCTCCAGCCTTGCCGCTGTAGACTATAAAGTCCAGCACATACCCCGTCAAGCAGTCGCAGAGGACGAAGAGCTTGATGCCGAAGTGGTGTCTCTTGGACGGGATATACTGTCGGAAGTGCAGCCTACCACGGAACAGGACCAGAGACTCGTCGAGGCACATCTTCTGGAAAGGAATCAGGTATGTGGTGAACCGATGACGTATCATGTCATACAGCTTCCTGATCTTCCATAATGAGTCGGGAAGGTGGACTGCCATGTTGTTTGTCAGGTGGAGATAGGAGAGGATGTCGAAGTACCTGTCCCTGGACATGTATTTGCCAAACGATGGAGTCGTTATGATGTCGCCAGTGATCCAGTAGTCAGCCAGAACGTGCTTCCTTATATGAGTCATCAGCATTGTGAGTGCCAAGAACACATATAGTTCTGCCACAGTGAGAGCTCTCCATGCCACCATCTTGGCACTGGTCTTCCTCCCAAGAAAGTTGGCACAGATAGCATGGTGGTGATTTGTCTCTTTGACGAGGTATTCCATGACTTCATTGTCATAGAAGCCACAGAAAAGTTCACTGGGGGTAGCATCTGGGCCACAGGGATATGCTGGTGACACCCCAGAACCCATCTGTACCTCGTCAAAGGCAGGACAATCTGGCTCAAAATCAGCTCCATCTGTCCACACAAACAGGTCGAATGCTGATGCTCGTGGTCGTGCTGCAGCAGGCACACGCCCTGGACGCCCTGGCACACGCCCTTGGCCACGCGGACGCCCAGGCGGACGCCCTGCACGCCCACGCCCAGGCCCAGGCCCAGGGGCAGCGGCGTCGGCAGGCTGACCACGTCCACGACCTCGCCCTCTCCCTCGATTTGTCGGCACATCCTCTTCCTCTTCCTGTTCCTGTTCCTCTTCCTCCTCAGGCGACGTCAGGTCATCTGGGGCAATGTTGGGGTCGTCAGCATCCTCCTCAGGAGACAATTCTGGTGAAGAAGTGACCGGGCGTCGGCGGTGTGGGGCGCGGGAGGCTGCGGGAGCTTCAAGAATGGGAGCCGAGGCCTTGGGAGTTGGGCTCCTTTTGCGGCGAGCCGAGGGCTTTTCAGCAGGAAATAATGTTCTGCGGTGTGTTGAGGCCTGTGGCACATCACCAATACCACTTGAAGAGGCCCTTTGGTCATCCTGAACGAGAGATGAAAGCGAGGGCTGTGGGTGACCCACGCGGCGTCCCGTGTCAAGGCGTCGGGACAATGGAATGCGGGTGGTTGCTAGGCCAGGGTCGGCGTCATTATCGCTATCTTCAGCTTCCCTATGCTTTTCTGCGGCTGCCCTGCGTGCTTTTTTAGCTGCACTTTTGATCAATGATTGTTTGTAGAAATATTTGCCCCTTTCAAGGGCGTACGGGCAGGCAAAGGGGAAGGTCCTGGGGTAGGGCTAGGCCTAGGCTGACCTAGCAAAGATGGCGAGGGGGTAGGCCTAGGTTCTAGCACACTGGGAAGCTCAATGGCACCTTCCTGAAACACTTCCACATCGGGATCATCACTACTGTCTTCCCCCTCAAATAAATCGACATTATCGTCGTTTCCAAAGCCCACGAAATCGTCTTCACTTTCACTTATAAATTGTACCTTGTCCACCAAGCTTTCGCCACTGCTCTCTTCATCACTTTCAAAAAGTTGTCGCTGTATAGCGCTATCACTCAACAAATGCTTAACTTTCTTTTGTTGAGCTCTCTTCTCGGTTGGAACAGGCGTTGAAGTTGCGAGTGGGGTAGCACTGGGGCCCGGGGGAGGTTGCAATGAATCGGACACGTCGGAAAACATTTTTTCAGTATTACTCGCTATGGCGGCCACGTACGAACTGATAACACAAGTAGTTGAGGCTTGGTGGCGCTGCGGTCGCTCCTACCATGCCAAAATTGGCCGCGCAAATTTTGAAGCACGCTTTCAAGCACAAGGATTTTAAAATGACACCCGGGTTCCGGCCCTTTTGTTTTGGTATCATTTTAAAATGACACCCGGGCTGGAAGGGTACATTACGCCATACCCCAAATATTTCAAAATTCCACGTTCGCGCTAAAATATTCGATCTTGGCGCAAAAATCACAGTCGAAACCCGAAAAAGAGAGCAAAAATAATGAAAGACTCGTGGGCCGTGGTGGTCAAGTGGTGAGCACGCTCGCGTGTGAATCTGAAAGGCCCGGGATTGAATCCCTGCCACGGCGGACATTTAGTGGGTGCGGTAGTACGTCCTAGCATGTTTCACATGCTTGCACCCAGTCAGGGGACATGCTGACGACGTATACAGACAAAACACACATAACAAAGCCACTCCAACACCTTCCTCTCTCTCCAACACCCCTTCTCCCCTCTCAACACTCTTCTCTGAGCTATTGCCGATAAAAATGGCATGTTCAGTCCTGTAAAGAATCGTAAGATTCAGAGTCGTAAAGATTCCAGGACGAGCTCATTAGCGGCGGATCCCCAGATCGACCGTGGTGATTGTCACCTAAACATCTACAAAACTAAACTAAACTAAAACTAAACTACAGTGCATTCATTCGACATATATCGACAGGCCCCGCCCACTTCCCCAACCGTTATCATACAGCTGGCATGACTGTGCGAGGTACGGGTGTCCAACAGGGTTACCAAATCAGCACAAAAATATTATTTAATCTGTTTGCAGAAGTAACTAGAAGAATACAAACTAGTAAATGCCTACCTAATATTGCTAGAATATTACTCCAATATTGATAACATGTGCTAAAAAATTCGGAGTATAGCCAGCATTCTTATTGCTAGGTGTAAAATATTGCAGCTAGATCAAGTCAATATTTATTTATCAATTTAAATTACATGTAAGTAAGGAAAGGGGGACAAAAGAGGGAAGAGTCAGTGAAAGATGAAAATGGAGAATTACTAGTGGAACCAGTTGAAGTGAGGAAAAGATATGCCGAGTATTTCGAATCTTTGTTAAATACAAGAGATGGAAGAGAAGCAGTGATTGAAGCAGAGGTGGATGGAGATAGGTTACCCAGGCCACCAAGGTGGCAGGGAATGAATGAAAGGATTGAGGAAAATGAGGTGAAAGAAGCAGTGAAACAAATGAGAGCGGGAAAAGCAGAAGGTTTGGATGGTATTGCTGTGGAATGTATAAAGAAGGGTGGAGATGTGATAATAGATTGGTTGGTGAGACTTTTCAATGTGTGCTTTGCTGTGTCAATGGTACCAATAGACTGGAAGAGTGCATGTACTGTATTGTGCCATTGTACAAGGGGAAGGGAGATCGGCAGGAGTGTTTCAAGTTATAGAGGTATTAGTTTATTGTCAGTGGTTGGAAAGCTGTATGGCAGGGTGTTGATAGAGAGGATAATAAAGTGTACGGAAGTTGCAATAGGAGAAGAACAGTGCGGTTTTAGGAGGGGAAGAGGGTGCGTGGATCAGATGTTTGCAGTAAGACAGTTATGCGAGAAGTATTTAGAGAAGCATAAGGAGATATTTTGGGCTTTTATGGACTTGGAAAAAGCGTATGATCGTGTGGACCGTGAAGCAATGTGGAGGGTGTTAAGGATTTATGAAATAGGAGGAAATTTGTTAGAAGCAGTTAAGAGTTTTTATGAAGGGAGCAGAGCATGTGTGAGAGTAGGAAATGGTGAGTTGAGTGAATGGTTTGAGGTAAAGGTAGGTTTGCGACAGGGTTGTGTAATGTCACCATGGCTGTTTAATATGTTTATGGATGGTGTGGTGAGGGAGGTGAAAAGGAGAACTATGGGAAGAGGATTGGGTTTAGTCGGAAAGAATGGTAGAGATTGGGAGTTGAATCAGTTGCTGTTCGCTGATGACACAGCATTGGTGGCGGATTCTGATGAGAAACTGCAACGGGTAGTCAAAGAGTTTGGTGTGGTTTGTGGAAGGAGGAAACTGAAGGTGAATGTCAAAAAAAGTAAAGTAATGGTGTGTAATAGGGGAGAGCATAGGGTGAATCTAGATGTGAGGCTGGATGGAGAAATATTGGAACAAGTAGAGTGTTTTAAATATCTAGGAGGAACGATAAGCAGGAGTGGGGGTAAAACAGAGAGTGTGTGAAGGAAGGAAGATTTTCGGAGCAATGGGAAGTATGTGGAAGACGAGAAATCTCGGAGTGAAAGTAAAAAGTGCACTGTATCAAGGAATTGTTGTGCCAACAGTGATGTATGGGGCTGAGACATGGGCTCTGAAGAAAAAGGAGAAAAGAGGGCTGGATGTGATGGAGATGAGCTGCTTGAGGAGTATGTGTGGAGTTACTCGTAGAGACAGATTGAGGAATGAAGAGATACGTAGGAGAGTGGGGCAGCAGGAACATTTGTCAGCCAGAGTGGACAGAAGGGTGCTGAGATGGTATGGTCATGTTGAACGAATGGGAGATGAAAGGCTTACAAAGAGAATATGTGAGTCAGGTACAAGGGGAGATAGAAGTGCAGGAAGACCCCCATTGAGATGGAGAGACTGTGTAAGAAAGGCATTGGATGATAGAGGAATGACTATAGATCAGGCAGGGGAAGTGGTGGTGGACAGGAGTGAATGGAGAATGCTTGTGAATAGTTGAGTGAACACGTGGTCATTTGGAGTAAGGGGTCGGGCGCAAGTTGGACTAGATAATAGTCCATCAGGCGCCCGGCCCGGGGAGACGACCTGGAAGTGTGGTGGGAGGGCTTGTGGCTTTGGCTCCGCTGCATGTCTGCCTGACGAGATCGGAACCTCTCCGGGTGGTCGGGGGCCGGGGGAGTGCTGGAGCGACCTTGGTGACCCTGGTCTCTGAGTCTTCTCCTGGGTGACCTGGATGTGTGTGAGTTTGTGCTTTTTATCTGTGTTTATTTGTTGTTTTATGTTGTTTTTGTGTTTTCCCTGTTCTTGTTCTGTCTTGAGTCGGCTACCCCCAAAATGGGGATTGGGCCTAAGCATATATATAGATAGATAGATAGATAGATAGAATTTAAATTATTAAAAATGGCCTACAAAGCCATCTACCTTTCTACATCAACGAGTGAGAAAGAAATGTTAAGACTGGAGCCTGTCTTTAACAGCTCCATTCCCTTGTTCAAGTAAATACTTTTAGATCTAGCGGTAAGGTAGCTACATTGGCAACACCGGTTCTTCTCTCTCAACTGTCAATGCGCTGTCATTCAAACGTCAGTTCAGTTCCCTCCCGTCTTCTGAAGGGGGAAGATGGCGCCTCCTGCCCATACCCCTGGCAGACCTGCTGGTTCTCCCCGACTTGTCAGTCAAGCCAGGAATATTGTATTAAATTCACAATATATGAGAGAGAGAGAGAGAGAGAGAGAGAGAGAGAGAGAGAGAGAGAGAGAGAGAGAGAGAGAGAGAGAGAGATAGAGGAGAGAGAGAGAGAGAGAGAGAGAGAGAGAGAGAGAGAGAGAGAGAGAGAGAGAGAGAGAGAGAGAGAGAGAGAGAGAGAGAGAGAGAGAGAGAGAGAGAGAGAGAGAGAGAGAGAGAGAGAGAGAGAGAGAGAGAGAGAGAGAGAGAGAGAGGGGGGGGGGGGGGGGGGGGGGGGAGGGGAGGGAGACTGAGGCACACAGACAAGGGAGGGGGGAGGCATTACGGTACCCTATACAACTAAAAGCAGAAACTTTCCAAACGGAGTCCCACAAGGATCCGTCCTATCGCCCGCACTCTTCAATCTGTACATGCACGATATAACTACACCCAATACTCCCCAAATAAACTTAGCCTCCTATGCAGATGACATAACACTCACATGCACACACCATGACCCAAGAAGAGCAACAGATCTCCTTCAACCCTATCTCAACACACTACATGGCTGGTGCACTACAAACAGACTTAATCTAGCCCCAGCCAAATCCACCGCAACCCTGCTCACAAGCTGGACAGGTGAACACGAATACATCCCTCAACTCACCATAAACAACACACCCCTAACACATACACACACACCCAAAATCCTAGGAGTAACATATGATACTCATATGACATTCAAACAGCACACCACAAACATTAAAAAGAAACCCCAGACTTAACGCCCTCAGGTCACTTGCTCACACAAAATTTGGACACAACAAAGAAACTACCACCACAGTATATAAACAATACATAAGATCAGTAATGGAATACGCAAGCCCAGCCTGGGCTTCTAACCTAGCTGAAACACATCATAAGACCTTACAGACTATTCAAAACAAAGCCCTGAAGATCATTACAGGCTGCACAGCTACTGCACCCACAGATCATCTACATCAAGAAACCAAAATCCTCAAAGTCAAAGACCATCTGGACATGAGAGGCACTCAATTCCTGGCAGCAGCCTCCACGAACCAAGACCACCCACTAAACTACATGGCAACACACCCACAGACACCAAGAAATATCAAAACAACACCCAGCACACGGTATCACACACAATTATTGTCCTCTCTCCCTCCCTGCCCACCCCGAACCAACTTCCAGAAGCACATCCATACTCATATCTCTCGCCAATCCATCCACTCACTCACAGACAACACGCAGCTGCATGCACGACCTCCCGACATCCATCCTTCCGAATCCTCCCTCCCTCGCGAGGACAGAGTCCACCTGGCCAGGCTGAGATGCGGACACCATCCAGCTCTCCTGAGCTATCAGAAGAGACTGGATGACTCCGTTGTCGACGCCTGCCCGTACACAGCACCCCATACCATTAAACACATCATAGAAGACTGCATTTCACACAACCACTTACGCCAACAACACAACCTACACTCAATGAGAGCTCTGTGGGAAAGCCCGATCGTGGCTATGGCCTTCCTCAGGGACTCGGGGCTGTTCGGCCAGGCAGCTTAGGGAACAACAACAACAACTAAAAGCAGTCGCTCACTAGGCCTAGCTTAATAATTGTCTACCTCTGCTCTGCCCAAGTAGACGAGGTAAAACAATGGTAATGGAGTTTACTTTTCTGTACAATGGTATAGGCTATGGTAATATTGTATAGTAAAGAGTAACTGCAAATATGCATGTATTAAAGCGCTCTTACATCGTATAATTAATTTTACTTGGGAGCTCTTATCAGCTCCGTAAGGTGACAAGTGACTTGTCCGAGATTGCGGTATGACAAGCTCTACTTCGTCTATGGCGCTGGTGGAAGCGGGCGGGGCCTGTCGATATATGTCGAATGAATGCACTGTAGGCCCCTACTATACTGGCAACATATATGATGATTTCTATGCATCATGGATCCCACGGCAATCCTGATTAGCCGTACCATACCTGTTTTCCAAAACTCTCCCTAAAGATAATTAATTTTTTACCAAATTTTTTCCAAAATTCGGTAATTTTTTTTAAGACTCGCAGCGTTATTATACATAATTTATTAGGGAAAGTGAAACTCTATGGAATCCTTATAATATACTCATAGATTCCACTGTGGGAGAATAGTTTGGTAAAATTCTAGTTTCACGTACACAGCGACAAAAAGGAGGCGCCGTTGTTGTAAAGGCATAGCTTCCCGACCAACTATGAAGATCAGGGAAATTGCTGGGTAAAAGACGTAATATAATGATAATAAACTACATTAACGACATTAGCCTAACCTAACAACCTTACCTAACCTAACCTAGTATTATGTAATAGCTATGGTATAATGGTGCCGCATATGGGGAGAATTTTTTTTTTTTTTTTACAGTAGGTATAATAATAATAATAATTCTTTATTCCAGACACATAAGATAGATACAGTATAAATACAGTACGACCTAATGGTCCATATCACATACACTTCTCGTCAGAGCACAGATAATAATTATACACAAAGATATATTAATAAAGACACAATAAAATAAAAAATACAGTAGGCCTATTTACAGAATAGAGCACATATCACATTTTGTCACAATATAACACAGATAGGCTAACTAAGGCTATTGCTCAATGTTGGTTAACACCTATTGCACAGATCATTGCTCATAGTTCAATTAGACCTATATATTACATTACAGTACATACTATGTGTGCAGCAGCTTCTGCCAGTGAGATATAATACGGGATTCATAGATATGATCACTAGACCAAAGAGCTACAATCAGCGTGTTACTGGAGGATTGCAGTCGCTGCGAAAAGCTGTACACCAGTCTCCTGATGACAGCCCGACAGCACTGCACATCCAACAGTGTGCACACCATACTAGTGCTTTCATATTTAGAGAGACCAATGAACATCTTGAGTATATTATGATAGGATGTACACAGACCATTTATGGTGGCTCTCTTATACTTCCACCACAAATGGGCCGTGTACATAGAGGAACAATATGTCCGGAACAAAGTTACTTTAGTTTCCCAATTACACATGTGGAATTTTCTCAAGATGGTGTTACCACGTAAATATAGCTGTCTGCGCTGACGGCCGATATCTGCATCATCTGAGCAATCGTTTGAGATAATGTGTCCCAGGTATTTTATTTTGTTTACTTCTTGAATAATTTGATTATTGAGTGAGAAATTTGGCAGTTTACTTTTATACAGTAATTTTGATCTAAATATAAGAACAGCACTTTTCAGTGGGTTGAATTTAACACAATGTTTACTACCAAAAGATTCACATATATCAAGAAGTTTGCTCAGACCCGCAGAAGACGGTGCAATAATGACCAGATCATCAGCATACATGAGATGGTTGATGATTTTATTCCCACCATAACATCCAATCTGCTCTTTATTCAATTTATCACTTAATTCATCCATATATACATTGAATAAGTAAGGTGAGAGAATACTACCCTGTCTCACTCCATTGGTTACTGTAAAGGAATCCGAAATAATGTTACCCCATCTTACATTAAATGTTTGATTGGCGTACCAGTACTTCAAGATTCTCAGTATATAGGATGGCACTCCCCTTGTTGCTAATTTATCAAACAGGATATTGTGGCAGACTCTGTCAAATGCCTTACTAGCATCAAGAAAGCATGCAAAAATAGAGCTGTTCATTTTGATGTACCCATCCACTAGCTCCTTCAGAGTGTAGATGCACTGGTCAGGGTGTCCATCCACAAAATATGAATTGTGTTATCATTATGGTTTATTATTTTGTTATCATTATAGCGCGACGGAGCGGCGAAGGCGCGAGCTCTAGGGGGGTCCGGGGGCATGCTCCCCCCGTATTTTTTTTTAGAATTTAGGTCTCTAAAACAGCATTTCCTGCAATCTAAAGGCAATCAAGATGGAACATATGGAGACCAAAATTGTGTCAATTTACCTTTTTTGTTTCTTAAAAAAAAAGGGGTTGGGCAGTTTCTGTTATCATTATACAAAAAGTTCATTTGCGTTATCACTCAAAAAAACAACGTCGTTTGACACCCTGGCACTGGTCCGTACCATGATTCTTTTTAAAACCAAATTGATTACTATTAGTTGAGATATACACTGAGATTCTGTCTAAAATGATTAACTCTAGTATCTTACTTACAATACTTCCTTATATAATTCCTTATAATGCATTTCCGCCGCTTTGGACATATATAGGAATTAAGTATGGTATATGACAACTCTAAAGTAGCCATAGAAATGTATGAGTATGCTGTGAAAGCGAAACTAGAATTAAACCAATAGTTTTGATGTAAATACTAGTTTTTACTGGGCCGAGCTGTCTCGCCGTTGGCCGAGTTGTCTTGGCCGAGCTGTCCCGTGGGCCGAGTAGTCTAGCAACCTACCGCAACTACGAATCTTGTTTCCCAGACCTAGTATATTAACCTAACCAAACAACCTAACCTAACCTTAGCCTAGACCCAGTACGTGGGATACTATAATAATAATAATAATAATAATAATAATAATAATAATAATAATAATAATAATAATAGTTCTTAAAGCTAGCACATGCTAAGCTAGCTAAGGATAGCTCAATAAGGCCGATTAGGCGTATTTCCATTGGGGTCCTGTACTACTACCCCATCCCTTTGCTCATGAGGGATGGTAACGACTCAGTGCTTGTGAAAAATCTTTAATGCGCCGAGCGTGGGCGCGAACCCGGGCCTTCTGGGTGGAAGTCCGAGACGCTAGTCACTACACCAAGCGAGCCGCTAAACAACACTAGCCCTTGCATGCCAGCTATTGTGGGTTCATATATTAGACATACAGTAACATCTTTGTAGAACATAACACACTACCTTCTTCTTCTTCTTTTTGTGGAGTTGTTGTCCCCTCTCAAAGCCGTAGCGAGGGTCTTCTTCTTCTTCTTCTTTTTGTGGAGTTGCTGTCCCCTCTCAAAGCCAGCTCACCTATGCACCGGTGACTTCTCCAGAAACAGCAGCTAGAGCTAGATTTAAGAATTAGTTTAGAAATTATGTAGTCGTAGAAAGGATAGTTAAAGACAAAGAATTGAAGTATATAGCTTAAGCAGAACTCTCCTCTCCTTATTTTACCCCCTCCTCCACCCCCCAATATCTTGTTCTCTCCTTACCTTAATTTAACTTTTCCCCTCTCTACTATTTAATCTCATTTTTCTTCCTCCCCCGCTCTCCCCTTCTCCCCCCTCACCTAAGCTTCTTCTTCTGGCGAGTGTACTCCTTCTTCTTCTTCTATCGAACCCGCCCGCAGACCGTGTAGATCCACAGGGCTGACCTTTGAATCGGTGCTGGCTCAGAAAACGTTAGTAGGAGGGAAAGTTTAGAGTAGAAGGACAGTTTAAGAGACAGTTTTTTGTTTTTCTATAAACCCACCCCTCACTTCCGCTCCCCCCCCCCCCCCCCCTACCCATTTCTCTTCCTCCACATTTTCTCTAACATCCTCTTCACCATCTCCATGTCTTGTGTTTCCATCTCCTATGTTAACCCCAATAGCGGCATTATAGCGCCCCTACCCCTCTATCTTCTCTCTGCTTAATCTCCTCCCACCCCCTCTCCCCAACTCTATTCATAATGTACCTCTCCAACTCGTCTCTCTCCTCATTATATCTTGTACATTCCGTTACTATGTGCTCTACATCCTCCACTATTGGGTCTCCTCCCATTTCACATTGATTGCAGTGCGGTCCCACTCCATTCCATCTCCTTGTTCTCTCATTTGTCGCTAGCGATCCTGTTCTTGCTTTAAATAGTAGTTTCGATCCCCATCCTCCATCATAGAATAGTTCTCTAGATGGTTTTTCCTTCTCTCTATAATATGCCAGCGTGGCTTTATTTTCTACCCCCTCCCTCCACTTTCTTCTCCCCTCCTCCTTTATCCCTTTCTCTATCTCTCTGACACATCCCCTCCCATTTTCTAGTATGACTCACTCCTCTCTCTCATTTCGTTTTCTAAATTCCCCTCCCACCCGGTCCTGTTTTATATTTATCCTCCCCAATCTTTGTTTGCACTCTCTGTTCCATTTACTTTGCTCGCTCGCCCATCTGTATACCTTCCCCGGCCACCTATCTTCCTCCATCCCCTCCAGCCTCACTTTGTACTTCCCTTTCGCTTTCCCAATCCTTTCCTCAAACATACTCCACCCCATCTCCCCTCGAATTGCTTCTTGTGCTACGTATTTATTTGCCCCCATTCCTGTCCTCCCGATTTTATTCTGCACCATTTCTAATTTCTTCGTTTCCGCCTCTGTTGTTTCTACCGCCTCTAAGCCGTACATTATTGCAGGTACTCCTAATCCTTTCCACAGCCCTCGCACTATTTCGTAGCTATTCGCTCTTAGCCTTGTCGCGCTCCATAGTCTCCCATTCCATTGTTGCATTTGTCCAACCTTTTCACTTTTCGCCTTCTCAAACCCTTTCTCCGTAATCGTTACCCCCAGATATTTATATTCCCTTGTCTTCATTCTGTTTCCTTCCAATGTCCATTCCTCGTCCTCTTGAAGCTCTCCATTCATTTTCATCACCTGGCTCTTTTCTTTACTAAATATTACTTCAAGTTCCTCCCCGAATCTCGTTGCTTCCTCTAGTAGTCTCTGCAACCCTCCTCCCGTTTCTGCCATCAGAACTACGTCGTCAGCAAACAGAAGTACCCCCAGTCTTTCCTTGTTTATCTGAATCCCCTCCCCCACTCTTTTTATCCTCTGTGTCATTTCTTCCATATATAACGCAAATAATAACGGCGATAATACGCACCCCTGCCTTACCCCCCTCTTGCTTTCTACCCATCCCGTTTCTATATTTCCTAGCGCGTACTTCGCCTTTGTTCCATTCCGAACACTTTTTTGTAAACATTGACCACGTCCGTAGCAGAGCTCTCAAGATTGCGGGACTGAGTTTGTTTACGCGCGGGACTATTTATATCGACAAAATCGAGTTACAAAACTTATCAAAACAATTCTACCACAACGGAATCTATGCGAGTATATTATAAGGATTCCATAGAGCTTCAATTTCCCTAATAAATTATGTATAATAACGCTGCGAGTCTATTCGCGATAATTATCTGAGTATATTATAAGGAGTCCATAGAGCTTCACTTTCCCTAATAAATTGTGTATAATAACGCTGCGAGTCTATTCGCGATAATTATCCAGCATTGTAAGTCCTTTTTGTCTTGTCTGGAAGTAAATAGATGATAGATGTGTTAACTGAAAAAGGGGTAGGCTATGAAAATATTGGTTGGGATTAGTATTGGTATAGCAAGGGGTAGGTCAATATTGGTTGGGATTAGTATTGGTATAGCAAGGGGTAGGTCAATATTGGTTGAGATTAGTATTGGTATAGCAAGGGGTAGGTCAATATTGGTTGGGATTAGTATTGGTATAGCAATGGTAGTCAATTGTATTCTTGTTTGTCATTAATGTCGAGTTGTTTCATAACGTTGGAGGTCAGATCAGATCAGATGTGGTTCGGGAAGTAATGCCTTAACAACGGCTGAGAGGTTCTTGTAATTTTCCTTTTGTGACGTGCTGTTATATATACTGTATTGTATTTCTTTTTCTTTTTTCTATATGTTGCATTATAATCGGATGTCGGATGTCGTCTCCAAGGGGCAGAACGCCTTAGCAACGGCAGCTCCCTGAAGATTTAAGTTTACTTGATATTTCCTAGTTTACATTCAATGGTTTTTATCTTTCTTAATTAGATGTCAAATTTTTAATTATTATTTCTCTCTTCTTCCACATCTCCCTTTTTCTTTTCTAGAATTTCTTCTCTGAATAAATAATTCCTATTATTCCCAGTTCATCTTCCTGGTATGGCTGTTATAGTTCTTTAGCTTTCATTCTTTCATTATTTATTGATGGGCACACTAACAAAATGTTTCAGATCTTCATAATCATGGCCACATAGAGTGCATTCTACTTCTCCATTCATGTGTCTTTTCCCATCGTTTAGTTGCAGAGTTCCACTCCGGCCTTATACAGTATGATTGAAGATGGGCGGTTATCATACATTCTTTCTTCTTTAATACTTTCTTTTGTATATTACTAGGCTTGATTTACTATTTACTTCTTCTTTCCAATTGGCAGAATCCCACTTTCTTGTTGCTTCTTTTATTTCTGTTTTCTTCATTCTTATATTTTCTCTTCTCATTCCCACAGTATTCATGTAAGCTTTTGTCTCTTTCATCCATTTATTTCTATTATCCTCACACATTTCCCTTACTATTTCTTTCAGCAACCTTGCCTCAGATTTCTTAACAATGAGGCCACTTCACAGATGTAAATACAGTAATGTCACCAATTGTTCTAAAACCGATAGTCCATGGCTAGGATGTCAAACGAGAGACCTACCGTATTATTTCTAGTCATTACAGTACAGCATTACTAAAATTACTCAAAATACAGTTAATTCTATTCACAGTTTTTAGTATGTGTTTGGAAGTGATAAAATGGCCAAAACAATGCAACTCCATGTAAATTTTCTTGGGTTCTTTCTCAGTCTTAAAACTAAATTGATCCGATTTGATACACTGTCCAGGACCAAGGGCCAGTGAAAAAACTATACCATGAGAGAGAAAGCTTATATTATAATCTACAAGAACTTTTTCTTTTTCTCATTGTTGTAGGGATGTTTTTTGATATGATAACCTACAGTAGGTCAGTCAGTTCCCTTATAATCAAATAGCCGTTTATTGGAGATACTGCTAATAATTTTACCCCCTTGGACAGAACCGATTTTGGGATCTGGCCCATTGACTGTATACATCACCAAACTATAACAGAGTACATTTTTGAGTGATCCGTGGTTAAGGGGTGAATATTTGTGGCCGAAGATAGTGAATAAGTATAGCCTACTGGTAGTTACAAGTAAAACAGACGCTGTAGTGCGAATGTTGTTGGGAGTGCATCCTAACAGTATGATGGTGGGGGGCATTAGCCCGGGGGTGCAAGCCCAAGGGCGGATAATCCCCTCCCCCGCTGCCCTCTCAGAGACAGATCTCCTCTTTCCCTGGCCCCTTCGGGGGCCTGAGCGGGTTCGGTCTACCGGACTCGGGACTGTTCGGACAGACAGTCTGGGGAACACAACAGGCACTTTCAAACACCAACAAACTTTTCCAACACTAGTCTGCCTGTGTTCCTGCTAGTTCCACATACAAGAAGTTTAGTCAGGGTGTCAAACGAAAACCAGAGTCCTTTCTTTTTAGTCTTTATTATTGCATATGTAAAGCTAAAAAGATGGTTTACAGTTCTTATAACATCTTTGGAAGTGATAAAGTGGCCAAAACAATGCAGCTTCATGTTAATTTTTCTGTATTCCTTCCCATTTTCATTCAAGTCTTAAAACAATATTGCTCTGGTTTGACGTCCTGGTTTTGTGCACTATTGTCCGTATTCCTAAGTGGTAGGCTAAATACTATAGTTTTCCATATTCCTAGCCAGTCTATACGATTCACTAGTTGTAATTGCGACTAGACATACTGGAACATTATTACAGTACACTGGCTGTACTCTTATTGATATTACAACAGTTAGTGTATCATATTGATTGGATAAGGACACGGTAAAATTACCGTATTGTAATTACCACCGACAATGATGGACATGAATACGGGCCTAATTTCAAGTGTAGTGTTAGTAGAAGATGCAAAATTTCACTGTAATAACGAGTGATTTTGCAGTTCTGATTCAGTAAAAAAAAAAAAAAAAAAAAAAAAAAAGGGGTTAACATCGATATAAATGAAAATGGTTTGTCTAAAATGCTAATACAGTACAATGATATAGCAAAACATTCTACTGAATATTCCCAGAAAGTTATTTTACCAAATTGTTTCATTATTACTAGAATTAAAACTATGTCATCAGCCTCCAAATGTTTCCACTTAGCCTTACATAATTCTTCCTACACTTAGATTAATGTGTGTGTGGGGGGGGGTTGCTTCAACCTCCATTAAGCTTAAAAGAACACCCCCAAAGACCCTCCTTCAAAATATTCTGGAAATTTTTGTTTACGGTAGTTTAGCCGGGTCTTCCTAAATTTCAGTTAGTTTGCCCTGAAAAATTGACATCTTAATAGCACGAAAGGTCATAATATTGACAAGGAAATGGGGCAAAACAAATTATTATTGCCAAACCAAATCGCAAAACCAATGAGACAAAACATGAGGGATAAGGGTGTTTAGAAAAAAACAAAAACCTCCCCTTAAAACTTTAGTGTGACTACTAAAACAAGACTGCGGTGTAGTTGTAAGGACACAATAGAAATACCATTAATAGACCTTACTATGAAAAAGTTTTCTTTGTATCAGTTCGACCGGAAAAAATTAACAGCGAAATGTTGATCATAATAACGGGCTATCCTCAAAAAATGTGCATGTATCTAAGCCTTTCATAATAAATCACTTCTTTTTCTTAATAGATTTTAAGCAGATCCACTTCTGGAGTGTGTTCCTCGCCTGGTTAAATTCAAGGATGGTCTCTTACCTTGGAACTTGACCATGAGAGGATTATATTAATGGCTGAGATTGTATCAAGATTGTTGTAGAGTATATTTTAATAAATGGTAGCCTACCAGTATGTATGTATAAGCACCAAGACTCTAAAGTATTAATAAAGGAAAACATAGCTTGACACATGGTCCAACAACCCTCACATTACTGGCACTGAATACTCAAGAGTGGTCATATTATAAATTATTACTTCACCATAACCTACTATTACTTAAAAAAAGTAGCCAAGCATCAGTTAATATTCTAGGTTATGACGTAAAGTATTTGAATATTATTGGCACTAAAGCAATACCTTGACTTATCAAGATACAATGATGATGGGGAAACGTGACCTTATAAATGTTTGAGTATCCGTGCCCCGAACCTACTACAACCACCAGACAGACAGATATAATAACCTGTGTTATGCTCAATGTACACATTATATTACAGGTAACTCAACATAGCAAGCACAAGTAGGCACCATTCATAAGGCTACAGTTGGCTGACAGCTTAGCTTGGCCATCTTTATCTTAGATATCTCGGCTTCAATATACTTTATGTCAACAACACTAAAGTCATTACAACATTATAGTTGGCACCTGTTATATATATTACCAGTATGCTGTACAATTGCCTGCAATAATATATGGTATGCTGTATATTATAATTATGGAACACACTAATTTAATATTATTTATAAATTATTATTTTACTTAAGCGTTGTTTCCACATAGCAATTTTGATTAGTTATTTTGTCTTTTTACTGTGTTCGTATACGTTTTAGTTTGTTTATTTTGCAAGTTTTACATTATAATTTAAAAAAAATCCATTGAACCACAGAAGACGGAGTCAGTGTTTTCTCACAATCAACATTCACCTTCTTAAAATTATCATTAAGTAATGTACTAGGCGACTGCACCTTCAAAAGTAAGGTTTCATGTCTCCATAAATACTAGGATGCTATCGTTGGTTATTGTGATTTTTATGACTTTACTGCAATAGATAGATAGACTTTACTGCAGTGATGACTTTAGCGCTACATACACATAGCTGACCTTGAACATCTCTCCTTAACTTTACTTTGACGCCTTAAATATTATCATAGCAGAGAAAGCTTACCTAAGACAATGTCTTTCTCCTCACCATTTTATCATTTGAGTTTGCACTTTATGTTAGCAACTTAACCCTTTCAGACTCATATGACGCAGAGGTTGCCAGATTAGCAATAAGAAATAGAGTTCTCTCACTCTCCAAAATTAGTTTTCTGCCCACAGCTAACTCAAAGACAACTGCAGAGGTTGAAGTAACTAAACTAAAGGTTTCTAAATACCCCTGATGGTAACAAAGGTTTTAAAGTATCCCTAATAGGCTCAAAATCGCGTCATATGTCGGAGAGGGTTAACAGCTTCGCTATGTATCTGGAATTCACTCATGCATACAAAATAATATATCTATGGTGTTTTGGGAACAAAGTGGCTATCAATGTGTACAACTCTCACATATATTTCTCAGCACCATATGTCACTAAAGGGAATATGAATGGCAGGGATATTCATATTTTCAGATCTGTCAAGGATTTGATTTATCTAAATATAATCAATTTTAAAAACATATCTATTAAGTTTGTGCTTTGCTCTGAATTAGTGTACAATAAGTATCACAATGAAATCCACTATACCATACAACCCTTATAAACAGATAATATATTTATTTCCGGTACTTTCTTCTTCCAGATGATTTAATTCACACACACAGTGTAGAGCATGGCCATAAGGTGACCAAGGCTGACCTTACACAAACTTGGAATTGATTTTTAAGATGATTATGAAATGATAATGATTAAAGATCTCTGTGATTCAAATTGTTACAAACTATTCAATTAGCCCTTTAAATCCTAGAGGTCTTTCCAAGTTTAATAAAGTAATCTGAAAGAAGAAAAAATATATTATTTATGATTGTCGTTGGGTATTGGGCAGATGATAGTAGCAAAACCAACTTGATAAGTTCTTGCATTGAGCAAACCCTGTGCTCATTTTCAACATTATTAACCTTTTCAGTAAACCCTTTCAGATGCATCATAATCCTTAAGGGGTTAACTACAATCTATCTACAGGTATTTCCACAATATTAGAAAAGTTAACATACACAGTAGGTATTCAAAACTAACCTTGTACTCTACTTCAACACACCTAAACGTGACGACAGACCATCAAAGTTTGGCTACTTTTCAAGAGGACACTCGTGGCAATATTACTGATTATTTTCATCCCATCTTTCAGAATACCCGATACACTTAAACTGTATATTACTATAATACATACAAATGTTGTGGGAGAAACATTTTCAAAATATTATTATTAAATTTCTAGCTTTAGAATAACTTATAAACCTAACCTAAACTTTCCTATATATACGGGGAGAATAGATGTTGGCAAGAATGTAGTTACCGGGCATAGGTGGGCACGATAACCAAAAACCTTAACTTCGTTAACGAAAACCTTAACGTCGTTAACCGTTAACCGGCGATACATTTATCGCTCGTTAACCGTTAAATCGTTAAATCCGATCCTTTCGATAACGATATCGTTACTTCGTTAGTATCGTTATTTATCGAAGATATGGATATTTATCATATTTTAAATAAAAAATCTTAAATGCAGCAATGCTATCATTATTTTATTAGAAAAAGAACCACCTGAAACTTCATTTGATTTAGTAGAAGATCATTTAGATGATTTTCAGATTTAGTGATGTCTAAGCTGGATCTCTAGGCATTTCTCCTGGATGATTTGAAGATATGTCATATGGATCATATGGATCATATAATTCATATTCAATTATTCATATGGATATTTATTTCCTGACACTTCCTTTATTATTTATGATCATTGATTTATGATTTAGTAGAACTTAGAAGATAATTTACATTTACATGATTTACTGATGATTTACACAAGGTTGAAGGTTCAGACTTCAGAGCCTCAGAGGTTCTGCCGCATGTTCCCCTTCAGAAACATTAACATATTAAAATTGTGATCTGAAAGGGAGCTCCTCTTGGCCCTGAAGATGTCCTTCCCAAGGGAGAACAAGCGCTCCACCGCGGCACTGGATGGCATCGCTGTATTGTACCGAAGGAAGAGGTCAATCAGCACCTTCTCACCGTTGAAGGCTGGGTCTGCAAGACTGTCAGTCCCTTTGTCCTGCAGCCATACCTTCACGATGTAGGCAGCCTTGTGTTTAGTCGACCTGTGATGATCATGACCTCCTCCTCTGGCAGTCTCCTCCTCCGCAGCGCCACAGAGGAAGGAGTAGTAGTCGTCATTCTCCTCCTCGCTGCTGCTGCTGTTGTTGATGGTTGTTGATGGCTAGTACTTGCCCCGCCGTCTGCTGACTGCTCGGATGAGGTCCTGGTCCTGCAGCTGCGGCAGCCAGCCTTGCAAGCTTCTTCAACCAGTTTTATCTTGTTAGGATGAATCCGGTTGAAGTGGCTTTTAATGTTGGCCTTGGTGCCCTTGTGCACCTTCAATTCGGTGATCTTGGGGAGGCAGGACAAGCACTGAAAGACGTAGTTGTCGCCAACTAACCTCTTATAGGCTACCCACTTGCCAAGGAATGGCCAGGGTGAGTCGGGTGACCGAGCCTCGTCAGTCATCATCGGCGTCACCTCAGGCTCAGAGTCATTAGACTCTAAATCTTGGCTCGATCCGCTCAATGCGGGCACCGACTGCGACACAGTATCTTGCGACGACATATATAATAATAAATAATGTGAAGGAGCAAGCCGAGAAACACGTTGAACACTGTAACACAAAAGTATACGAGACGGGGAACTGCTAGATGTTACTGTGACGAGAGCTGCTTGGAGAGTGAGAAGGAACGAGGGTGCGTCGTGGACTCGTGGTCACGTGACCCCCCAAGCGGCCTCATGGGTGGAGAAGAAATTACGAGGGTTCGGTTCGGCTTTTAGTTTACCTATTTATTGACTATTCTGCGGATTTCTGCCTGTTTGGCAATTAATTAACGATTATCGCTATTTTGGAACAAAAAGTATCGACGTTACCGTTAATTCGTTAAAGTTGGAATTTTGTTTATCCGATAAACGTTAACCCGAAATCGATAACGCGTTAGTGCCCACCTATGTTACCGGGTATACCGCCCGTCTTGTTTACACTACGCGGATGCTCACCATCATGTTCTCGTCTATTTTGACTGCCTTTGGATACAAAACTACATTACCCTAACCAAACCTACCGTAACCTAGTATTATAGATTTATAAGTATTTATTTTATTATAAGTATTTATAGATGATTTATGTTTTATGTCGGTAGTGGTACACCCGGTAACTAAATCCTTCCCTAGAAGTTTCATAAGGAAAATCAAAATTTGTGATTTTTTCTCCTATTTTTATGTATTATATCTCAATACAAGTGTATTATGAAAGATTGGGCTGAACATACTCGGTAATAACGCAGCGAGTCTCTTCTATAATATTACCAAAGTGGGTCTTCAGAATCCTATTAACCCTCCTGGCCCGGGCAGCATGTTAAAATGACACCGCGGAAGATGGGCAGGAACCCGGGTGTCCTGTTAAAATCCATAAGCTTGAAGTTGAAAGCCTATTCAGCTTGGTCTGAACGCCGTGCGTCCGACGCATGTAAACAAAGCCGATCGTTGCATCACCGCACCTCCGAAAACAATAAGGAGACGTCGGATCAATGTTATTGTTGTGACGTCAGACGAAATTAGTGTCTGAAAAGCTCCGATATTGTCAACATCGCAGAAACATTTGCTCCACGGAAATCGTCATCACAACTGAACCAGTTGACTTACAGAGGTCTACTCAACGCCAGTATACAGATTGAAAACCGCACTACGTTTATAGATGCGTGGAAAATTTCTAGCAGTTAAAATAACAAAGATACGGTAGCCTAGGCCTAGACGTTTTTTGGCCAGATCGCCCGGATACGACCTCCGTCCTTTGGAAAGGCAGCCCGGGTCACGAGGGTTAACGTACTTCTAACTTTAATCCACAACTATTTTAATAATTACTAAACTATATGTTTTAACTTAGTCAGTATAATACTTTACAAGCATACATCAAGCGTTATAATACTTCTCTCCCAAAATATTGCCAAGAGCAAGAAGTGGAAACAGGCACTACTATGTTATATCTATTATGTACAAAATGGGCTCTTATTAACTGTAAACTATAACCACATAAACAAACACAAAGGGTTTCTTAAAGCCGCATCACACAAGCAATTATAATGTAAAACTTGCAAAATAAACAAACCAAAACAGGGATGACACAATATAAAGGCAAAACAACTTATCAAAATGCTATGTGGAACTCACGCTTCATCCTGTAATATTAGAAGTAAAATACAGGGTTTTCGTAAAGTCCTGGAGTGTATGTAAATTTTTCTTAAAACCCAAACCATTAGAGATAGACCGATACGTTTGTTATTAATATGGTATGACTAATATGTTGTTTTTTTATTGCAGATTTGATAAAACTGAAACAATTTGTTTTTTGGAGACCATACTCTGAAATATCATTGAATCAAAAAAAGGCGTAATGTGTGATATGGTTTCCAGAGTTTAAAGGGAAGGATGTAGTATCCGGGAGTACGGTCGTTATGTATGTAAGGTTGGTTGGTGTAAAAAACATAATAATACATAGGTCGATCGCTCGTGGTTAAGTTCCCGTCTATTTAGACGACTATTTTTGTTCTGTTATTTGCCCCCTACTGGCAATATATATGATGATGACAATAAGTCATTGGGGGTGGGTGAGGATTCAACCTATTATTGTATCCCACGGCAGTCAAAATAGACCGGAACTTGATCGCGAGCGTCCGCGTAGTGTAAACAAGGTGGGCGGTACGCCCGAATACTACATCCTTGCCAGTTTAAATCAGTGACAACTGTGCAAAGAAATTACAGACGTAAATATCACAAAGATCGACCATCAGAAAATAACATTAGAGCATGGTATAGGACATTTTTGGATATGGGAAGTGTGTGTGATTTGCCTCAAAGTGGACATCCAAGCTTCTCTAAGGAGTGTTAATGTGGCATGAGGACAGGTTATTTTGCATAATAAAAAACAAATAATCTATTCGTCAAGCTTAAACAGTGACATATTATGTAATTCATATAATACACAAAACTGCATCGTTTTTCTTTAATGGTTTTGGCTTAATAAATATTTTTAAATTACTCAAGATCTTTACAAACACCCTATACAGTAGTACCGGTACTCAAAATTTAAATGACAATGTAAAAATTAAAGAGGAATCAAGGAAACCAGGTTGAATCAATCTAAATAGCCAATAGAAATTATAATTGAATGTGCTTATGTAACATAAGCTTCACTTGGGATAAAAGATACCAGGGATCATTATATTAGCATTATCATGGGCAAGTTAACAGGTGGTATTATGTGTATGAACCTCACTTTGAGTCGCAGGTAAATGGTGGATATTATAAATTATGCAGCGATCAATATGCGATACGTTTGTACCTTAGAGACAACCATTCATTTCTTTGATATCAAGGCTGGCTCATGATCTGAGGTTATGAGAATGCTAAATTGTTAATCTAATACAATTATGCTATTCAAAGTTGCTAAATGTCCTAATGAATACTTACTGAATTATGCCAAAGTGTATTGTAGAAATGTGACACACAGATTAAGAATACAAGATACAAGTTGTGGAGAATAATACCACTACTTCTTTAATGAAATGGATGGTCTGAGCATTGGTTAATGCCTTTTCATCCAAAAAAATGCAAGTACATGCGGATTGGGACAAGCAAGATAGACAAGGTAGGATACAGTATGTATGAAGCGATGGAGGAAGTGAATGCAGAAAAGGATATAGGAGTAGTGATAGACAATAAGTTAAATTTCTCAGAACATTTAGCGGAAAAGATAAACAAAGCCAATAGAATTGTAGGGCTGATAAGGACATTTGTGTCACTTGACGAAGAAATCTTCAGGAATCTCTATACAGCGCTGGTTAGGCCGCACCTGGAATATGCGAACCAGGTGTGGGCTCCATATATGGTAAAGGATATAGATTTATAGAAGCAGTGGAGAAAGTGCAGAGGAGAGCTAGCAAGCTGGTACCAACGTTGAAGAACGCGGGCTATGAGCAGAGGTTGAGGACACTGGGGCTTCCGACACTGGCATATAGGAGAAAGAGAGGGGATATGAGAGAGACTTTTAATTAAGATAGTGTCAGGAAAGTATGATGAGGATGTGTGTGAAGGTATCTTCTTGATGCGGGAGGGAACAAGAACGAGAGGACACTCTAAGAAAATTTACAAAGAAAGAAATAGGCTTGAGAAGGCAAAGAACTCATTTTGTGATAGAGTGGTAAATGAGTGGAACGCACTGCCCCAGTATGTAGTCGATTCCGAATCAATAAGGGAGTTTGAAAGTAATCTTGATAAAGCATGGGGAAGACAAGATTTGAAGTTTGATTATAAAACAAAAATACAGAATAGTAAAAATGTTGCGTCTGCTACCGCCCCCGCCAACACCGTGAACGACCGCAGCAGTGCAAGTACTGGTACTGAGCTGGATACACAGGCCTAGTTTGCCTTTTTCCAGAGGATCTACTGTAAGAAATAAAACTCTATCCAACCTTACACGAGACACTACAATATTTAGTAATTCCCCACTTAAAATTCTAGTTACGTTCTTGAAAATCAAGACTTTAAATGAAACCTGTGAAGCAATGATTTAAATTAAAAATTCTAGAGATTCTGAACCATTTTTGTCTTATTTTCATTAATAAAGCATAACTCCAAGTGAAATTTGTTTCCTAATTAGTGACAGTGTAATAATAAACTAACTTAAAATGAGGCAACTTTAAAGTGAGGAATGCCTGTACCTGTACTTTTCTCACACAGCCTCGGATGAAGTGATTCCGATCCATATGAAACACTACAAAATGTTTCGGATGCTTTTTTCATACAGTTTGAAACCTTAGATGAAGCGACTGATGCAAATGAAGCACTGAAATCTCATGTTTTGTCCAAACAATTACAAGCTAATGATGAATGATTTTTACCAAAGGAAGACACTGCATTTTTCTATCATGGCCCAAATACTTTAAATACTTTGCTCTCCCAGTTCAAAGCCTCAGATAAAGTAATCCTGATCCAAATGAAACACTGTAATAATTCATAATGGCTCAAATACTTTGGATGTTTTGTTCATACAGTTCGGAGCCTCGGATGAAGTGATTTGGATCCAAATGAAGTACACTACAGTATAGAGGCAGTCTTCACCGAAAGTTGCCTAAACAAAAATAATAAATAAAAAGAGTAGAAAATGGGGAATGTGGATGAGTAAATGGATAGATAGATGCTTCATTTTGGCTCTGTCTCAAGTCGGTAACCCTAAAAGAAAAAGGAGGGGGGGGGGGATGTCCCAGACTATAAAGATAGATAGATAGATGCTTCATTATAAAGTTGTACATATATCAGACAAAAATGGTCCAAAATTGCAATAAAAATTACACAAAAATATTACTTTAGTATTGATTTTCAGGATCGTAATTACAAATTGAAGTACAGGTACTGCAATATTCTATGCCTCAGATACTTTGCCCACACAGTTCAGTCTCAAATACATAGTGATATTATCGTGTTTTTGTACTGTACTTGTACCTGACAAGCAAGACATTAGTTTGACACATGTAAAATGCAAGGAAGTACAGATTTAAAATTAACAAAAGGATGTACTGTACTGTACTTCACTGGAATACAGTAATAGCATCAATGTTATATTATACTTTTCCCTTAATACTGTGTGCTCTTCTATTTATAAATTATGAAAAATTATTTTTCATATTTAACTAGCAGTAATAAACAATTGTATCAGTTTAAAAATGAACCATTTTAAGAACTGAACCGTTACACAAATTGTGGCACACCACTGGCTGCTTAGAAAATTGTTACGAAACATCCGAAAGCACGCTTATTTAATCTAAAATGAAAAAAACAATTATTATGTATAAGCAATTTATGTACGTAAAATACATTGGCATATACTATAACAATTATGTCCTTTATTGGCAGCGAAAAATATCTTCAAGACCCCCTGAAGCAGATGACTAATATATAATTTTTGCTACCATCAAAATCTTACCAGTGTTGACCAAAGTTGAGGGAAAAAGTGCTTGTGTTATATCCCCTTTAGTCTGGTGATAACTAGAACAAACTATGGTAATTCTCAAGAAGAGACTCGCAGCATAATTACTGATTATTTTCAGCCCAAACTTTGAGAATACACTCCTATCAATATACTGTACCATAAAACTGTTGTGGAAGAAACTTTTTAAATGTTATACAGTATTTTCATGTTCTTTTATTTTAATTTCTAGTCTCAAAATGACCATAACCAAACCTAACCTTTCCTATATATATATATATATATATATATATATATATATATATATATATATATATATATATATATACTGGGAGATCAGGAGAGTTTTTAGAAATGGTTAAGTTAGGTTTTTAGGTTGTATATACTCAGGCACATACCCCATTGCTGGGGGTGGCCGACACGAGACAGAGCCCGAACAGAAACAATATTTAAAATTCCTATTCTCAGGATCTGGGACCACTTTCGCGTTCCCTCGCTCCTTTCTCTGTCTCTTTGAGTAGGATAATGTTACAAGGGGAGAGGATGCCTTATAAAAAAAAAAAATAAATAAATAAAATAATCTAGTGATACTGGGTCTCTGGGTCTTCTGGGCGACCTAAATGTGTGTGAATTTATATTTTGTATTTTTTATGTTGTTTTGTGTTGTGTTGTCCCTGTCGACCACCCCCAGCTATGAGGTATGTGCCTGTGTATATACTGTACATACATACATATACATTAACACTTTCACGTGCCTGGCCTACCCTCTCCCGCCTATCTAGGATGTGAGCTGCGCTGTCCACCTCCCACCTACCCAGTACTAAGCCGCGCGGTATAGTAAAACGCTCGCCCACCCTCCGGATGACGAAAATAACGTCATCGGAACGCCAAAGTGTTAATATATACCATACTTGTATTGTAAAAGTTTGACCTTCAAATAAGTGATAACGCCCCGAGTGTCTTCTTGAAAATTACCTAAAATATACAAGTCATCAGTTTAGAGAAGGTAAGTGGAAGCCTTAAAGGGAGGCAGACTGTTTGTTTGGTCTAGTAATTCATTTATTCATATATTTTTTTTTGGTTTCCTCCCTAGACCTCCATCAAACTTAGAAAAATGCCCCCTTCAAGATGAATTTGTACATTTTTCAGTAGAAAAATGTCTCGGCCAAAGGCCAGATCCTCTTAAAATTGCAGGCTCACTATCGCTCGCCAGGAAATAATCGATACCTAAATGGCACGAAAGGTCTTAAAATTGATAACGAAATGGGGGGGAAAGGTGTTAAAATCACCAAACTAATGGGCCGAACGTCTTATAATTTCAAAACTAGTGGGGCTAAACATTAGGAAGAAGGGGGGCCAGAAAAACGGTCTGCCTGCCCTTAACTTTGGCCTTTAGGTATACATCTATAATACAACAGTTCAAAAATATACATTGAGGATTTGTGCTCATTCCACAAGATTTCCGTAAACTCTCTCATAGTGCAAGAAGTTTATAAATGTTCTCCACAAGTCAACAACACCTGATGCAATACGTTAAACAAAGATCTCCGCTTTCATAACACCGCCATGGTAAATAACGTTACAAGTCTTCTTCCTGATAACACATACTGTATACTCTTTCACATTTTGTTTATATATTTACAACCATATTCCCAGTCATGTATTCAGTGTTTTCCAATTTGACCTTTAGAGTTGGCTACTGCCTGACTAAATGGCTGTGAATATGGTTGGTAATCTGTGTACGTGTTTATGCGCGTGTGTGCAAACAACTGGTGAGAGTAACGTGTGCGTGTGTAACTGGTGACAGCCCATACAGCGCTGAACTAGGCGCTCAAAAGTAATGATAGTCCACCCAACCCACTACAGTTGTTTTTATTTCATCTGACGATAATTTTTTATGACCACATCTTAATTACTTAATACGAAGATTTTGTACCGAAACATGTTCATTATGAAAACTTTAAATTAAATGATGCAGAGACTTCGTAGTTTCATAGTTTTCCATTGAGAGTCAATAAATCAGTTGCTAAGGGATTCAGTTTACCATCAGCTGAAATAACACCGACTATCTCTAAAACTAGAAGTATACAGCATGCATCTTGGTTGAACAAACAAACTTAGATTATTATTCATTGTGATAGAAAAGAAACAAAAAACAAAACGATAAGATAATTTATAAGTGACTGAAGTCCATTTAAGACCCAAGACTGACATAGGGTAGACTGCTCAATTCATATGCGGTGCTCCAATTAGTATGCAACATCAATAAATAAAGCAATCTAATATATAAAAATAATTGAGTTAGATTACAGTGTGTGTCTAAATGTACAATATAAAAGGTAAATTTTGACACTTATCTTTATTTATCTGATGCAATTAAAATCTTCTGGGTATTTGATATTTGAAACTGCATACTACCTGTATACCCTGTTCGTTATAGGTAGGCTAGAAATAGAGACTTTAACCCGTACAGTACCAGGAATGTCTTTTTTTGTTATCACATTCTAGCCACTATTAGACAATTTGTATTCAGTTTAGGAAGAACCTTTAGCAAAAATAGGGCTTCAAACTATCTCAACCAACCTTTTTAACTACCACAAATCCTTTCTAAGCTGCATAATATCGTCTAAATAAGTAAATATAGCTAGAAGAAAATATAAAACACGTCGCTGGTACTCAAAGGGTTAACCTCTCATAATTAAAAAACGGCTACAGTAACCGAGTTAATATTTCTACGATTTGGGAAGAGCTAGTAAGGGAAAAAGTGTGGAAACTTACAGCCCATTTGCTCTAGCCCTTTTGAGTTACAGAGGTTAGGGTTTACAATTTCTGGCCTATTTATAATAAATAGACTATAATTGGACCACTATGTACAAATTTGCTAATCTACCCTACAATGGGAACACTCTTGATAATAATATACAGTACAGAGAACATAACATAATTTTACAATGAAGCCACCTTGTGATATTTATGGTGTTATAGTGAGCAGTTAATAAAATACAGCAAACTAACTAGATGAATAACTAGTAATCTAAGAAAGAAAAGAATGTTAGCACATGTTAATTAATAATAAAATTTTGTGCCTGTAAAGATGAAAGGAGAGAAAGAAGAGCATAAAAATGTTTGTTATGCCGAGACAAATGAGGGAATTGGCATAAAAAGAAAAGAAAGAGAACCATATAAATATACTATAGAATACAAATGCAGAGGTGGGATGTAGTTCTGTCTACAGTACAGTATCTCTATCCAAGCGCTGTAATCCCAGAGAGGAGGTGGGATGTAGTTCTGTCTACAGTACAGTATCTCTATCCAAGCGCTGTAATCCCAGAGAGGAGGCGGGAACCAATTAATCGCCTTATATGCTTCCATATGACGAGGCAACTCATTCCATTATTTAGCTTGTTTCTGTTCACGGGGGAGGGTTGCTTAAGCCCAACTGTCCATCTAGTAGCTCTAAGAGATATCAAATTAAAAGTTAAAATAAACAAAATAAAAAATGAGGAAAGAGGAATATGTGCACAAAATAAGAATATATAATTATTAAAACTATAGTCCATTCATTATAATTACGCAAGAAATAATGACCACTAACCTCTATAACTCAAAGAAGACTAGAGTAATTGAGCATATATTTCTACCATTTGGGAAGGGTCAGCCAGGGAATATGTATGGACATTTTTTGGCCCATTTGTTCTAGCCCCAATTGAGTTACAGAGGATAAAAGTAAATATGTCTGGCCTACTTATAATGAAATTTAAATCCACTAAATTTAAAATGTAAACAAAAGAAAAAATTTACATAATATGTACTATAAACAATTGAGTAATCTTGTAAATGAGAGAGAAAATATAAACATAAATATATAGACGATTGCGTAGGCTTGTGCGTAACATGGATTGAGACAAAGAAGTAAGAAAGAAAAATGCAAAACAAAATTATTACATAAACGATTGAAACGTCTTGTGTGTAATATGATTTGCGACAGAGATGTATAATAAACAGGTACTGTATTTATATAAACAATTAATTAGTCCTGTGCATAGCGCGGGTTGAGACAAAGACGTAAGAGATATAAAATGTAAACAAAAAATAAAGTCTATATATAAATGATGAAGTGGCTGTGTTGTTAATAAGGCGATCAGACCCAGCCACCAGTCAGCTTGTGGAAGAGTTCCTCGTTGAGGTTCTGGTTGGCGTCCTTCGTGCGCATCGACAGGAAGATGTAACCTCCGATAAATTCATGGACAACCTGGAATGTTAAAATGGCTTGAGCATTTCTTTTTCTACCCGTTTTTCATCTGCAACAATAAATTTGTGCACCAATTACGGAGTACCAAATTAACGGCCTTGAAATTTTGAATTCAACCGAACAACTATTTTTACTGACTTTACAATTATTTTTACATGACAATTTATATAAATAGAAAAAATAATAGGCTAGTCATTGTTAATAAAGAATCCAATGAAAATTATAATACTGTATCACAGTTGTCTCTGAACTGACCTTGCAATCGGCAGTGAGACAGGAGAAGACCACATTGTCCTCCTCAAACTGTATCATCATGTGCCGGGTCTCCCAGTTCACATTCCACGCCTGCAACACAACACCAATATTAGTATGATCTATGTTAAGGGAAAAGTTACATTTCAAGTATAATACCTTTTACGTCCTAGCACTTGTAGGCCCCTCATATTTGTTATTGTCAAAATATACAGTACATAGGCTAGCTTCCATACACAAGTGTAGGTCAGTCTTTATGTTCACCTTAAAGCAGTGTTCCACGCAGCTCTAAATGAATGAAAAAGTAAATTAATGGTTATTAATGCAAAACTGGGCAATTCACGATTTTCTTTCATACAGGTACCTACCCGATAGCACTATCGTTAGTGAGTGCTGTACTGTATTTTATATATTATTTTGTAATAGTATAGATATCTTATCAATATTTGTATTTTGTACTATTTTAATGTCTTGTCATGTTGCAAATTTGATTTTAAATAATATTTTGACATTTAACATATAGTTTCTTTATTCATGCAGAGTTTAGTAAAATTTGCCAGAACGTCCCGGACTTCCCAAACTTGACTACTTCCTTTAACGTGACGATAGTGCGTTGTTATATGTGCGATTAGTTTGCTTGGGAAACAGATTAACTTGCTCATGTAGTAATGTACACCCTATGTGGTGGATTGTGTTCTTTTATTTAATAATTTTCATTTTAGTAAACGTTGTTTCCACATAGCGATTTTGATAATTTAATTTGACTTTATATTGTCCTTGTCCCAATTTTGGTTTGTTTAGTTTGCAAGTTTTACATTTTAATTAATACATTAACTAAAATGTACTTAGTACTGGTACATGTTGAACATGGGATAGCTAATACCCTTCCATATTTTGGACCAGAGATGGCAGACGTTAATGCCAACACCTTGCCTGATCGTATTATACAATGTGATATTGCTGTACCATCATATACAGCAAATTATAAGAGAAAAGGAAAAATGGCAAGTACTATACACATTGTTTTTAATAAAATTAAGAAGTTTGCCTTGTACAATAAACTACATTGCAATACTCAAATCAACTATTTTTTGTGTTATTCTAAGCAACTGATAGTTCTGTATGTGTGTACAGTACAGTAGAACCCCGCCCATCCGGTGTTCTTAGATCCGGAAACCCAAGAGATTTGTACAGGCATTTCGATACAGACGCATGTTTCAGCCAACCAACTTGTCTGGATGGCTTGGGAAAATACAAGTCAATCCGGAAACGAACGAGACTTATACAAGTCACCGCGTGTATTGTTTACATCCAGCATTCGGTGTGATGGTACTTGGCACACTAAGCACTAGACTATCTACTTGTTCCAGTATTTCCCCATCCACGCACATCTAGATTCATCCTACGAGCACCTCTATTACACACCATCACTTTACTTTTATTGACGTTCACCCTCAGCTTCCTCCTCCCACATACCATACCAAACTCTTTGACTATTCACTGAAGTTTCTCATCAGAATCCGCCACCAATGCTGTGTCATCAGCAAACAGCAACTGGTTCAACTCCCAATCTCTACCATTCTTTCCTATTAAACCCAATCCTCTACCCAGTTCTTATTTTTACCTCCCTCACCACACCATCCATATTTACATTAAACATCCACGGCGACATTACACAACCCTGTCGCAGACCTACATTTACCTCAAACCATTCACTCAACTCATTTCCTACTCTAATACACACTCTGCTCTCTTCATAAAAACTCTTGATTGTATTATATATTGTATTCTAAACCATAATTTTATCTCTGCATAATACAATAATTATGACTAAAAAGAATGGGCTTCGCTTTCGTTTGACATCTTTATATAAATAAGGTGTAAAAAAAGTGTAAATTATTCATGTTACCTTCATAGTGTTGTAGCGCCAGGTCTTAATATGATCACCAGTGCTGGGCTCCATCCTCATGATACGGTTGAACGCCACACCCAGAAGCTCTTCACGCTGAAATATAATTACAAATTAAGGGGAGATTTTTGTTTATGCCGTATCTTCGGCCAGCACCATCATGTAACATCCTGTGTATATAAATGTTACCAGTAGGACAAATCATACCAGTGCAAAATATCCTTGAAATGTTGCTAGAAAAATATTGACCATTGTACAAAGGAGTACAAAGGAAATCAAGCAACAACAGATCTAGTGACCCTTCTAGGCTGCTTTTCCTCCAAAACACTGAGGATCAAGTGTCCAAACAGTGGTTTAGAGTGGGTAAGGGAACTACTGCCCTGCCACTAACGTGGCAGGACTAGGAAGTTTGTAGTTGTTGTTGTAGTAGCCCCAAGATGCCCTTTATGGGAATCATGCAGCATTCAGGTAGTCTGCCACCTCTCTCAGGTGAGTCCAGAGATCTCCTAGTTAGGTGATGGTGAAGTTATATCTGATGATCTGTGTGGGGCAGTGTAGTATCAAATGTTCTGTGTTGTCGGTGGGATGCTGACAGCAAGGACAACAAGGGTCTTGAGTTGGATCTATTTGTGATATCCCCTTTAAATAAATAATTACTACTGTAGCTAACATACCTTGTGCCCCATATGCTTGACAAGGAAGAGAGCGATGCCGTAGTCTGGAAGTGCCTGCCATGCTCGGATATATTGCAGCTTAGCGTCCACCAGGGGGAGGTCCTTCACGTTAGCATGGGCCTCCAGGATCCTCTGTACTGCCTGTAATATAACACATATAATATTCTCCCCAGTCTATACTTTTATAATTATTTGGGTATAAAACCAATGCATGTATGTATGTATGCATGTATATACTCAGGCACATACCCCATTGCTGGGAGTGGCCGATACTAGACAGAGCCCGAAAAGAAACGACACTTAAAAGTTCAAATTAAAATGTAAAACTTGCAAACAAAGCAAACCAAAACTGGGACTAAGACAATATAAAGTCAAAACAACTTATCAAAATCGCTATGTGGAAACAACGCTTACTAAAATAAATTCTCAGTGTCCGGGACCACTTTCGCGTTCCCTCGCCTGTTTCTCTGTCTCGTTGAGTAGGAGAATTATACAAGGGGAGGAGGATTCCTAGCCCCCTGCCCCCAGAATAATGTTAACCCTTTCACATTTTTATGATGCAGAGGTTTCCAGATTAGCAATAATAAAGTTATCTCACTCTTATAATTACCTCTCCAAAATTAGTTTTCTGCCCACAGCTAACTTAAAGACAACTGCAGAGGTTGAAGTAACTAAACTAAAGGTTTCTAAATACCCCTGATGGTAACAAAGGCTTTAAAGTATCCCTAATAGGCTCAAAATTGCGTAAAAAACGTGAGAGGGTTAATTAACCCTTTCTGTACCGGTGACGTTTTCTTTAATTTATTCTGGCTACTATTAAGACAATTTTATTCAGTGTATAAAGGGACTCCAACAATTAACAGGCTTCGAACTATCTCGCTTAACCCGTTTTTCTACCAGATCCTTCTCAAACTGCAAAAAATTGTCTAAATATAGCTAGAATAAAATTAAAATTATGTCGCCGGTACTGTACAGGTGTTAAATTTCACTCTTAACATCAATCACCCCCAAATGAAATGAGAAACAGAGTATCATTATTATTATTATTATTATTAATAATAATAATCCTGGAATTCAAACTCGGGACTCCACATAGAGAACTTGAACACTAACCATTACACCACTAAGACAGTTAAAGGTTCAGCACATGACCACGACTAATATCCATTTATTACTGGATATCAATCTAATCATGTACTGGACATCAACAGATTATTTTATGCAGCTTAGGAGGGACCTGTGCAAGTCAAAAGTTTCATTTTGCTTCTTTGATTTCTACAGGTAATTTCTATCTATCTATCTATCTATCTATTGCCTGATGCTGTGATCCCCGAAGGGGTGGCCACGAACGAACCGCCCCCATGCACCTCTGTCCCCAGTCAGTCGACGCCCCTCCCCCCAACCATCACCGCCTTCGTTCATATACTTCCTCCCTTCATCCTTCCACCTCTCATTCGGTCTACCTCTCCCTCTCTGTCCCTCCACCTCGCTCTCGTACACCCTCTTAGTCATTCTCTCGCTTTCCATACGTTCCATATGGCCGAACCATCTCAAGTTATTCCTTTTCACACTTTCCAGCACATCTACCTCCACACCACACCTCCTTCTTACTTCCTCATTAGTCTGTCTATCCCTCCATGTAACTCCGCATGCACTTCTTAAGTAATTCATTTCCACTGCTCTCACTTTTGGTCTGAGTCTCTCAACCAACGTCCATGCTTCGCTTCCGTAAGTCAGTGTCGGGATTACCACACTGTCATGCAAGGTAATTGCTAAGTTGAATAATATCTATCATGAGCCAGAATATGTATGATACACATATCATTGTATTGAAGGTATGCCCCAGAAGGGACTTAAGAGCTCCGAATTGTGTACAGTCCAATTTAATTTAAAAATAAACAACAAAATCAATAATAATATAATGATAACGTGTAGCGAATTCAAAGCTCTGATTCATGTAACCTGATAAAGTTGCTCATGTGAGGCCGGCTTGATTCAAAGCTCTGATTCATGTAACCTGATAAAGTTGCTCATGTGAGGCCGGCTTGATTCTACCACCAAAATTTCATACAAATATAATACCCCAACAAAGTCCACCACCAAACCTCAGCTGTATCACATCACTCTAAACTGCACTCGACACTTCACACAACAAAAAATAACAGAAATAAGACTATACTGTACTCAATTTCAGCGACTCTGAGAAAATAATGGCCCACCTATATGTCAATATTTCCAGCTGATTGGCTCTTGCGACCGTGTCCAATGTCTTGTCTTGTAGTAATTATATATTCTTAACAAAGGTTTTTATAATCACGGTCGCATAAGTAAATCAGCTGGAACAATTGCTATACAAGTAGGCCATAATGTTCTCAAAAGCTGCTGATACAGAGCATGAATATTTCAATAAACAGAAGAACTGTACTATAATGGGCCTGATGGCTATATTTTAGTAATGATCGTATCATTGGTAAAAAAAAATTGCTGAATTCTTGAAAGTACAGAACAAGGCTCTGTCTCGAGTCGGCCACCCCCAGCTATAGGATATGGGGTATGTGTATGTATATACATACAAATAGAACAAGTACATGAAAAATGATAATGCAAAACTTGCAAAATAAACAAACCAAAACTTGGACGAACACAGTAAAAAGACAAAACAACTAATCAAAATCGCTATGTGGAAACACTTAAGCTAAATAATAATTTATAAATAAATTAAAATTTAAAACTTGCAAACAAAGTCAAACCAAAACTGGGACAAAGACAATATATAGTCAAAACAACATATCAAAATCGCTATGTGGAAACAACGCTTACTAAAATAAAATTTTATGAAATGAAAGAACACAATCCACCACATAGGGTGTACATTACTACATGAGCAAGTTAATTTGTTTCCCAAGCAAACTAATCGCATACATAACAACGCACTATCGTCACGTTCAAGGAATTAGTTAATTTGTCGGAAGGACCAACAAAGTATAAAAAAAAGGTTAAAATCTGAAAATTGATATTCAATCTGAACATTTACATCTCTCTTTCGAACAAATTCCAAAAGACTGAGGTGAATATTTGAACACCAGATACCCAATTTGGAGTATCACCTGTTTCTAGATAAACCCCATCATTGTCAGTGATAATTACAATAGTGTTCCTGTATCCCTAGACAGTTAATATGATACACTAGTTGTTGCAATAGCTATAGCTATGAAAAATTTATGTACTGTATGTATATATTCAGGCACATACCCCATAGCTAAGGGTGGCCGACTCAAGACAGAGGGTCTAGGCCCACTTTCGCGTTTCCTCGCCCCTTTCTCTGTCTTGTCTAGTAGGTAAGTTTTACAAGGGGAGGAGGATTCCTAGCCCCCTGCCCCAAGAAGGAAAAGTAGGACAGTAAAACAGACAGACAGCAATGAGAAATACTTTAACATTATTCCAGTACTTCACATTGTAATTATAACAACTAACACATAATTTTGACTGGCTAGGAATACAACAAAACTATAGTACTGTACTTACCACCAATAATGATGGGGTTTGTCTAGGAATACTGTACTAGTCAAACTTCCAAACAAGAGGTGTTTCACATTCCTTAAATTTTGTACGTCCGGAGAGTCGCCCCCAAATTAGTGTGAGAGAGGAGTTTTACTGTACTGAATTGAAATTATTTACACACAGAATATAAAGTACAATAACAATGAAGGAAGTGATGAAATAGATAAAACAAAAACTTTAAAAACAAAAATGAAAACTTAAAAGAATAAGAGTTAAAACACCAAAAATATACCGTACAGTATAAGGATGAAAGTTGAGTTAAAAGATTATATTAGGAAATAAGGTTGAAAAACACTTCAACCAAGCTTAATTTTCTGTCAATAAGATATTCTAGCTTTAAAAAAATATGTTTTTCAATATAGGTGATGAGCTGAAAACAGTACTTTACATTACAATGGGCGTACCAGTATAAATGAATGAGTAACCAATAACTTGTACAGTACAGTACTATCAATCTGTTCATAGAATACATAGTTTAATTTACAATTATTTATTTATTATTATTTATTATTATTTATTATGACAGAATTCAATACATGTCAAATAATTAAATCTTTATTCATAACTAAATATGAAAAATGATTAGCCATAAGATAAACATTGCACTGTATAAACAGAGTTTACTATGGTTCCCAAATAATATAGAAATACAACTGGCTGATATAGTACAATGTAGGTAAGTACAAGTGCACCATTACAGCAAAACAAGAGTACAATTACTGTAATGGTCAACTGGTACAACATATGGTGCAGGTGCAGTCATTAACAAAGGTGAGTTTGGTCACTACCACTACAATATATAGTAATGGAACACTTCAAACACATGCAGGAAGTCCTAAACAAACTCTAGGGTTGTATTTCCACACATGGTAGATTATATTAAATTATTAGACAGAATCTGTTCCAGAGGCTTAGGATGCAATGATCAACTTCACAATTAAATATTATGTGATAAACTAGAGAACTAGAAAGAATATTAATAAAGAAACATGTACTGTATAATCTTTACTGTCTCCGATTAGATTACATTAAAAACAAAACAGTATAAGCCTACAGTAGATGGTTAGCATTTCATCATAATTCACAAATTAATTTACTCATAAAGTGCTGTACATTCATGTGGTGGCTTTGTGTTCTTTTATTTCAAAATATTATTTGGCTAAATCGTTATTTTCACATAGGGATTTTGATAACTTCTTTTGTCTTTAAATTGTGTCGTCCCTGTTTTGGTTTGTTTATTTTGTAAGTTTTACATTATAATCGACCTGTAACATTAGCTTCTGTCTTACAAATTCTACCATTTAAAAAAAAAATCTAGCATGGCAGTGCTCAACAGCAAGTGCAAAGCTGGAGGTGCTGGTGGCAGTAATAGTGTTGAGCTACTTGGTGAAAAGGAAAAAATATGGAAGAGAAAGAAGGCTATCAGTTATGATCTAAAGAATGGTGTAGCTGGCAATATGGAAGCAATTATGTAAAAGTATTGTGTTGTGTTCTGTATAACATTGTTAATAATACTGTAGTCTATAATAGGAGTAATAAGAGCAATAATGTAAATGTACCAAGTTAGATGCCATTTAAGAATATCAAAGTAAAACTATTTTTTTTCAGACCTCGGAAATTTGGAAACACAAAGTTTCCAGGCTAAGCATCTAGTTCACTGACTAAGTCTAAAAATTTTAGTCCAAACAATCCAATGGTATTAAAGTCCTACATTTACCTCTCTCTTTCGGAAAAATTCCGAAAATCAGAGGTAAATGTTCAAACACATGATATTAAGCTTGGATTATCATCTTGGTCTTTCAAACAATGTCTGTAATACTTTAGTTTGAAAACCTGAGGTGAACCGAGGTGCTTTACACATTAGGAAAACTTTTGGACATGGTCTCCCCCAGATAAGTCTGAAAGAAGGGGTTTTACTATACAGTTCTTGAATGTACTGTAATAATGGTAAAGGTAGCACTAAAACAGCTATAAAGAGAAAAGGGAAGCGATAAAACATTTATAGTGGGATGGGTAGATGTGTGGTAAGAGATAGTAAGACACACGGCACACAATAGTTTACCGAGTACTCTGGGTAAGGTCCAGCACACCAGCCACCCTGTAGTGTAGAGAAGAGGAGAGCTGTGGTGGGGGCTGCTACAACTCTTATACTACACTATTGTACAATTACACCTCTAGCAAGGAGTTTATCGTACCAATTAACCGCAAGATATGAGACTTGAATATCACTAACCTATACAAACTGTACTAACTAAATGGTACAATAAAAGTTCAGTTAATTCCACAGTGGGTAGACTGTGATGAAAGGCAGGAAGTACTGTACTGTATTCTCATCACAGCCAGACCCTCACCTAGATGGCTTTGTTAATTGTTATGAAAACACTGTGTCTATGTCTGGGATTCAATCTGGGCTACATGCTGTAAATGCTAGTCCCTGCTCCTACTCATTACGCCATGGCGGGTGCCAAAAGGGGTTGAAATAGGGGAGCTATCCGCCTTTACTTTCTAGGGCCTTTCCTAGCTGATGCTGAGAAGATTGGGTTCTAGTCATTTCTTACAGTTTCTTACAGTAGATCCTCTGGAAAAAGGCAAACTAGGCCTGTGTATCCAGCTCAGTACCAGTACTTGCACTGCTGCGGTCGTTCACGGTGTTGGCGGCAGCGATAGCAGACGCAACATTTTTAGTATTCTGTATTTTTGTTTTATAATCAAACTTCAAATCTTGTCTTCCCCATGCTTTATCAAGATTACTTTCAAACTCCCTTATTGATTCGGAATCGACTACATACTGGGGCAGTGCGTTCCACTCATTTACCACTCTATCACAAATTGAGTTCTTTGCCTTCTCAAGCCTATTTCTTTCTTTGTAAATTTTCTTAGAGTGCCCTCTCATTCTTGTTCCCTCCCGCATCAAGAAGATACCTTCACACACATCCTCATCGTACTTTCCTGACACTATCTTAAAAGTCTCTATCATATCCCCTCTCTTTCTCCTATATGCCAGTGTCGGAAGCCCCAGTGTCCTCAACCTCTGCTCATAGCCCGCGTTCTTCAACGTTGGTACCAGCTTGCTAGCTCTCCTCTGCACTTTCTCCACTGCTTCTATATCCTTTACCATATATGGAGCCCACACCTGGTTCGCATATTCCAGGTGCGGCCTAACCAGCGCTGTATAGAGATTCCTGAAGATTTCTTCGTCAAGTGACACAAATGTCCTCTTTATCAGCCCTACAATTCTATTGGCTTTGTTTATCTTTTCCGCTAAATGTTCTGAGAAATTTAACTTATTGTCTATCACCACTCCTATATCCTTTTCTGCATTCACTTCCTCCATCGCTTCATACATACTGTATCCTACCTTGTCTATCTTGCTGGTCCCAATCCGCATGTACTTGCATTTTTTTGGATGAAAAGGCATTAACCAATGCTCAGACCATCCCTTCATGCCCTCCACATCTCCTTGAAGCAAACCCATATCTTCCTTACTCCTCACTCTTCTATAGAGCTTAGTGTCATCCGCATACAGGTATACCTCACTTCCATTAGTTATAACTTCAGGTAAGTCGTCGATAAATATAACGAACAGCAGTGGTCCCAACACAGATCCCTGAGGTACCCCACTTGTAATTTCCCTCCACCCCGAGCCTATTCCATTCACCAGTACCCTCTGTCTCCGATAGGCTTCTATCCATTTCACACATTTCTCCCCTATATTATAGCTTCTAACTTTCTCTATTAACCTTTTATGTGGGACCTTATCGAAGGCCTTCATAAAATCGCAATATTACATCACCATCTTCTAGAATTTGCATCCAATCATCTACCACCTTAATTAGCTGTAGTACCGTCGACCTCCCCGGCAAGAATCCAAGCTGCCTCCCACTGAAAAGTTGGTTTGACTTCATATGATCCATTATTCCGTCTCTAATTACCGTTTCCATTAGTTTACACACAACACTTGTCAAACTGACTGGTCTATAATTCCCTGGGTCATTTCTCTTTAACTTCTTAAATATAGCTGTTATGTTCGCCTCTCTCCAGTCCATCGGGATTTGTCCTGTATTAAACGATACCTCAAATAACATTTTCAATGGCTCTACTAACATCTCCCCTCCTTCCTTTATGATTCTTGGGTGTATCCCATCCGGTCCCGGTGACTTACTTCTGTTCATTTTTTCTATAGCCCTTCTTATTCTAGCATGGGAAAACTCTATTAGTTCTAGTGCCGGTGCCTGTTTGATGGGAATAGTAGGCACTGCATCCTCCGACTCCACTGTTAGTACCCCCCCAAAGTATTTCCCCAGCACCTCTGCTTTCTCCTTATCAGTCTCCGCTCTACTCCCACCATTCAACCCCCCTACCAGCTCTGGGATCCCTACTCTTCTTGTTAACTTTTCCTGAATGTACTTCCAGAATATTTTTGGATTATCCTTCACATATCTAGCGATCTCTCTCTCCCTCTCCTTCACCCCCCTCCTTGTTTCCCACCTTATTTTATTGTTTATTTGTCTGCATTCCAGATCCACTTCTTTAGCTTCTATACTAGACCCCCTGTTCTTTTTTAACAATTTTAATCTTTCCCACAATCGTTTCTTTCTTCTAATCAATATCCAAAGCTTTCTTTTCATTGGCAATTCTGGGTTAGTTCTTTTCCTCAATTTTGTTTTATCCTTATATTCCCTTACTGGTACACTTTTGGATACACCATTCTCCAGTTTGACTCTAATTTTCCTCCACATTCCTTCAGCGTCTTCACCGTTCAAGTATTCCCCCCAGTCAATGTCCAAACACCGTCTCAGCAGCTCATAATCTGCTCTATCATACATGTATATTTTTTCTATTGCTTCTATTATCCCTCTCTGATTTAATGTTACAACTAAAGCTTATACAGGCATGTGGTGATGGGTTGGTCTATCAGAGTGAGAGTTGAGCATTCTCTGCCATACCCATAGCTTACTCTGACTGTTCCTTTTACTTATATATTTTCTAGATCTCAAGTGGCAGTGTCTCTTCCATGGATTGACCTCTCTACTGCCAACCTAGAGGTTGGCAGATTGGGAGCCAAAGCGTCACATTTTTTCTTTGATTATCAACTTTTCATTCATAATTGTTAAGGGGCACAGGGCTTTGGGCGGGGCTTCGGTGTCCCGGGCGTTTCCGCACCCGTCCTCAGCTCCTCGCCTGGGAGCGGCTTTGGTCACCCGAGCATTCTTAGTGGTAAAGCAATGAGGGTTCTGTGGGAGCGCTCGGTTATGACCTTGGCCTTGCTCAGGACCTTGAGGCTGTTCGGTCAGACAGCCTGGGGAACTACAACAATAACAACTCATTACACCACCCCGTTTTCTTCTACTCAACAGCTGAGATCTGGAACTCTCTCCCAGAATCAGTCTTTCCCTTTTCCTATGACTTAAATTGCTTCAAACTCCGTGTGTCCAGGCATTTTGGCCCGATCGTCCCTTGATTTTGGCCCTGTCACTCTTTCAACTATGGGGGAGGCACTCGCTATAGGCAGTTCTGCCTTTTGCCTCCCTCATTCACATAAAAAAAAAAAAAAAAAAAATCTGCCAACCTCTAGGTTGGCAGATTGTGAGGTCAATCCACGGAAGAGATGCCGTCACTTGAGATCTAGAAAATATGTACCGTAAGTAAATGAAACAGTCAGAGTAAGCTATGGGTATGGCAGAAATCACTCATTTCTCACTCTGATAGACCAGCCCATCACCACATGACTAGAACCCAATCCAATCAGCATCAGCTAGGAAACGCCCTAGAAAGCCGGCTTTGGCGGGGGGATGTCTCCCCTATTTCAACCCCTTTCGGGGTTGGGCACCCGCCCCCCGTAGTGAGTAGAATCTGGGACTTGCACTTGTATAACCTAAGGTTTGATCCCAGACATAAACACACACTGTTTCAAGAACAATTTATGGGCTTCTCAAGCTATTGTTGACAACTTTGTTAGTGCCATATTCAGTGTCCCAATGTTGGTCTGTTATGATAAATCACAGAAGAGAAAGTAAGAATGTACATTGTGCCTACACAAAACATCTAAAGGTCATTATAAAGATAAATTTGTTTAAAGCCATACCTGTTAAAACAAGTAAAACTGAGAGAGAACTATTTGTTACTAAATATTTAATGTTTAAATCACATGCATCTGTAAAGATGGAAAACAGTAAAATAACACCTGTAATATCTAAAAGAAATAAAAATAATGAACACTACCTAAACAATGCTAGTAACTATAGATAAACCAGTGCCATAATATAACACTACAGTGCACATCAATATTCCAAATAGGACACGCGTATGCAGGTACAGTATATATAAGCTAAACGTTCTTTGGGCTATGGGGTTTTTTTTAGGGGGGGGGGGGGGGGAAAGGAGGGACATATAATAATGCAGTATTAAATGTCAGACCAGGAAGTCAAACTGAATGTATGAAGTACAGTTCTGCAATAGCCTACATTATCGTTTTTTGTTTCTTTCTATTTTCTTTTATTTAAAAAAAAATTCTAAATGAATATGTCTACAATCTCTGGCCACATCCAATAAAGAGGTTAAGGGAATACAGTACTGCAGTAGGGGAACTGAACACCGAACTTTGCTCTTTAACAATTAGATTTGATTAAATTACTAATTAAGGGTTTGATTGTTTTTGCCATTATCAAGCAATGTATTTTTTGTTTGCCCCTAGACTAAAGGAAATCACTTTCCCAGAGCTCTTTCAAGCTAAATATGCACAGTACAGTACTGTACATAATTCGGTAGAAAAATGTCCCAGCCAAGAGCCGGTTTCTTCTAAGTTGCAGGCTCGCTATTGCTTGCCCAGAAGGCCTGCCCAGAAAAATGTGACACCTAAATGGGGTGAGGAATCTTATACTCGCCATTTGCCAAACAAATAAGGTAAAACTCCTTATAATCTCCTATCTACTATCGTAGAAATAAAGACTATAAATTTGTCACTAGCTGCAGGATTTTTTAATGAGAACATTGATATCCTAAATGACTGAAATATAAACTAATCAGGCACAATTGACCACTTGCAAGTTACAGGCTATAAGGAAGTTGGAGCTGTATATATCAACATTAAATAGAAATGCAATAATAATGTAAGTTTGTGATGGATAGAAAGTATACATACATAAATACATTAAAGACTATGTTCCACATGTGAGTAGGTCAGTCTTTTTGTTCATCTAATGGCGGCATTCCAGGCAGCTCGGTCTTTCGCGTCTCTCTTAGTCAGTCCTTTGGCTGCATGATCGGTTTGTACCACCTGATCCCACAACTTTCTTAGTCTACCTCTCCTTGCGACTCACTCCACGTTCATAGACTTGCTTTTCTTAACCCAATTATTCTCATCCATCCTTTCCACATGTCAAATTTAATTTGATGTATTTCATGAAGGCATTACAACCGTAATTTAGCTGGTAATTCTGCTTAATATTGATGTACTGTAATAAACTCCATTACAACCATAATTTAGCTGGTAACTCAGCTAAATATCGATGTAGAAAACTACAACTTCCTTATAACCTAAAACTCACAAGTGGTCAATATCACAACCCAGAATAAATAATCCAAATTAAATTACAGCCGGAGAAATTATAGCCACATGACTGAAAAAGGGTTTTATTAACCCTTTCAGGTTCAGGGGTTGCCGTTTAGTATTCAGAAGTAGAATGCCCTTAATCTCATATTATTACCTCTCCAAAATTAGTTTTCTGCTCACAACTCGCTCAATGACAACTGCAGAGGTTGAAGTAATTAAACGAAAGGTTTCTAAACACCCCTGATGGTCACAAAGGTTTAAAGTATCCCTGTAAGGACGCGATAGCTTCCTGCAGTGCGCAAAAGGGTTAACAGGACACGACAGTCTTGACTCTTTCCGGAGTCCTCAACACACCTGAAGACTACAGAGAGAGTCTAAACTATCGTGTCCTTAAAATATATTATTTTTCCGTCATCAAAGTATAATTTCTCTATTCAAGTATTCATGGGACTGTGAAATTCTTCCCAAATTATTACTATAGCAATTTAGCATTTATTTGCGTGGTGTATGTTTTGCAGTGATGGGAGGGGCCTAACTCTACGAGGGAAGGAGGGCCATACAGAACAGAGGGAGAGATTAATTAAGAATGACTGTTACCGGTGATGGTCCAGGGATGCATGTAGAGCCTGGCTAACATGGCCAGGGAGAGAGAACTAGGTTAACATCAAAACATATTATCATAAGTCAAGATTTGCTTCCATTGAGATTATATATGGATCACAAAAGGAAATACTAACTCTTCATCTATAAGGAACAATTTCTTAGCTGAACTAAACTACAGTACCGGCACTTTGTGTTAGTGTAAATAACATTATATTGTCAAAAATACATCAAATGCACTATAGCACCTCTTAACCCGGGAAGTGTGGCCAGACTCTACTGAGGCACGATATTCAAACATGTGCAAAAAATGGGTCAAAGGCGGGATACTTATGAAACTTGGGTCGAATAGGACTAAGTGGCAACTCTCCATACCACCCATCCCAAAACACTCATACCCATTCATACCTCACACCTCACAATCACTCCTCCCTCATCATGGTGGAGGCGGTGTCAGCGCTCGGGGATGGTTCCCCAAATGAGAGATCTCTTTCCTATATACATATATGAGGGAGGAGGAGGAGGATGCACAGGCCCAGCCACATCACCACTAAGATCCAGCAAGGAGGGGAGGAGTCTCGTGTGTTTCCCTCCCTTCTCCCTACCTCTCTCATTTGAATTAATTTATTCTTTACAACTACGCCAATTTCTGGGTGTTCATTCTTCACATGTGCCTTATGCTTCAAATCTATGCACATGTGGCACAATAATATTGCTCTACATGGGAGATAAGTAACACCCCGTTCTTTAACATTAATATAAAATACAAACCCAATATACTTGAATAAACTAATCAAAGCATATTATGGCCCTCCTGGGATTCGAACTCGGGACACCACACCCAGAACATAAGCACCTAAACCATTACACCACCAACACAAAAGATATACAATCATGTAATACATAAATTTCATCCTTTTCTCTACCACTCTTACTCATTGCCTATGCATCCCACCCATGGAACTTCTAACCACAACGCCATAATCGCATAAATGTTGTAATTTTGTACAAAATGTACTTGTATTGAGATACGGGAATGTATTTGAAATACAGTACATGGATGTACTTTTCGTCCAGCTTTGCGAAAGTCAGATTTGCTTCATAAAACCTATTCACACTTCCCAGGTTGATATTACTACAGTAAGTCTATATAATGATAAATAATTAAAAGAGTTTAAGAAAGTACTAGTACTGTACTTGTAAACCACTTACTAAGTAAGAGAACAAAGAGTAGCCTATTACCAGTAATGTGATTTACAGTAAATCTATGAATCATTGTCTTGAAGTCTAAATTATACCTTACAAACCTAACCATATTAAACTATCTATCGATCAGCCCCTTGAAATATAAATTGTACCGTGTCCAAACCTTACCATACTGTATTAAACTATCTCTACATTAGTCCCATAAATAATGAAGCGTACCTTTCCCTTGATGCGTCTGGAGTAGCGTGGAGAGAGGTAGTGTTCCGGCTGTATGTCGAGGCTCTCCGGGTTGAGTACTGGTGCCGGCGCCGGGTGTTGCATGGATAGGAAGGCCAGGATAGACTTGACTTCACTGTCGTATGATGAGTCTGCCAGTGACCGACCCTTCGACGCCAGCCTCATCGCAGCCATCCAATTGGCGTATTGCTCCTCCTGCAGCCACAGAAAGGATTAACATAATTTGGCAATTGATCACTTGCCAGTTTTTGTACAACAATTAAAGGAAGTTAGAAACAAGTTTAGTAAAAAAAAAAAAAAAAAATGTTTTTTTAACCCTCCTGGCCCGGGTGTCATTTTAAAATGACACCACGAAATAAGGGCCGGTGCCCGGGTGTCATTTTAAAATCCATAAGCTTGGAAACCTATTCAGCTTGGTCTGAACGCCGTGCATCCGACGCATGTAAACAAAGCCGATCGTTACGTCACCGCACCTCCGAAAACAAGAAAGAGAAGACTCGTTTGTTATTGTATGTCTGTATGTCGTTGTTTCAGTAGTGAAAAGATCGTCGTATTGCTAACATCGCCTGAAAGTGCTCTCCACTGAAATCATCATCACAACTGAACCAGTTGACTTAGAGAGCTCTACTCAACGCCAGTCTACAGATTGGAAACCGCACTACATACTGTATATAGATGCGTGGGAAATTTCTAGCAGTTAAACTAAACAAAAATACGGTAGCCTAGGCCTAGACGTTTTTCGGCCAGATCGCCCGGGTAGCCCACACTGTCATTGTGAGAGCCTGCCCGGGCCAGGAGGGTTAATGGATAAGATTAATGCGGAATTTGATTTAATGTACTTCTGCGTATACTATGAACATGAAGCTGTACTGTACTTTGTTCCAGTTTTCTTATATATTTTGCAAGTTTTACATTATAATTTTGAATCCCATTACACTGATATCCGTATGTTAGTCCTTGCGAGCCTGTGATGTGTAGATTACCCAGTTTGGTAGTGGTAAAAGTAAAGTTAGGGGGCTTGTGTTTGACTATGGCTAAAATATCTGTATTCCTGCCCTTTGGAAGATTTAATGGGTGACTAGGGTGAGTTATCAAGCCTGGTACAGTTACCCACACTTACAACTTTTACAGGGCAAGATTTATTTATGCAAAAACAAAGCATACAAATATAAACAATTATTTTGATAGTTAAAGTCTACTATTCTAGTTTTCCATTTCATTATAAATATGTACGGTAGGTAAAATAATAGAATTAAAAATAGCAGTGTAACAGGTGGATCTGTGCACAGGGATTACTGCATATTATTATCCAGGTTACCAAACTTTACCTCCCCATATGGGATGTTTATGGTAAAGTATACTGGTACTGAATTTATATTTTCTTACAATATATAACAAAAATTATAGGCATAAGAAAACTGCTCCTTTCATTCATCTTAACTAGATGAGACATTCCATTCCCACACAATCCTTTCCACTAAGAAACTACCATATCACCAATATAAATAACTAACCTGTTCACATAATTAATTACATATTTCATTACTAAAGTTAACCAGCAGCTTAGTAATGAAAAAAGAGACATGACAATTTCTCATTCATTTCAGAAGAACAGTTTATTGCTACATTAGTGTGTCAGGGTTCATATTTACTAAGCAATACAACCTATGGTACAAATAATATTGACCAAAAGTACAAACAAATTATCCACTAATGTGCTAATGCTTCCGTATCTCCAATCTTTTGCGGTCACCCTTTGTTTGTATCGTAGTTCATACTGGTTAGTAGACCTAGGCCCTGAATACTACAGTTTGTTTATATTTGACGGTAATTGCCATCTCCCATCTTAATTGCTTAGCCATCATGAAGGTTTTGGAGCAAATTATGTTGTCAATTATGCAAACTTAGTATTATTATGAAGCAGACACAGTATTTTCATGTTTGTTCATTAAGTATCGAAAAATCAGCTCCTAAGGGATTAAATTTTCCCCCAGGTGAAGAAAAAGAGACAAAAGTGACATACAGTTGAGCAGCGGATGATGTAGTCTGTCATGCCGTCTGTAGCAGGAACCTCAAGCTTAATGCCGTAACGCTGCTGACTCAAGTTGACATCCGGGGTGACCTCACAGCCACGCAGGTTGATCACTTCTATAGGGTCGTCATTCGCTGCTTCACTGCTCTTGTAGTAACGTAGGGTTAGGTCCTTACATGTGAAGTAGTATTGCTTCAAACCCTTCAGAGTGAATCGCCGTGGCCTGGTGAAACAATGCACTCAATAATTTCCCTATAGAGTACACCATTAACTAGTTCAACATAGACTTATTAACATTAGTAGATACAGTATGTACAATTAGGTTCAAAACTCATCTGCTACCTACAAAACATAAACTTTAGCTTCTCTTGATACCTGTAAAAGTGTAATACTAAATTCTATCTATACACATTTAAAGGTTCGTCATTCGCTTCTTCACTGCTCTTGTAGTAACATAAGGTTAGGTCCTTACATGTGAAGTAGTACTGCTTCAAACCCTTCAGAGTGAATCGCTGTGGTCAGGAGAATCAATGCACTCAATAATTTCCCTATAGAGTACAGCATTGACTAGTACTACTGTACATAACCCGATAAACATTAGTAGATGTGTACAATTAGGTTCAAAAGTCATCTTACACCTACTAAACTAAACTATAGTTTCCTCTCTTAATACCTGTAGAAAAAATAAATAAAATAAAACACTATGCACTTATATGGGGTCATCACTGTCAAAATACGATTCAAGACTAATGTTT
>CM064497.1:3376060-3663174 GCA_032716605.1 Paralithodes platypus
CCGTACCGGTACTGAGCCGTAATCAAACCGATAAACAAAGCTCTCAGGTATATAAAACACGTGTAACATGGGCAGGATGTCATGAAGTCAGGCTTTAACAATAGTACACTGACATCATAACATGTGTATATAGATAGATGGATAGATAGATACATAACTTATACATATTTATATAGAGATAAATACATACAAAGACAGAACCATATATATACTGTAGATACGGTACATAAATAGAGACACATACCGGGTAGGCCTATACTTACCGGTACCGTACATTGAAATTTACATACAGGTAACGGTACCTAGATCTTCAAATCTATGTCGTGTATAAATATACAGATACCGGTAGAGAGATTATACTGCAGTTAGGGTAGGCCTATATAGATAGGCTAGCTAGATAAATATAGAGCCTTATGAGATAGTCAAAATATAGATACCAATAGATTAGCCAGATAGGCCTATAGGCTACAGAGAGGATTGTGAACTGTACACAATGATAAATATTATATACAGAGCCAAACGAGATACATATATAGATAAAAGATAAATATAGATAGACTAACAGATAAATATGAGCTGTAGACAGTGCAAAGCCTGTGTCACACGAGCAAGCTTATCGGCTACATGTATCGGAGCCACGAATCCGCTACTAGTTAGGCTATTATATTTGGAGTCATTTTGCTTTGCATTTATATATCAAATTAGACTACATGATTAGGAGTTCTAAGATACAAAATATAGTCATAATGAAAGGGAAAATTAACAGATAGTAGGCTCGATATTAGTTACTATTTGACTCGGATACTGTGACTCCGATAAGTCCACCGCTGTATTAGCCTATATACAGTGCAGTAGTGTGTTTTAGAGATACAGTTAGCTTGACCGGAAGTCTTGGTGGTTGATAACAGTTGAGGTAACGCATATAGGTTAGCGTACTCTGTTATAATGGAACGTAGAGAGGAGAGTATGAGGGAGGGAGAGATGAGAGAGAGAGAGAAGAGCAGAGAGAGAGAATGAGAGACGAGAGACTGAGAGAGAGAGAGAGATAGAGAGAGAGAGAGAGAGGCAGGGGGGGGGCGGGGGGGGGGGGGTCTCTCCTACTGAAGAGAGAAGAAGTTTTGGGGGGTGAGGGGTGTTGTATTACCCACTGACCCCTTCACTGTCGTCACCCACACTGGAGTTTATTTATTTATTTTCTTTCATTCGTTTGTTTTGTTTTTTTGCAGCGCGTCGCCGCAAGGGGTAAAAACGCATTGTTTTCAAGCCCTAATAATGATAATAATAATAATAATTAATAATAATAATAATAATAATAATAATAATAATAATAACAATATATTAATAAAAAAAAAATATTGATAATAAAAGCGAAAATGGTCAGATAGTCCTATAGTAGACTATATATTAGGAACGTTTTGTCTCGGATACTGTGACTCCAATACAGCTGCCGATAGTGCTCGTGTGACACTATAACATCTTATGCATGTCTTTTGGTTTGGGTATAAGGATAATAATATTTGTATATAGGTCAGTGTGTAGATAATATATGTTGTGCGTATTATCAGTGTGTAGGTAATATTTTGTGTACGTATGTGTGTACATACTATTTTGAGTGTGTATGTCAGTGTGTAGATAATATTTTGTGTGCGTGTGCCAGTGTGTAAGTAATATTGTGTGTGCGTATGACTGTGTAGGTAATATTATGTGTGCGTATGTCAGTGTGTAAGTAATATTGTGTGTGCGTATGTCAGTGTGTAAGTAATATTGTGTGCGTATGTCAGTGTGTAGGTAATATTTTGTGTGCGAATGTCAGTGTGTAGATCCGATTTAGATGTCATGTGTTATGTAGCTGTGCGTGTTAAAAAGGGTACCGGTATTTCTAAAGGTTGAGTAGATCAAATTAAATGTCGACCCTACAAACACTTGCATACCGCTTCACTCTCTCTCTCTCTCTCTCTCTCTCTCTCTCTCACGTTACATATATCTAGTCATACATACATAAGTACAGTGCGGTACAAAAACACCGGTACAACAGAATCTCCAAACCTGTAGGCACATCCGACCAGGCCTAACCTTATCTCGATTTACACACTTATTTCCTGACTGACCTTTCCCAAACGGTAGAAATAGTAACTCGCTTATTCAAGTCTGTGCGGTATTTTTGTATTTAGTTATAGAGGTTAGTATTAAAGAGTGTTAGCCTAATTATAATGAATAGGCTACCGGCATACTATAAGTGTGAGTGAAGTTAAAGTCCAAGAACTAGAGCACAGTAGTTGTAAACTGCCACACCTATTTCCGGGCTGACTTTTCCTAAATGCTACAAATGCTAGCTTGCTTACTAAAGTCTGTATATATTTAGTTAGAGGTTAGCATTCAATATGTTGGCCAAATTATAATGAATACTGGTATAGGCTACTGCAAGTGTGAGTGAAGTTAACTCTTTCAAGATCCGATTTCGCATTCTTTTCTGTGTTCTTGCTACAATTAGACGATTATATTCAGATTAGGAAGGGTATATTGGAAGTCAGAGGGTTAATTGAGATAGTCTTTACCTTTTATAATCCCCACAGGTCCTTCCTAAGCTGTATAAAATCGTCTAATGATAGTCAGAATAAACTGTGACTATGCGTCATAATCTTGGACGGGTTAAATCCCCTGTGTGCTTGGTCATGCAAGAAGCGTGAGTTGAGGACACTCGGTCATGGCCACACACACCCACATTGTGTAAACATTAGGACAGCTGACACAAAAAGAGGCATATGTGTGCGTGGGGGGGGGGCTGATTGTGTGTGTGTATTTACCTATTTGTAGTTTACAGGAATTGAGCAGCGCTCGTGTTGTCCTGTCTTAGTTACTTTATAATCAATCTATTTTACTTAGACAAGTATCGTAATGGATATTCCCAGTTCCCAGTATTTTGGACTAACATATCATAGCTTATGTTGTCCTATTTCCATATTTACTTTTATCCAACCTAGATTTGAACACGTTAATGTTCTTCGCTCTCACCACCTCATCCTCCAAGTTGTTCCAAGTCTCTATACTTCTACATGGGAAGCTGAATTTCTTTGTGTCCTTACGACATCTGCCCTTCCTCAATTTAAACTCGTGTCCTCTTGTCCTTCCATTATCCCTCACGAATAGATCTTCCCTATCTACTCGTTCCAAACTTTTTACTCGCTTGAACATCGTTATTAAGTCGCCTTAAGAGTGTGTGTGTGTGTGTGTGTGTGTGTGTGTGTGTGTGTGTGTGTGTGTGTGTGTGTGTGTGTGTTGTTGTTGTTCTATGTGCTTCAGGTTTGTGTATTTCTTTTTGCGTTTGTGTGTGGTTTGCATCTGTTAGTGTGTTTTGTGTTTGTGAACCCCCCCCCTCTCTCTCTCCCCCTCCCTCTCTCTCTCTCCCTCCCTCCCGTTCCCCCCTCTCTTTCTCTCTCCCCACACAACATAAACCTGAACCCACAACCACACGCGAGCACTACTTGTAAATAAAGTACAAATAAAACATACCGTCCATCTTCATTTAGTAATCCAAATCCATTCACTATATAATTATATACTGTATACCGGTACTGGATATAGGCTATAGATACTCGTAATAGTCCTATCTATATAACCTATTCGGTTTAAGGATGGTGACAAAGACTTGAGTATGTTGTAAGCTAATGCCTGATATATTAACAACCCCGTTAGGACTAATATATGTGTTGCGGTTCGCACACTATATATTTATATATATTATACAGTTGGTGGGACGCCTGTATCCTCCCCAGCAGAACTCCCTTCCCCACTGTATTCCTACAATTACTCCTCTTCCCACACACAATTATATATTTATAGCTTTGAACCCCAGCATCACGAGCCATGCAAGTCTTTCATTGCGCATTTCGTAATCAATGTGCAGGTATGGCGCTGAATATCAGGTTATTCTATTTACATTAAGGTATGGTAAGCTAAGTACCGGTATCGATAAACAAACTGCAGTAATACCGCTGCCGTACCCCGAATACTAGTAGTAATACTACTACTACTACATACGGTATATATATATATATATACCGGTATATATATATATATATACAGTATATATATATACCGGTATATATATATATATATACCGGTATATATACCGGTATATATATATATATATACAGTATATATATATACCGGTATATATATATATATACAGGTATATATATATATATACCGGTATATACAGTATATACAGTACCGTATATACCCGGTAAATATGCATACCCGGTAAATGAATAAATGAATACAAAAATATATCGGTTCACCTGAACAATTTATGTGTGACTAATCTTCCTAGCGGTACAGTTTATACACACCGTATAGTAAGGTACCGATTAAAACTAAACAAAATATAAAGAAAATACACCCTATACCGGTACGTTACCATCACACATTCACAGTCATCATACTTGACACACTTGGAATGCATACCGGTACTCCTTACCTCTGCATATTTACAAACCAAACATCCTTAACCACTATCACCATTTCCCCTATCGCATACCGGTACCAGAAACAAGTCCTGGTACCAGAAAAGTACCAACTTATTTATATCATATAATTATATACCATATTATTGTATTGCAGTTTTCATATTGTTATGGGTTAGGCATATATATAGTGTCCAATAGAGCTGGTTACAATAGCAATGTCACAGTATACTTTCGTTTAGCCTTATATTAAGTTTTTGCATCTACCGGTACATTAATCTCGAGCTAACTATTAAATTGAAAATGTTTGAGCACCTAGAAAATCCAACTAGCTATCGACTAACATAAATTATGAAATAACTTTACATAATGCAGTGTAGGTAAGACCCTCATACTAGTCAACACCAAATAAATTGAAGCCCACAGACTAGCCAAAATTAGCTACTCAGACGAACTAATGACGTTGCTAAATCAAATATTGTGGTACGGTCTATAACCTAGAGTCCTAGACTAAACAATGTAAGCTACCCTATATAGCAACCCCCCAACATAAATATATAAATACATAAATAAATAATAATAGGCATAATACAAATATACCGGTAATAATAATAAAATAAACATATAAATAATTACATATATGAAAACATATATGAACAAATAACACCACCATGGTAGATTTAAAGCTCATCATGTTGGGCTTGTTAATGACGCGATGAAGCTACAAACAATAAAATTCTCCTCAAATAGTTCGTTCATGGATTGATATACCGGTACCATAGTTTACCTTTACCGGTACCTTATATTATGTGATCAAGCTAGGCTACACCCAAGCCCCACTGCCCTACACCCCTACTGTACCAAAGTTTATATACGTACAAGTATATAATATTATATACTTTGTACTGTACAGCCTACACTCCTACCCCCACAAACACCAGTGACCATACACTCCCACCAACACCTCCATCTTCACCATACAACCACACCCACTCCCCTACACCCCCCCCCCCCCCCACCTACTGTCCATGATGTACACCCTACACCTCCACCAACACCATATACCCCCCATCAACACCTCCACCTACATCATACACCCCCACTCCCAACACCCCACCAACACCATACACACTCAGCAAGACCTCCACCATACACCCTACCTACACCACACACCCCACCTACACCCCCTACACGGCGCCCCACTGCATATATAGCGGGGGGGGGGGGGGGGGGGGGGAGGGGGAGTACAAGTGGTGATGCCTTCTCTATTAATAGTTGGCTCCTTCCTGTGGCTACACTTGAGAAGGGTATGTGTAGTGAGGAGGGAGAGGGGAGGGGGAGGGGGAGGCTATGTGTAGTGGGGAGGGGGAGGCTATGTGTTGTGGGGAGGGGGAGGCAGAGCTTGGGGGAGTAGGCTATGTTGGGATATGGGGTACGGTACCGGTAGTGGTGGGAGGGTGGGGGGCAGGCTACGTATAGGCACTCATAAACATTCGAGGACCTCTTTGTTTTTGTTCATAGTCATCAGGCGTTAATTGTGGACGAATCATACAATATTTGCTGCATAATGAATTAGGCTATATAATTGGTTTTAGCAATACCGTAATAAATACACAATTACAGCTAACAAAAACTAAACTTGCATAATATAAATACGATAAGATCAGGAAGTTTAATGATTGACAGCCCCTATAGGGTAACTGAGGTGGGAGGGTAGGGATAGGTTGTAGGGCGAGAGGGTATACAGTATGGTGGAGAGATATATGGGAATAGGATACCGGTAGTAGTAAAAAAAAGGAGACGGAAGAGTGTATTTATGATTATTTTATAGTAGAGAGATATGGATATTATGGGAGTAGGATACCGTACAAGAAAAAAGGACACAGGGACGTGTATAATTAATTATATGGTAGGCTAGAGAGATATGAATAGTGTGGGGTTAGGGTAGAAGAAAAAAGGAGACAGGAAATAATATGGTAGATATATAGATATAATGGGGGTAGGCTAGAAGAAAGGAGACATAAGAGTGTATAATAGGGTAGAGAGATGATTAGTTGTGCTGAGTTAGTGGGGTGCAGGGTCTCAAAAAAAAATAACAAATCCATACTTTTTCGTCATTATTATTGTATAATAATGTGCAAACTATACATTAAGGTTACTTTTTGTATGTCTTAGAAAGTGATAAACTGGTAAAAACATTGCAATTTGATGTCAATTTTCCCATTTCCCCTTTCATATTCATTACATTCTTACAACAATATTGGCCAGGCTTGACACCCTAGGCGTGAATTCTTACAGAGCTTGCTACTTTCAGTCCGTAACAAAATCAAACCACCACATAGGCTAACCTCATTCCATCATCTCCCATACCTTGTCCCTATTCAACCTTTGAAATGGTTCCACCTAATCTACACCAATGGTCTTTTTTTACATTCAAATGGTTTTGTGAAAAATAGGTGAATAAGATGTGTGAAGGATGTGGTCGGAGAAGGGAGAGATCGGGAGTGAATGTGGGAAGGAGGGAATAAAAGAGTGGAATAACGAATTTATAAACAAAAATAACATAGTCTACAACTCTACACCAAATTCTACATGTGTAGCTAATACGAAATAAGGCATGCTAGGGTACCGTCCCTGACTTGAAGTTATACGGTAGGCCTATACAAGATTATGAGGGAATGTAGTCCTATGTGTAGACTAGGAGATACAAACTAGGTGGCATTAAACACTACGAATAGGAATGAAATGTGTGTAGGAGGTGGAAGAATATAGAAATGGGGAAGAGAGAGCATGTGATTGAGTGTTTGTGGAGTGAGATGGCGAGTGTGAAGAAATAAAGGGGGGGAACTATACCACTAACCTATAGAGAATGTGGAGCAGAGACCGTACCGATAATCATATGCATTATGGAAGTGGGACCTACTGTACATGGAAATGTGTCACACCGAAAAGGTCATTAAAGTAGTACCGTAGCCTACCGTATAATACGAAAGGGTACTTGAAATACCGTAGTCTACGGGGTTATGGAGTTAACCCCTTCAGCACCATGATGGAAAACAAATTACGTCTTATTCTAGTTACCATTAGACGAATTCTGTTAGCTTATTATCTATCTCAGATTCTCAGGGAATCAAAGGTTTAAAAAAAGTTCAATATATCGGTACCATCTAAAATTATATACGGTATACGGTACTGGTCTTTCTTGACTGCATAAAATAGTCTAATGTTAGACAGATTAAAAGGTAAAGGTGTTGTACTAAAGGGGTTAAGGAGTTCTTCTTGGCTAGGACAAGAGACATATTTGGAATTTAAACTCTAATTTTTCCGAAACTTCAATTCTTCATTACGTTGGGAAGTTTAATACATGTCAATTAATAGTGCTTATAGCTTAGCAATTACCTATAGGAACTAAGTAACAAATGCAAGGAAATAAGGGATAATCTATAGTGTTCGTTACTTTAACGTTTTCAGTACCGGTGACTTGTTGTTGTCTTTATTTCAACTGTATTTAGACGATTTTATGAAGCTTAGGAAGGATATATCGTACTAGCTAAAAAGGATTAATCGAGTGTCTAGCAGTTTAACTGATTGACGTCCTTGTTAAGCTGAATAAAATCGTCTAATAGTTGCCAAAATACAATGGAAAGGCTGTTACCGATACTGAATGGGTTAATTTATAATTCCACCAAAATTACGATACGCAGAAAGGCGATACCGGCACAAAAAGATTATACCGGTATTATAGGCTAGATTATTTCATTTCATTTGACGGTAAATTGCAAAGTTCCTATAAAGATTTATCAGTTATTTTGCAGATTTTGTAGTGAAATGGGGTGCTAATTATATAAACTTGGTCTTAATATGATGCAAAGACATAGTAGTTTCATATATTTTCCATTAAGTATCGATAAATTAGCTGCTAAGGGATTAAACTCACCGTCAGATGAAATGAAACAGCGTATAAACTCGTAGACGATCTGATAAAGAGGTTTACGGCTGCTGAAAGTACCGTACCGTGCTATACTAATCCCATAGTGGTATGTACTACAGCTGCTTGGGTACAGAATAGAAAGCATATATTATTTGGGTACACAATCAATGTCTGGGTACCGTACTCAGTACTCTTAAGGTTGCTCTTCTCCCTCATGTTTAACCCGAATAGTTTTGAGATTTAAGACGTTCGCCGCATTAGTCAGTCGATTTTAAGACCTTTCGCCCCATTTATATAGGCTAAATGAAAAACCAAACAGAACTGACAACTATTTATACAAAGTGCTTCAGTTACAAATTAAATACTGCATTCCTATAGGTACTTTTTTAGATTTGACTAAGAACATAACCTGGCTCTATAATCGGGGTCAAAAGTTGTGAACACCTTCACAAATCTGATTTGATCATTCATTTAGACTTGAAATATAGTGAGGTGGAAGGACAGAGTGTGAGGCAGACCGAGAATGAGATGGACAAATAGAGTGGGGGTATATCAAAGTGGTGTTGGGCGGGAAGAGAGGCGCCGGTTGATCATGAAGGCAATTTATTCGTGCCCAACCCCCTTGGGGATTAAGAAGTCTGGCATTAGATACCGGTATAGGCCTATACAAACAAGTGAAGAAAGTGCTATTACAGCCAAGTTTTATTCATGAGATAGGGAGGGGAAGGAATGTGAACATGGGGTGGAGGTTAGGGGGGAGGGGGAGCGGGTCACCTAGAGCAAATGAGAGCGGGGGAGTGCCACTGAAGCATACCCGGTACCCTTTTATACCCCCTCTCCCTCCCTATCCGTATCTCTATCTATCTACCTATCTATCTATTTATCTAATTATCTATCTATCTTTCTAGTTATCTACATATCTATATCTCCCCCTTGGACTTACCGTATTGTATCACTAAGTGTTATTGTATCAAAATGTATTATTGCTTGTCTACGTACAATTTTGGGGCGCTAAATCAATGTTATCGGTAAGTCAACCCTCACTCTTTACTCTTATCCAATTGTGTTATTGTTAGTCTGCGTCCACTTTTGGGGCGGAAATAAAGGTTATTAAGTTAAGTCCCCCCCCCCCCCTCCCCCATCTCTCTCTCTCTCTCTCTCTCTCTTTCAATCCTTCAACTTCCCTTCCTAATCCCAGTGAGCCTTTCCCCTTCCGTCCCCCTTTCAGCCTCTCCCACATCGCCTAGCCTACATATTTATTTTAGCTATGTGGTGGTTTTGTGATGTTAAATTTCTTAGTATTGTTGTGCTAAATCTTCAATGTGTTATTTCCACATTGATTTTGATAACTTCTTCTGTCTATATAATGTCCGGTTCCTGTTATGGTTTGTTTATGTAAATGTTAATTGTACAGTGTGTGAGATATTCGATTCCAACAGCTAGGCTACATAAAGAAAAAAATTGCATTGGAAATTGCTAAGGTTTATTCGCTATAATTAGGCCACAAATCATGACCATCCATCATAAGTAAATCGAAAAAGGGATGGAGCAAATGGGCTGTAAATGTCCACACCCATTTTTTTGGTGGATCTTTCCTTGGTTAAAATCTCAGTGTTGACCTTTTTTGAGTTATAAGAGATTAATTGTAAGGATTTCTGGCTTCATTATGGGAGAATGTCAGACAGTAGTATTCCACATTGCATACCGGTACCTTACTTATTAAAGTAAACCTAAGTACCGTAAGAGTATCAATAGTACCGGTAATGTTTTAGAAAGGTTAAATTTAAAACATTGCAATCTAGCATATTAATGAATAATATCGTGTTTTATATAATGGTCGTTTCACCTATATAGGCTACTGTATTTACCTTTTAGCTACGGTACCGTATAAAGAGGAAGAATGGATGTTGACAAAACTTGGTCAGCATCAAAATTGTGTACAGGTTTGCAAACTACAGTACCAGTATTTACCGTACATATACCGGTACCACTTATAATTTATGAGAATCTGTGAGATAGAGGCCTATCCCAACCCCCAAGCTTTCGATATTTGTTGTTAATTCACTTTTTCACACACAGTTGGAAAAATAATAAAACTCATCTCCTGCTTTCTTTCCTTGCTTGTCAACCTCTCTCTAACTCAAACTCTTCTCCATTCAATTATTTTTCAATGGGTGCGGTGTGGCCAATCCCTACTACATCATGAGCATAAGCCCTCTCGTATATCCATTTCATTCATAGCTAATCCCCCCCCCCCCCTCTCTCTCTCTCATGGTTTGTGGAGCATGGTAAAAATTAAGCAAAGAAAAGGCTTACCGGTAATGTGGATATTACTACAATAATAAACGAGCGTATAAAACCAATAAAAGCACGTGTTCTTCTCTGTTCTGATAAAAAGGAGCCTCTTTATTTCCTCATAACAAAGGCAATAACGTCCATACAACTCGCGTTTAACTGCTCTGTAATCTTATCAATCCCTTATCATTCCTTTAGTACGGTATTGTGTTTCTTGGTCTTTTTGTATTTCACTCTCTTGAGAATAACGGTGTACTTCCATATTGAATTTCACACAGGATGCCAAACGAGAGGTTATATTCGTCCCTTTGACAGAAACGAATTCCCTTCACTTTAGTCAGTATTAGTAAATAGCAAATGCTTACAAAGTGTAAGTAAATATAAATGCGGTAGACCAATAGGCCCATGGTATAATTAATACGGTAATAGTATTGGCAACTCTACGTGTATAGATCTATCAAGGCAAGAGCATAGCTCATAGATCTACCATACGGTATGTTACCGTTTCTGTAGACAGGGTAGGTCGTGCCCTAGAAAGATAGAAAGAAGGAACACTCATTACCGGTAGGCCTACAACAAATTTGCATCTCCCCCTCTTGAAAGTTGCTCACCCTAAACCCGGTCTCGCTATTTCACTTTATGCTTTAGGTATATTATAAATTAGTGACAGGTACAATAACCATCAGCATAAATAGAATATGACCCTATCAATTGCTGAGAGAGAGAGAGAGAGTGAGAGTGAGAATGAATGTGTTATTATGAATCCCAGCACCACCCTTCGCCCATCCTTCAACTAACCACGGCTGCTGCCACTGAACTGCCATAAAACCAGCGCCAAGAGAGCCATGATCACACACCACGCCACTCACCATCCATAATCCCCAATCAAAAATGGCAAATTGGCCGTTTATGAACAATTGCAAGCGACCATGAAGTTATCGTACCGCGCCATCTATCTCTCTCCAACCCTCGTTCGCCTGGCAGTGAGGGCTAATCAACACCACTTAACACATTATCACCCTATGCTGAACGATTCGAGCATTATTTTGTTTGGGAAATATTTACAATTCACGAGATACCCTATCACAAATTAAGTACGGTACCAGCTCCTGTAAAAATTGTTTAGTCTGAGCCTGCAATAAAATAGCTACCGTACCAGTATCACCTGCCAGTGCCTAGGCTTAAAATAACCTATCCCCTTTAGGCTAACCTATACCACATGAACAGGGTGTCAAACCGGGGCAATATTGGTTTCAATATTGGAATGTATATGAAGGCATACAGGAAAATGTACATGAAATTGCTTTCTGACCATTTGATCACGCCCGGACAAAATTATAAACAAAGCATATTAACTTGTTATATTTAATACTAATGCCTAAAATGAAGGCCCTCTGCTATTAGCCTGGTTTGAATAGTGCATGGGGCGGTTCGTTCGTGGCCACCCCTTCGGGGATCACAGCGCCAGGCAATAGATCGATAGATAGATAGATTGAATAGTCTAGTTTGACACCATACATAGGCTATAAAGAACACGAATGTTACTGTTGAGTGTAGTCCGGTACCGTAGTAGCCTATAGTAGATTTAAGCTTATGTTTTGGGTACCGGTAGCTGAAAACAACAACTACAACAAACAACTTTACCAATATACGGTACCGGTACACAATAAGATTCATGTCCGGGCGGTTCTAAAGTTACAGTTCGATTTTACAAAAAAAACAATGACCCCTGCAAAGCAAACCAAACTATACTCCTGAACGTACTGCGCAGTTACCGATATCACAAGCTAACACGAAAATATATAGATTACTCCAAGTCTATTATATCTCGGCTAACACTATATCTTTCCAGGACTTTCTTTAATACTTTGGTGACGTTATGTTGGTGTTGGGTTCTGATTTCTCAAATACCTTAATAGTACAGTGACTGCCAGGTATTCCCGGTACTGTAGCCTATACAACATGATGATCTAACGGGCAGGCTATGTCAACAGGCCTATTTACTAAATGTGTTTCGGTTCTTGACGCTATTAAAGTTAATAATAGCTACGGTACTATAGTACACCCAGGCAAGATATCGAACTGGCCCAGTGCTAATTGTATGTATGTTATTATAGAGTAATAAAGTAGAATAATGGCAAACAACATATATACAGTATAATACGGCAAACAACATACGGTAGGCCTACCGTACCAGACTTAACATACCCGCTAGTTTGTTCATTTCTGTCTTTTGCATTTCTAATTTTTATATTTGTAAATAGCTTAATATCATACGCTAAATATAAGAAGCCATGGCCCAGCTGGAAATCTTTCCGACTGTACATAAATATATAAATTATATATAGCATAACAAAGTATATTAGGACTAATCGACAATACAGGCACCTTTTTCTAAAGTTATCGCACAGTAGCTTAGCGAGAGCGAGAGAGAGAGAGTTAAGCAGAAGAGAGAGTGTGTGTGTGTTAGCCTTTACCAACGAAGATAATTCCACACAGGATATACAACCACGATATGTTGATAACCCATTTAGAGCAACACATCCGAATTACCAAAGCCACCACCACTACCACTCTTACACCAACAAAGGGGCGTAAGGGTTTGTTTTACAAGCTACTACAATTAAATCCCAACCCTCTTGATAGCTATCCTAGTACAATCCAAGTCCAAAATAACAAGTCATTTCTCCCTTGCATAGGACCTAATTTACGGTATGGTAGCAGAATAAAGTTTGCCATACGGCAAACAAGTGTACCGGCATGGTATTGTATTTCACCTGGTGGGAAATTCAACCCTTTAGTAGCGGATTTCGCAATATCTAATGGATAAATATTGAACTAGCCTATGAGGTCTCTGTCGACACTCTCATGTTAATATATATGGTACCGAAATATTTATAATTAACCTTACATTTCGCTACAAAAATCTTCGTAATAACTCAAGTACCCGGTACGGTAATCAATATGGTAACATGGCATGTTACCGCCAGCAAAGGGGATATAAAACTACACCTGTAGGTAGGGACCATGGACAGACACATACTAGATTGGTTGTCATAATACATAGAGTGACACTGGGACACGGAGTACATTAGGTGACACAGGGAATAAATAAGGGAGAAAAGTGGCAGGATCGGTAACATAAAATGAGGAGCCACGGGTTATGGTTAAACGGGATAGGATGACAAGAACTATACGAAACTGACACACTTGAGAAACTAGGGAGAAACGAGAGAGAGAGAGAGAGAGAGAGAGAGAGAGAGAGAGAGAGAGAGAGAGAGAGAGAGAGAGAGAGAGAGAGAGAGAGATAATCTAGAGTGACAGAGGGACTAAGGTGACACAAAAACTACCGGTATGAAGAAACAAACTAGGGTACGATATGCCAATGGCAAGGACAAGTTGATACCGGATAAAGATTATATACCGGTACATAGGGTGAAGGAGCATGAGGCAGGTAGAGTCCCAAGCTTCCCCCCCCCCCCCCTAAGGCACTTACACACGCCTGTATTATCTGGACATGTTACCTGCCTCACCTGCAGCAGTACCCCCGCGGCCAACACACCTGCCAGCCAACCTCCACACACATGCAATGGGCGGGGAGGATGGACACCGATCATACCACTGCCCACTAGTTTACTGTTACACCTCCAGTAGCCCAAGATATATAGACTAACTTAGATTAGGCCTATCTAAATTACCCGGTAGTTAGGCATGCTGTATTCCAAATGCTGTGCATAAAGACGTCAAACTGAATACACGAGAATTTGAGAGTCGCAGTCATAAAATTACAAACATGGAAGGGCTCACTATTCAAGAAAACCTGCTTTACAAAGGACGCATGCACAACGTGAAGATGCATCTTGATGCGTCTAAGAGATATCGTAGTACAGTAGGTCTAACATGGATTATCATTAACCCCTCGAGGATTATGACGCGTTTTAAGTTAATTTTGGCTCTCATTAGACGATGTTATACAGCTTAGGAAGGATCTGTGGAAATTAAAAGGGTAAATACTGTTTCAATCAAACCTCTGACTGCCATAGACACTTCCTAATCTGAATAAAATCGTCCAATAACAGCCAGGAATATACACAAATTTGTAAATCACCTCTAGTTAGCCTAAAACTCATTCAGTAGTGCGGCCTAAGGCATACAATTTTGCTCATTGTGGCTATAGTAAAGACTATTCATAGTCTGCAGGTGGTTATATTATAATTATGATGTGTCGTAAGTCGTACCGTACTATACTTTTAGAGGCAAGTAAATTGTTCCATAAATGTAATCTTTTTAGGGTCAATTATTGTGACTATTCTAAAATTTGACGTCAATAATTTTAATCAAGCATTTTTAACTTGAAGTTTCTTGTATAACCTCTGCTTACCTTTTGTCTGTATTTATTGTTTATCTTTTTCTTTTTCTATTATTAATATTAATATTGATGATTTTTTAAATTTATTGTTCTTGTTAAAAGAGTACTCTTTGTTTAAATCTGTTGTTACTTCATATTTTGCAATTATTTGTCTTTATATTATATGTATTCATTGTCGATAGTATCAATTGCTTACTTTGCGATTTCCTTAATTTATTTGTGCTATAAATGTAGGTTATTTGTAGGGTAGTTATTGATAGGGGTCACTTGAGGCATGCTATGCTTACAGGTACCTACCCGATAGCACTATCGTTAGTGAGTGCTGTACCGTACTGTATTTTATATATTATGTTGTAATAGTATAGATATCTTATCAATATTTGTATTTTGTACTATTGTTAATGTCTTGTCATGTTGCAAATTTGATTTTAAATAATATTTTGACATTTAACATGTAGTTTCTTTATTCATGCAGAGTTTAGTAAAATTTGCCAGAACGTCCCGGACTTCCCAAACTTGACTACTTCCTTTAACTCCTTCAGTTTGATAACTCCCTTTTCCATTTTACAATTGTATTCAGTTTAATAGGAAGGATAATTGGGAGCCATATGATAAATTGAGATGGTCTTTGGCTCATTCATTCCAAAGCCCAATATAATCGTCTAATTTTAGCCAGAATTATACCGTATACTGAAAATTACGCCATTATATTGACGGGGGTAATAGGAAACCTAACTCGTGCCTTTGATTGAAGCCCCGCCCCCTCCTCCGGGTCATCCCGCCTGAAGGGGAGGCTAGTCCGTCAAAGGAATGCCGTCATGTCAGGCCTTCTTTATACGGAGAGTTGTTTTAACAGTAATTTTCAGTACCGGTACGATACCAGGAAGAAGTGTGTCAAACCGGATCGATGTTATTATAAGATTGGAATGAATATAAAGATTATAGGAAAATTTAAATGGAGTTGCATAATTCTGGCTATTTTATCACTTCCAATTACATAAGAACTGTGAACCATATAATATATCATATTATGATAACTATTCTATTCTATCTATCTATATGCTCAGGCCCAATCCCCATTTTGGGGGCAGCCGACTCAAGACAGAGCAAGAACAGGGAAAACACAAAAACAACATAAAACAAAAAATAAAAACATAACAAACACAAACTCTCACACATCCAGGTCACCCAGGAGAAGACCCAGAGACCAGGGTTACCAAGGTCGCTCCAGCACTCCCCCGGCCCCTGACCACCCGGAGAGGTTCCGATCTCGGCAGGCAGATACAAACAGATACAAATGCATCATCGTACTTATGGGGGTTAACATTATGCATATTTGAGTCTAAACATACACGTCTACCTGGAGTTGTTTCGGCCATCCTTCATCGGCCTCGGCGAGAGTTGCTCCCCCCGAGTATGTTTGCTGCCAGTGCTTGATGCAGCAGGCTATTCGACGTGTGTTTGTAACATTAGGCTATACACATTTGAGACAATTAACAAATGTAGGTTTGATACATTAACCCCTTGAGGATTATAACGCATTTTGACAGTATTCTGGCTATCATTAGATGATTTTTTGCAGGTTAAGAAGGATCTCTAGGAATCAAAATGGTAAAAACTATCTCGATCAACTCTCTAGCTCCCATAATGTCTTCATAAAGTGAGATAAATCTTCTTATAATAACTAGAATAAACTTAAAATGCGCCATAATCTTCAAGGGGTCAATATTATACATTTTTGAGTCGTATAGGCCTACACATAATCGTGTACTCACCCAGTTCCTCGACCAGCCTGAGCATGACCCCGCCGATATGCAGGTCACTCTTGACTCTCAGGATCCGCTCTACTTGCAGATCCGTCACTTGGATGTGCAGTTCCCAGGACCCATCCCCGATAACTTGCCCGTCGGCCATCATCTTGCCCAAATATTTAGTCGCAATCACTTCCTTAGCACCAAGAGAAAACGGCTTCACTGAGGCCGGAATGTAACAGTTTTACACTTTGCAAGAACTGGAAAACTATTAATTTATCTACATTATCAGTCCAATGGACTTTCCTGATCACTCTTCGTCCAGTCCACTATAGTTCCTCGATGTAACAGCTCTGTACTATTTCTGTGTAAGACAAATAATTCAGATGACTATTATGGTACTAAAGGTTCACCAATTACACACTGCCTTTATTAGTATCCAGTATAGCTAAATTCCTTAGCTACTGGAATATAGTAGCACATAATGAATAAGGTCAATATTTCCGTAAAGTTTGTCTCATGATACACGGTATATTTAATAGAGGGTAAGATTAAAGTGAATAATTAGGGTATTTTACACACAACAAAACCGGTACCGGAATGAGGACTGAATGAATAGTTCTGAGGCTCATGTGAAAGAAAGGGATGTCATCCGACTCCAAATACGGATGTTATTTACCATAATACATGAATGGGTTGGCTGGAGCGTGAACAAAAGCACTGAGCTAGGTCTAGGCCTAGGAAGGAAGTCAGAGTGGAAGAGGAATGGATGACGAAATAATGATCTGACGATGCCGTATTGTTGGTCGAGTGTAAAATGGTGGATTCCAGCAAATGGCCGTATAGGCCTACGCCTACTACAGAGGGTAATTGCCAAGTGTGTAACATAAAACAAAATAAAGTTATGGTATCATAGTAGGCCTATATTAATGCGGTAACTATGCCGGTACATACACTAGGTAGAGCGTATACCTTTGCCTACGCTGGCTTTGTTACAAAATAAACTTAAATATACAACAATGACACCAGTGTGGCATATGATCCTGATCGCGTCCTAAATTGACACTTTATCCTCGGCGCATATCCTATCTGCCCACCAAATGTCGTGGACATTGGTTCATAACTTTGTGAGATATCTTGTTTGCAGACAGACAGACAAACGGAGGCGAATATATAACCTCCGGAGGTAATAGTAGGCTACTACTAATAATGATAGGCTAATCATTATAATACTACATTTTATTACTAACAATATTATTAGAAATAAATTCACTTTATTTTGCAAGTTCTAGATTATAATTATTTTAATTATTAGTATTATTGTTACTATTATTATTATTGCCGTATTATCATTATATTTAAAGGGAATGCGGTAACAAAAAAAAACAAAAAAAACGCCTACACGTGTGAGCCAAGTAAGGGGTGTAGCCGGAAGAGTACGGCAACCAGTTTGCGTAGGAGAGTGGAACATCTGTGAACGACTTGACTAGTCGTTGCCCACTAGCGCGTACTCAGACTCGTAGGTAGTAAAATTACGTACAAGACAACCAAAAACAATTCTCATTGAAGGCTATTATAGAATGAGGATGTTGCAAAGACATACACTACCTAAAACCGAAATAAACGGGAATATTCGTGGTCGTCTCAGAAATACAGTAGGCCTACCGGTATATACTGTATGTTCCCTCTTTATTATAGGGTATGGTATCGGTACTTGTTTTGCTTGCCCTCACTCTAGTGAGTACCGATAGCATACCCTATAATAAAGAGGGAACATATATACCGGTACTGTATTTCTGAGACGACCACGAATATTCCCGTTTACTTCGGTTTTAGGTAGTGTATGTCTTTGCAACATCCTCATTCTATAATAGCCTTCAATGAGAATTGTTTTTGGTTGTCTTGTACATGCGTATCATAAAGAGTTTTAACTATCATGGCTATCTTAATTATTATTAAGCTGCCAACTTGCGCCCAACGGTACCGGTACGTAATTTTACTACCTACGAGTCTGAGTACGCGCTAGTGGGCAAGAACAAGGTAAGACCAAAAGACCGCCTATTGCTAGTTGGTAGTGGGCATTTAAAATTTAAAGCCCCAGTGTCAGTGGGACTGCAAATTTTACTTTATTTTGATTCAGAAAATTACTATGCTCAGCTATGCAAGTAGGTTATAAAAACTAATATAGCCTAATAAAATGTTAAATAGGCCTAGGCTAGACAATTTAATATATGATATCAATAACGAATCAAACTTAATGGGAATATCAGTACCGGTAGTAAACGCAAAAATAAGTCAATTTAAATAAATGGTACGGTAAGCTTATGTCTACTACTAAATACGACATAAGAGATACGCAAAACAAACTGAAATGATTACTGATTACGGATTACTGATATTTATTATAGGATGTAAGGTATCTTAAAATAACCCCCTAGAAATACTTTCTCTTAAGTATCTATTATTTTATCCTCTCCTTTTTCCCCCAGCTAACCTAATCCCACAAGGACCCCAATGGAAATACGCCTAACGGCCTTATTGGGCTATCCTTAGTTGGAATTATGCAAGGCTGGTAGGCTACATGTCATATTTGTAACATATTATGTGGTACCAACACTGTAAAATGCTAACTGAATAAATATTATTATTATTATTATTATTATTATTATTATTATTATTATTATTATTAACTACCGCTAGAGTAGCCTAACTAGTACCGGTAAGTAAAATATCTGAATAGCCTACACCACTGCATGTACGGTACTGATAGTAGTACCGTAACATACTGTACCTTTTCAGCAACATGACGTATATTCACTTTTATTCTTGGTATCGGTAACTTTAAACGATTTTCCACAGCTTAAGAAGGACCTCTAGCTCAAAGGGGTGAATATTATCTCAATTAACCCTTTGACACCCAGACATCCTTCCCAAACATAATAAAATTGTTAAATAATACCAGTCAGAATACAGAGCTAGTGTGTAAGCAGAACTGATTAACGATTTCCGTACCGGCGACGTTGTTTTCGTTATAGTCTAGCAACTATTAGACGATTTAATTCAGCTTAGGAAGGGCCTATACCCATTATAAGGCTAGAGACTTTATCTCAATTATATAATATTTGTATCTACCGTATATCTGTTCTAAGCTTCATAAAATCGTCTAAATGTAGCTAAAATAAAGCAGCAAAGATCCCCGGTAGTGAAAGGGTTAATAAGGTACAGTCACTTATGAAAATTCATGGACCCTTAGTACTTTTCAATTTTCAAGTAAGTGTACCGGTACCGGTATGTAGCCTAAACTACTGAATTCTATTAACGTTATTTAATATAGATTACTGGTAAAACCATGTATATTATTTAAGGAATAACTAAATAAGATGGTCACCAATTTTCCCATGGATTTTTTTATTTTTCCCTGTTAGTTTTCATCAATATATAGTGTTTGGAAATAATTACAACCCTCGGCGAAACCGTTTTCCCCATTATACAACGATCTTAAGACACGCCGCCCGATAGTGGGGAGGGCTATGAAGTACAGGGAAAATGAGGGGTTAAATGCGTAAAACGGCGATTAAAACGTATTTTAACAAAACTTTGCTCGGGTTTTAAGGTATTTCAAAGGCCTAAACCTAATATTTCGAAAACCCGAGCCAAGTTTTGGCCAAAGCTGGCTCGGATTTTGAGAGTTTTTAGACAACAAAATGACAGTAACCTCATTTAGAAATTTGGCTCAGGTTTCCCGAAATTGCAAAGCCATAAAACCCGAATTTTGGAAAACCCGAGCCAAGCTTTGGCAAAACTTGGCTCGGATTTTGCGAGTTTTAAGATTAACAAATTACAGTAGGCTAACCTGATTTAGAATTTTGGCTCATGTTTCCCTAAATTGCAAACCCCAAAAAGCATAATTTTGGAAAACCCGAGCCAATTTTTGGCAAAACTTGGATCGGATTTTGAGAATCGAAAAAGACTAACTAAATGTCGGAAATCGGCTCATGATTTCCCTAATTGCAAAGCCATATAACCAGATTTATCGAAAACGTAGCACTTATTTAAATCATAAATATCCAGTAACATAGACCTAGTACATTGGATACAAGCCTAATCTACACCTAACGCCTACAATGTGTCCGTAGTACTTAGTAGGCCTACGTGGGATACAACATGGCGGTTGGGCCGCCGCCCATTTAGTAGCCTACCGGTATTCGGCCGTATCTGTAAAGAATGAGTCACTTTGAGCGAATTCCTGATAGAGCGGATGCACAATCTAATCTAACCTAACCTAACCTAACCTAACCTAACCTAACCTAACCTAACCTAACCTAACCTAACCTAACCTAACCTAACTTAACCTAACTTAACCTAACCTAACCCTAAATGCGCTTCCGCTCGAATATGAATTCGCTCGAAGTGTCCAGATACCTCTGTAAATACTACCGCAACTACGAATGTTGTTTCTGAGACCTAGTATATCGTGACGTGATGCTCAAAGGTGTGGAAATGAACACCTGTAGTTTCGACAGAGATGGGCAGGTGGAGTTAGTGTTGACTAAAAAGCTGGTGGACAGACCTCGGGAGACAGGTGAAAATGGCGTGTGTACGAATCTGTGCCGTCTATAGGAAGGTATTGACAACCATGTTACGAAAAAATTCCATTTTAGTACCATATATTTTTATTAGGTTTTGCCGAGGCTTAAAACACATTTTCATATTATGTTTAGAGCATATAAAATCCATATTTGCTTTCAAATATTGCAAAATAATTGGTGACCAACTTATTTAGTTATACTATTTTTTTTTATGTAGACTATACTGGCACGGCATGTATCCGAAACATATTATTGATAACCTCAATCACATTTATGTCAATTGTTTATTCAGGCCATGTTGGCAACACTTCCTGGCCATAATGTTAAATCCTCATGATGTCATGAAAAGTTATATTTAATATTTATTATCTAATGTTTATTGTCTCCGTTTGTAGGCACTAGACAAAAGGGCCACGGGGATAGTTTAACCCTTTCTGTACCAGCGACGTCTGTTGTATTTAATTATAGATATATTTAGACAATTATTGTATGCAGCTTAGCCTAAGTAGGGTTTGTGGTTGCTTAAAGGGTTGATTGAGATAGTTCGAAGCCTTATAAGTTCCTAGAGAATAGAGATCATTCCTAAACTGAATATGATCGTTTAATAGTCACAACTTGCCAGAATATAATACAAATTACGTCGTCGGTACAGGTCCTACAGGAGTTAATGATTATTTGATTTTCCTCTGTAACATAACAGAACTGAGAGAATGGTTATTTTTTATATTTTGACTAGGCCTAATGCATTTATTGTCATTATCTCCAGCTTATTTACAGATGTTTAAGTGGTTCATCCATTTTTAGCATTCATTTCTACCGAAAAATACCTATCTTTAGATCCTAATAGTAGGGCTAGCCTAAACACTACAAATTATATACGGTACCGGTAAAATTCGATCTTAAAAAACGGGAAGAAAGTAAATGGATATTTATTAATTATTGATGAATAGGCCTACGTAGCCTATATCAAGTACCGTAGGCTATTCAATAATTATTCTAAGACTAATAAATAATGTGCCGGTACTGGTAGCCTAAGCCTAGGCTATATAATTTATTTTAACAAAGTTGAAAATATCAGAAACCTAAACATCTTAAGCTAGGCTAGGCCTATATAGCCTAGGCCTAACCTAATTAACTACGGGTATATATTTTACCATGACATTGAATTAGCCAATCTAAACTCAATTAACCACTATAGCCTATATAATAAAGCTATGTTAGGAAAAGTGAGGTACCATAATAGCAAATAGGGCCTAGGCCTAGCCTATATAATTTTTCAAACATTTTCGACTAGGCCTAGGCTAATTTTCTCAAATTTAAATGTTTATCCTATTGCCTACACGAGTAAAATAACCTTCCTAACCTACACAAAACCATTGTACAATACCTAGCCTAGCCGCTGCCTAGGCTATAGGCCCTACTTTAATAAAATACATGAAATTCAACATGGCAAAAAATAATACAAAGGGTACTAGGCTATCTTATTTCCAAGATCTAGGCTATTTACAAACGGTTGTAACAAAAATTGTCTCACTAGGCCTATAAAACTTAAAGCAACATAAGGCTATCAATAATGTATTTTACTCACACATAATACATTAGTATAATTAGATACATACACACATCAAGAATGATTAAATTAAGAACTGATTAATCATTATCATAGCTTATTATTCCAATCACTGCAAACACGTCACTGAAGGAAGGTCGAGAACTGAATCCTAAAATTGACGTAGGCTATCCATTGGCGGAGAAGCTAAATCACCTAAATATATGATGAATACGTGAAAATGAGGGCGAGTTAGATAGATGTGAGTGAATGAGGGAGGAGTGTGGCTGTGAGTGAGCCAAAGTAAGTGAGATGTGAGTGAGACGAGGTTCCACTGTGCCAGTCTGTGTAAACAAAGCTCTTTTCATGCTCCCCCTCCTTCCCATCAAGGTTTTCTACACACCACACCGAGTTATTGTCACGCAAGATCCCTCAACTGGCAGTATTTGTACTGTAACAGTGAGGTATTGCTTATGACATAGGTTGAAACACAACACGACTAGAAGCACATCCACCCACCACGAGTGTAACTTTGATACTGATAGCAGAGTTGCCAGACACGACCAACATTCTCTCATAGTCTGCTATCTTCGCTAAGTCGCTCGAGGAAATCGCGCTAAATTATGAGGATAGCCAACTTATCATTTGAGCACATTCCAAGGTTATTACAACTAACCATTCATATCTTTAAAATATCCAGGAAGCTTAGGAAGCATTAACTGTATTTACAAGTATTATTTTAGAATATATACATAATTATAAAGGAATTAAAAGTAGCATAATGAAATGTATATTATAACCCTTGATCTAGGCCTACTATGCAGATTTAATTATTCATTCAGTACTATGTTTTAGATAAGTATATATGCTCTCAAACTATTAAAAATCAACCCTATACATTAAATGCAATATCAACGAGAATGCACTAGCTATTATAGCAACAATGGCAACACTGAACCATCTCCGTAAATGGTCAAGGATACAATGGACCACAGGCGGGCTTTTTTATCGCAAAACTACACTAATTAAATGGACAAATGCAAATATCGGTACCATAGTGTTTATGACGTGAACAAAGAAGTCATTGAAGACCCTGTGGACATATTGTACATATATTGTTTAAAATAGTCACTCATGATGAAAAACTAAAGAAAATGGCGAGTTGGCGATCGGCGTCAATTTAGGAAGGACTATTTCCAAATCAAATGAACACGCCAGAATCCATTTCGAATTATTGTATATACATATAATGGCATGAACAACACAAACAAAGGCTGCCATGAACAAAAACACACAAAAACAAAGAATGACATGAACAAGAAAACATGAAATAATGGATGATATGAACAAGGAAACAACATTAAAGGATTATAGGAAGAAAGCAAGTAAAGGTATCAACAAGGAAACAAAATTTAAAGGATATGAACAAGAACACAACAATTAAAGGTATGCACAGAGAAACAAAGTAAAGGATGTTATGAACAAAGAAACAAAAATTATAGGGTGGTATGAACAAGGAAACAAAAATTAAAGTAAAGAATAAGAACAATGAAAACAAAATAAGGGATGGTATAAACAAGGAAACAAAAAATAAGGGATACAAGAATACAAAGACAAAGAATGCTATGACAAAAAATGCCATGAACAAGAACACACAAAGCAAAAGGTACCATGAACAAGAACATAACAAATAAAGGGTATCATGAACACAAACACTAAAAGCAACGGATAGCGTGAACAATGACATAAAAGCAAATGCAATTATGAACAAAAACAAAAATAAGGAATAACATGAACAAGAACACAAAAGACAAAGGATATCATAAATAAAAACAAACATAGAGGTATGAACAAATATTTACAAAAATGGTAGAATGAACATAACACAAAAGTAAATGAGAAATTCGAGTCCTTAGCCAACCTAAACATATAATACAACAATTACAGAGAAAGGAAAACAACTTGAACCTATTAAGATAATTCGAAATCACAATTATTTATACTGACGTAAAAATACAATGTCTATGGTTAATAATCCAAACAAACTTTAGGCCACACTTATCTATGAAACAGTCGTATATATATATATATATTTTTTGATATACTATAAAAGCACTGTACTGTACTGTACTATATAATATATATATATATAATATATATATATATATATATATATATATGAGAGAGAGAGAGAGAGAGAGAGAGAGAGAGAGAGAGAGAGAGAGAGAGAGAGAGAGAGAGAGAGAGAGAAGGAAAAGAAATATAATTCTGAGAATGAACCCCTTCCTAGATTGTCGAATTAAATTACCAGCTTATACTATCCTATACCATGTTCATTATAGGTAGGCCAAAAATCTTGACCACTAACCTATATAACTGAAAAACGACTTGAGTAATCAATAACAAAAAAATCTAACATTTGGGAAGCGTCACTCAGGGAATAGCTGTGGAAATTTACAGCCCATTTGCTCTAGCTCATTTTGAGTTACAGAGGCTAGTGGTTAATATATTTTGTTTAATTATTATTGAGGATTTTTCTTGCTTTGAGATAAATGTGTACATATTTCGGTAGAAAAATTTCCTGGCCTGAGACTGATTCCTCCCAAATTACATGCTTGCTATAGCTCGCCAGGATAGAATAGACACCCAAATAGCACAAAAGGTCTTAAAATCGCCAAATTAATGGATCGAACGTCGTAAAATCTCATAACTAATGGGGCTTTACATGAGGAAGAAGGATGCCCAGAAACAACAACTTCCCTTAAGTCGGTTTCACATGAGGACTTGAGTGGCGGATGTATCAGAACCACAGTACAGTATATTAATACAACAGAATACTAGCTATAGATATAATTCAGCCTACTATCTGACAGTTATCTTGTTCATTATGACTGTACAGTATTTGCCTAATCCACCTGTCCACCAACTCCACTAATCCACCTGTCCACCAACTCCACTAATCCATCTGTCACCAACTCCACTAATCCACCTGCCCACCAACTCCACTAATCCATCTGTCCACCAACTCCACTAATCCATCTGTCCACCAACTCCACTAATCCATCTGTCCACCAACTCCACTAATCCATCTGTCCACCAACTCCACTAAACCACCTGTCCACCAACTCCACTAATCCATCTGTCCACCAACTCCACTAATCCACCTGCCCACCAACTCCACTAATCCACCAACTCCACTAATCCACCTGCCCACCAACTCCACTAATCCACCTGCCCACCAACTCCACTAATCCATCTGTCCACCAACTCCACTAATCCACCTGTCCACCAACTCCACTAATCCACCTGTCCACCAACTCCACTAATCCACCTGCCCACCAACTTCACTAATCCACCTGTCCACCAACTGCACTAATCCACCTGTCCACCAACTCTACTAATCCACCTGCCCACCAACTCCACTAATCCATCTGTCCACCAACTGCACTAATCCACCTGTCCACCAACTCCACTACTCCACCTGTCCACCAACTCCACTAATCCACCTGCCCACCAACTCCACTAATCCATCTGTCCACCAACTTCACTAATCCACCTGTCCACCAACTCCACTAATCCATCTGTCCACTAACTCCACTAATCCACCTGCCCACCAACTCCACTAATCCATCTGTCCACCAACTGCACTAATCCACCTGTCCACCAACTCCACTAATCCACCTGTCCACCAACTCCACTAATCCATCTGTCCACCAACTGCACTAATCCACCTGTCCACTAATCCACCTGTCCACCAACTCCACTAATCCATATGTCCACCAACTGCACTAATCCACCTGTCCACCAACTTCACTAATCAACCAACTCCACTAATCCATCTGTCTACCAACTGCACTAATCCACCTGTCCACCAACTCCACTAATCCACCTGTCCACCAACTCCACTAATCCATCTGTCCACCAACTGCACTAATCCACCAGTCTTCCATTTAACTTCCTGGTGTTGTTGATGATGATGTTAAGTTTTTTTTCCAGACCCCCTTCTCCTTCATGTTTAGCCCCATTAGTTTTGAGACTTTGAGACGCTTGCCCCATTTGTTTGGCGATTTAAGACCTTTCGTTTTTGTTTTTAGTTTCCTCCCTAGTCATCCATCAAGCTTTAAACAAAATAACTGAGATCCCCTTCGAGATGCCCTGGCTGGCTATCGGTTACCAGAAAAAAATAGACACCTAGATGGCACGAAAGGTCTTCAAATTGACAAGAAATGGGCCAAAGTCTTAAAATAGTCAAGCTAATGGGGTGAACATCTTTAATATCAAGACTAATGGGACTAAGCATAATACGCACACTCATTATAATGTTATTGTTATTAACCCCTTCTGTACCGACAAGTTATTTAAATTATATTCTAGCTATATTTAGACAATTTAGTGCAGTTTAAGAAGGAACTGTTGTAGTAAAATGGGTTAAGTAGGATAGTTCGAAGTCTGTTAATTGTTGGAGGCCCTTTTTAAACTGAATAAAATCGTCTATAGTAGTCTATAGTAGTAGCAAGAATAATATGATAAAGACGTCGCCGGTATAGAAGGGGTTAACTATTCTTTTCTTCTTCTTCTTCTTCTTCACGATGCACAGTGTCAACAGGGATGTAGCCCCCAGATAACTGCGCAAGTAGTACAAGACTTAATTAAGGTTCATGGCGAGGGGGCACGATTTCTAGCACGTAACATACTGTAGATGGTGAGGAGTGTGCAGAAGACGAGTAACGGTGAGAAGCGGTAGTTGGAGGGTCATCAGAGGTCGGAGATCCTCCCCGTAGCAGCGAGGAACGTAGAGAGTCCAGTGGAGATGATATGAAGATCGGTGGTGTTGAGGGGTGCTCCTCCAAGAATATGCTTGATGGTAAACTGTCCTCCCTGGCGGAGAATGCATTCCCTTAAGGCGACCCTGGCACCATGATATCTATGACAATGTAGTAGGAAATTTTCAACAGTTTCAGGGGTATTGCAGTGCTGGCAGTGGCCATCTTGGTGGAGACCTAGGCGATGCATATGTGCCGCCAACCGGGTGTGTCCCAGCCGAAGACGTGTGGCTGCCCTATTGAGAGATGGAGACTTATAGCGAGTGTGCTGCCAAACCATCCAGTCATCCTTGACAGTGCCATAACGTGTATGCGTTATCTGTGCCTTCCAATCGTGGATAAATGTTTGTCGCAATGCGTCGCTAAGGATCACCTTCCTGTCTCGTACTGTGTAGGGGAGCCTAGTGATGTGCTGGAGGGAGTGTAAGTTCTTGGCAAGGGAGTCCACGATCTCGTTGTGAAGGAGACCCGAATGGTTCGGAACCCACTGGAGGGACACTGAGGAGCCATTACTCTTATGACGAGCAAGAAGTTGTAGGATCGGGTGAACAAGCTCTTTGTTGGTCTTAGTGGCGTAGGAGATGGATTGGAGAGCACTTCGAGAGTCGCAGCAGAGGACATAATGACCAGGGGGAAGGGTGATCGTGGTCTCGAGAGCTTTGAAGAGGCCAAAAAGTTCAGCGGTGAATATGGTAGAGCGGTGGGGCAGTCGCCATCCCTGGACTAAATGAAATTAAGGAACCCACAAAGCTGTCGAGACGGAGATACCGGTAGCACCATGGATGAGGGACCCATCAGTGTAGACGTAAGTAGTGTCAGCAGGGAAGGTGGTACACAACTGGAGAATAGCTTGCTTGATGTGGGACGGGCCGTCAGATTTCCGCATACCAGGTAGAAGGTCTATCGATGCATTCGGAGCCACAAAATCCCATGGAGGGAGAGGGGGTACCAGAGGTGTTGCGTGGCTGTTTCTGAAGATGAAATTGTGGTGCTGGATGAGAGGGACTATCCTTTCCCGAAATGGCACTTTGCATGCCCTAGGGGCATCCGGGTAGAGTGGGACATCACGTAGGTTGGCTGAGAACGGGTGAGATGTTGGTGCGCTATAGGTGACCGCAAAGTAAGATGTACATAAAATATCTCGTCGGACAGACAGGGGCAGGAGATTGCTCTCACTGCAAAGCCCAGCGATTGGAGAGGAAAGTAGGGCACCCGTCATCAGTCTCATGGCAGAGTTTTGCACCACTTCTAGTTTCTTGAGGGTCGTTGGAGATGCTGAGGCAAAAGCTTGGCGAACAATAATCCAGCTTACTACGGATGTATGAAGTGTAGAAGATGCGGAGAGTAGATGGATGTGCACCCCACGTTGTACCAGTAAGAGCCTTCATGATGTTCAGGCACTGTCGTGAGGAGTCCACAAGGTAGTCTATATGGTCCTTCCATGTTAGGAGCGGGGCATCAAAAACCACACCAAGGTAGCGATGACTGGCAGACTGTGCAAGATTGACGCCATTGAACTTTAGGGTTATCGCTGGAACAGGTCGTTTCCGGGAATAAACTTGAAAGACAGTCTTATTGGGGTTGACTCGGAGGCCCCAGGTGGAAGTCCATTGGTGAAGGGAGTCAAGTGCATCCTGTATAGTACGTGCCGCTGTCAGAGGGTCCTCATGGGAATAGTATAGGGTCAGATCATCGGCGTATGCAACTAGGTGCACTGGGGATAAGTCAGGGAAGTCTGCTAGGTAGGAATCAAATAGGTACGGACTGAGGATTGAGCCCTGTGGCACACCAATACCATAAATCACGTCTGAGGAGAAGGCACCTTGAAGAAACACACGTCCCGTCCTGGATGTTCAAAAAGATTGGATCCAAGAAAGCATCTTCCCACAAACTCCCAGTTTGGCCATTTTCATCATGAGGAGTAGATGAGGTACACTGTCAAAGGCAGCAGACAGGTCAAGGTACACAACAATGGTAGTGCGCTTATGAGATAGTGCAGTTAAAATAGCCTGTTCCAGATTTAGGACATGGTCAACAGTGGAACAGGAGGGGCGGAATCCAGCTTGGTATGATGGGATAATAGAATTGTGTTCCAGAAACCACTGCAGTCGACGAAGTACCATCTTCTCCATGAGCTTGCTAAGTGTGGACAGAAGAATGATCGGCCGATAAGATGATGGAGCTGACGGGTCCTTACCAGGCTTCAGGAAAGGCAATATGATTCCCCAGATCCAAGGCGTGGGTAACAGTTTAAGGTCCCATGAAGAGTTAACCAGTCGCAATAGTAAGGGGTAAAAGGTGCTAGGGAGATGCTTAATTAATTCATATGGCACCTGGTCCTCACCAGCTGCTTTGCTACTTGGGAGGGTGTGCAAAGCCAAAAGAAGTTCGTCATGGGTAAAGGGAGTATTCATTAGGGAGTTGAGGGCCATTGCTGTATGCACCTCATCCTGGGCATGAGCCGCGATGATAGGTGGGGGTTGTAAGCTTTGAATATGATCAGCAATAGCACGGGCCCGGTCCTCTGGTGACTGGCAGATGTGGCCGTTATCAACCAATGGATACGACGAGAAGGTAGGTCTCCCATTGATGCCATTAAACATGCACCACACTGCAGAAGGTGTATCTGGTGATAGTTTACCACAGTATAGTCTCCAGGAGGACACGCGTGCTTTTCGGAGAACCTTCTTAGCGTAAGCCGTGGCACGTTTAATGGAGATCTAGTTCTGCAGGGATTTATGTTGACGTTGAGTATTGATAGCACGGAGGCGAAGAGCAACTGCTCTCGAGCAGTCAGCAGTCCACCAGGGCTTTAAGGGCTTAGTAGATGGTAATCCCTGCGAGTAGTGGAAAAGACTCTTGGCCGCTGTGTTCATCGCACCAACAAGTTCTGCATGGAGGACGGTCGGGTCTGTGCTGCTAGTCTCAGGGAGGGGAACAATATCTTGATAAATCGTCCAATCATAGTTAGCGGGAATCTTCCATTTGGGCAGAGAGACCGGGTGACTTGGAGGCTGAAAACCGTCAAATTTCAAGAGGAGGGGCCAGTGATCACTTCCCAGATCAGGGCCCACCGACGATTATTGTGGAAGCCAAAACACAGGTCAATGGAAGTGCAGTAATTGGTACGGGGAACATAATAAGTTGGGAGATAAGGATCTGATAATCGACATAAATTACTTGCTAATAAATAGTTATATAAATCATACCCCGCCTGGTTAGGAGTACCACGGCTCCAGGATGGATGATTGGCATTAAAATCCCCAATGAATAAGATTGGGGCAGGCAGTTGGGCCACATAGTGATTAAGCTCTGTACTGGAGATGCGACGATGGGGGCTGTAGACACCAACAATGGATAGGTGGGAAGATAAAAATGGAAGAATAGTGGCCAAAATTTCCAATGAGCCATCGGGATAGGGTATAAGCTTAACAGGGCGGGCTGAAAGTGAGGTCTTGGTTAGAAGGAGAAGTCCCCCTCCGGGCCGGGCTGGTCTATCCCAACGTTGAATGGTGTATGTCTGAAATCTGGGAGAATATTTGGAGGTGAGCCAAGTTTCAGTGATGATTGCAACATGTGGAGATATAGTAATAAGATAATTTTTCAGTTCAGTAAGCGACGTCCTAAGGCATTTGGCATTCCAGGTCATGGCACAGAAGGGAGGCATTATAGTTTTTTGTTTTTTTGGCAGATTTGGGTAAGAAAGGTGGCGATGACTTTCCAGGCGGGCCCTTAGTAGATTTATCACCAGGGGAGGCAAAACGCTTGGTGCGAGTCACATCGTCATTCATGGGTTCCGAACCCTGCTCTGGCGTGCGAGGAGGTCCTTGGTGGGAAATAGACTGGCTTGAGGGAGGAGGTGAATTGCGGGCAGGCAGTCGATGAGGAAGAGTAGAGGTCTCCGGTTTACCCTTATCCTTGGGACTGGGACGAGACTTGGCGGGGAGACGATCATGCGAGACAGTAGGGTGAGATGGTTGCGTAGATGAGGGTGTGGGCTAGGTGGGCTGCGAAGAGGGTGAGTGAAGATCCGGGAGGGCATCGTCGACTATACCGGGAAGAGTTACAGTATCATCAGTAGCGTCGTAGGAAAGGTCAATAGCAGTGGTCTGAGTGGATGCCGAGGTAGAATGTGTAGACGGTCCTGTGGGTGGAGCAGCAGAGGGTGGGATGTTGACGGTGAGAATGGACTGGAGGTGGGCGACCAGTGAAGCCAGTACCTGAAGCTGGTCCTGTATCGGTAGTGAGGACATGAGAGAGGTGATCTTCGATTGTACTTCAGAGACATTCCTTGTGGCGGGGCTAGTCACTGACGGGGGTACTGTATTGGGCAGGGTTGGTGGGATAATTCCTGAGGTGGGGTGAGCCGCTTGAGGGCTAGGCCTATTTGGAGGAATCTGTGAGCGAAAGTCTTGCAAGGCATCTCTGTAAGATGTGGCGCCAGAGCGCGCCATCTTGGTAGCATACAAGGCCTCACGATATTTGGGGCATTGATTGGAGGTAGAAGGATGATTGCCTGTGCAGTTAGGACATTTAAGGATGGTTTGGATACACTCAGCGGTGGGGTGAGCCTCTGCACATTTAGCACAACGGACTGACCTAGCCCGACAGGCACTAGAGCGATGTGGCCGAATCTCTTGCACTTCCTGCAACTCTTGGGAGGTCGGTAGTACTCTGCGACATGGATGACTTGGTTCTTTAGTATCGTACTTTCAAACCTGGCGCGGTCTATATCACCATTCACAATTATATGAACAAAATATATATTATCTTTGGTAATCTATATAGTATCACATAAGGGATACAACTATAAGACCGAGTAATTCACGTGTTTTACAAAATATATAGTAAACCACCAAATAGTTAAAGGATAAACATATATAAGATGAAATTTACGAAAGATCCTCGGCATAGAGATCCATTAATAACAAGAGATCGGTCAGCCTTCGCCATTTTGGTCTCTCAGAACTCATTAGGCTTTTCTTGCATTCGAATAGTTCCATACTCATACTAAAGATTTGGTAATACTGGTACAAAATGTGTAGTTTGATCTTAGGCTCTAAATTACTAATGGTAAAAAATGACATCTCACCCTGTTATTTAATGATCCAAAATGGCGGCCGATGATAAAGTTGACCGTTCTGGCGTTCTCTCTTAGCACAGGATCTCCAGACTCAGCTCGGCATATAGTCGTCTGTTTGTGATTGACGTGCTGGTGTGGGTAAAATACGTGCCTATAAACCAATATTAGCCTCCTATCTCACTATGTCTGAAGATGTGGACAGCATGGCGGAGGAAGGGGACGACTATTATACCTTCCTCAACATTCCCAGGACTGTAAGTGGTGTAATGGTGGCGGGAGAGAGGGTAATATAGAGAGGCTGATGTAAGGCTGGGGGTATTCGGTCCTTCATCTTTGTACCCTACTCGAAGTGAAAGTCTATTAGGCCTAGGCACTATGTAATTGCTTGTACTAATTTCACGGAGAGTTGACCCTGATTTGTATGTACCGGTATAGGCCTAGCCTAATCAGAAATTAGGCTAAAATTATGTCCATAAAACTAGCCTAAATTGTGTTTACCGGTATGGGTAGGTTAGTCTTAACTTATGGCCTCAAGGCTAATCTTGTATTCAATAGGTCAGGGCCAAGGTCATGTATCATGTATGGCAGTGCTGACTGGACGACTCGGCCCATGGGACAACTCGGCTCGGACAACTCGGCCTAGCGGCCACGACGGCGAGACAACTCGGCCCATTATTTGAGACAGCTCGGCCCCATGTTTTGCTATGGGACAATTTGACGAGACCAGTCAGGATTAGGATGGGGAGAGCTAAGTGGAGGGTTTATGGGTGAGGCCATGTATGCAGCACCAAATCCTGTCCTCTGCGTATGCGCGGCCTTTTCCCTAATATTTTTATTATGTTATTTAGGCTCAACTGTTAGGTTAATTTAAGTGGTACCTGGAACTCTCGTCGACCGAAATTCTCGTCGACGGTGATGAGTGTTCCAATTTTCGCCGTTGACGAGTGTTCTATGTCGTCGACGAGTGTTCCAATTAAGTGGTGTTTTTTGGGGGGAGACATCCTTTTCAACTGTCCTCTCTAGCCTATTGTCATTGTTTTATATATAATATATAATATAGGTTCGAATCCACGGACTGCCACATGTGTTTGTAATATTTCATTAATCGATTTTAGGAGTAGAGTTGGTTGTTGGATAGAACATAGGCTAATAATAATAAAAGGAAAATATTAAGGAGGCTAATAATAATAAAAGGAAAATATTAAGGAAACCACCCACCAATTATTTTAATTATTTTTTTTTAGATTTAGTTTATTTGCATCAATATATAGTGATTGACATTAGTTTCAACTTCCGCAAAAATCGTTTTCCCCTTTATCCAACGATCTTAAGACACGGCGCCCGATAGTGGGGAGGGCTATGAAGATCAGGGAAAATGTGGGGTTAAAGACATAAAAAGGCGATATAATGGCTTTCATGATGAAAGTTGGCTCGGGTTTTGTTGTTTTTCAACTTGAGAAAACTCCAAAATGAAAAAACCCGAGCCAAGTTTTGGCAAAAGTTGGCTCGGATTTTAAGATTTTTCAGCTGCATAAAAGACGGCAAGTGCAAAAAAGAAGTTGGCTCCGGTTTTCTTGTTTTTCAACTTAAGAAAACTCCAAAATGAAAAAAAAATAGCCAAGTTTTGGCAAAAGTTGGCTGGGATTTTAAGATTTTTCAGCTTCATAAAAGTCAGAAAGTGGCAAAAAAAAGTTGGCTCAGGTTTTCTTGTTTTTCAACTTAAGAAACCCCCAAAATGAAAAAAAAAAGTCAAGTTTTGGCAAAAGTTGTTGGATGATACATGAGATAGAAAATGAACTTACCCAGTAAGCTCATTATCCATTATCGGATTTTTTTTATTTTAATACCACAAATTTTCCGAGTGTTTTTTATATAAACAAATGTTCATTTGCATCAATATACAGTATAGTGTTTGTAATTAATTAGAAATCTCGGGAAACCTATTTTCCCCATTAGGCCTATCGATCGATGTTGAGACAACCCCCGATAGTGATTTGAAAAGACATTAGCCTAACCTAACAACCTTACCTAACCTAACCTAGTATTATGGGTGGGGGCTGCTGCCCCCACACCTACGCTAGTTGAGTACTAATCTCTTAGTAAATAAAACAAAAAAAATTGGCTGTCGATTATACGAAGGTGAAATAAAGTCGATGAAGTCTACGGTGATTACTCTGCAATTTTCAGCTTTGATTGTACATTGATAACGGGAAAGTACCGTATTGACTACCTTGTTACGAAAATTAAATTTTAGTACAGTAAAAGTCCTTTAATCCGACGACCGATGATTCGAATCTCCCAATAGTCCGAATTTTTCAATTTGAGGCCAAATCCGAATTCACCCGATGGTCCGAATTTCAAGAAGTCCCAAAGTCCCCTTTTTGAGGCATTAGTCCACTCAAATGACACATAATGGAGCACACACATATCATATGTTCATGAATTCACTTTAAAAGTTTACCATTGTCATTGTAGCCTATTACCTACTTCAAAACATTCAGATTAATGGTCAAAGGAAGCTACTGATATAAACATAAACACCACATCGTCTGCTAGAGAGTTTGTTTTGCTCTTGAACGCATCCTTGGGACGCTCCGATGCGCTACTGGCTTGCACCGCATTTTCTGCAAGCGCATTCAGTCTTGAGCTTGAAAACGCACCTTTGGACGTTCCGATACGCTACTATTTATAGTTCAGTGATCGGAGCGTCCCAAGGGTGCTTTCAAGACAACAAGACAAGAACATAAGAACATAAGAACATAAGAAAATGGGAGTCTGCAGAAAGCCGATTGGCCTAAGCAAGGCAGATCCCTGTCCCACACAACCCCAAATCAAGTACTGGTGATGGGCTGGTCTATCAGAGTGAGACCTGAGCGATCTCTGCCATACCCATAGCTTACTCTGACTGTTCCTTTTACTTATATATTTTCTAGATCTCAAGTGACAGCGTCTCTTCCTTGGATTGACCTCCCAATCTACGAAGATTGGAAGCTAAAGCGTCACATTATTCCTTTGCCCCTCAAATTTCTCTTCATAATTGCTGAGGGGCACAGGGCCCTGGGTGGGGCTTTGGTTTCCCGGGCGTTTACGCACCCTCTCAGCTCCCCGCCATGGAGTGGCTTCGGTCACCCAGGCTTTATTGTGGTCGGCAGGGAGGGTTCTGTGGGGGCGCTCGTTTATGGCCTTGGCCTTACTCGGGGCCTTGGGGCTGTTCGGCCAGGCAGCTTGGGGAACAACAACAACAACAACAACCCCAAATCAATTACAAAGCCCAATTATAGGCTCAACACTCTAATACCCTGAGGATCATATTACCAAAACGGTTAGAGATTAACGCAGGATTATGGGGGTCTGCAGAGCGCTGATTGGCCCAACCCGGCTGATCCCCCTTCACACCCAACCCTTCTCGTCCATATGCTTATCCAATTTTATCTTAAATCTCCCTACAGTTTTAGATCCCACTATAGCACTTGGTAGTCCATTCCACCCATCTACAACTCTGTTACCAAACCAATATTTGCCTATATCTTTTCTGAAACGAAATTTATCTAATTTGAAACCATTGGTACGAGTTCTTTCGCTATCACTGAGTTTTAGTACATTTGTCATGTCCCCTTTGTTAATCCCACTAACCCACTTGAACACCTCTATCATATCCCCTCTAACTCTGCGTCTCTCTAACGAATGTAAACCTAATTTCTTCAACCTTTCTTCATACGGAAGATTTCTAATATTATGGATCATTTTTGTCATTCTACGCTGTACTCTCTCCAATGAATCTATGTCCATTCTGTAATAAGGACACCAAAATTGGACAGCATAATCCATATGGGGTCTCACTAATGACAAGTAAAGTTTTAAGATAACATCAGCAGTTCTGTTACTCACACTCCTAGAGATGAACCCGAGAATCCTGTTTGCCTTATTACGAACACCTATACACTGTTGTCTAGGCTTCAAATCATTGCTAACAAACACACCTAGATCTTTCTCGCAGTCTGAATTTTCTAATTCTAAATTAGCTAGCTTATATTTAACATTTGTTTGCATCTTCCCTATCTTTAATACCTTGCATTTGTCAATGTTAAACTTCATCTGCCAATTTACTGACCATTCATGTAAGGTATCTAGATCCCTTTGGAGGCACTCTATATCGCTATCTGAATCAATTGATCTCCCCATTTTAGTATCGTCTGCGAATTTACTTATCCTACTAGTTATACCTAAATCTAGGTCATTTATGTATATAAGAAACAACAGGGGACCTAATACCGATCACTGGGGGACACCACTTTTGACTGCTCCCCACTCTGACTTGGTACCATTTATGCTGACTCTCTGTTTCCTACCAATTAGCCATGACCTAATCCATCCCAACATCGCCCCACCTATTCCATGTGCCTCAACCTTTCTCATCAATCTCTCATGAGGGACTCTGTCGAACGCTTTACTGAAATCTAAATATATAATATCGTATGCCTTGTCATTATCTACTGCTTCATATACCTCTGAGAAAAAACTAAGCAAATTAGTAAGGCAAGAACGTCTCTGAGTGAATCCATGCTGAGAAGAATTGATTAAGTTAAATGTTTCTAAGTGGTTTCTCATTTTCCTAGCAATAATTGACTCTAGTAGCTTTCCTATGATTGAAGTGAGACTAATGGGACGGTAATTGGATGCTATTGATTTATCACCTTTTTTGAAAATCGGAACTACATTTGCAAGCTTCCAAGCTTCTGGAACTATACCTGTTTCTAATGAATTGTTAAAAAGAAATGTTAATGGGTAACTTAACTCATCTCTGCATTCTTTTAATACTCTGGCATATACCTCATCGGGACCAGGCGATTTCTGAGGTTTCAGTCTGTCAATTTCCTTAAGCACATCATTTCTACTTATAGTAACCGTACTTAACCTATTTTCTATACTATCGCTATATACCTTACGGACTTCTGGAATCTGTGCCAAATTTTCATTAGTGAAAACGGATAGAAACTGACTATTTAATGTACTGCACATTTCTAAATCATTTTCTGTCATTTCTCCTATCGAAGTTTTAAGGGGGCCTATTCTATCTCTAACTTTAGATTTATATAGCTGGTAAAAAGCCTTAGGGTTATTTTTTGAGTCATTGGCTATCCTGATTTCATAATTTCTTTTGTCTGTCCTTATACCTTTTTTAACCTCTCTTGATAGATTCTGATAGTAAGCAAGTAGGTGAATTTCGCCTTTCTTAATTTTTCGATATATTCCTCTCTTTTTTCCTAGAAGGGTGCTTTCAATACAATATAATATAACAGAGCACGTCACAAAAGGAAAATCACAAGAACCTCTCAGGGAGGTGCAGTTGTTAAGGCAATACTTCCCGAACCACATCTGATCTGATTTTCAAGAGCAAGACAAACTCGCTAGTAGACGATGCGGACATATGGTGTTTACGTTTATATCAGCAGATTCCTTTGACCATTAATCTGAATGTTTTGAAGTAGGTAATAGGCTACAATGACAATGGTAAACTTTTGAAGTGATTTCATGAACATATGATATGTGTGTGTGTCATTTGGGTGGCCTAATGCCTCAATGTTTTCGTCAGGCCATTAATACACAGGTTCATAGGGGTAAAGTCCGATAATCCGAAAAATCCACTAATCCGAACGAGGGCCGGTCCGCTGCCCTTCGGATTAACGGAAGTTTACTGTACCATACTTTTATATTAGGTTTTTCCGAGGGTTTAACACATTTTCATATGATCTTTAGAGCTATCGATAACCGGAAGTACCGTATTGACAACCTTGTTACGAAAGACATTTTAGTACCATACTTTTTTATTAGGTTTTGCCGAGGGTTAAAACAACTTTTCTTATGATCTTTAGAGCAAATATATTCAATATTTATCTTCAAATATATCAACAAAATTTGTGGTATTAAAATAACATTGAACCCCATTATCCAACAATTAAGCAACATTAAAGATTTTAGCCTAACCTACCAACCTTACCTAACCTAACCTAGTATTATGGGTGGGGGCTGTCGCCCCCACACCCCCGCTGGTTGGATAGTACATTGGATAGAAAATTAGATAAATTCCTAGAGTTAATTAGACTGAAAGGCAGGGAGAAAGAGGTCCGCCGAGTCGTGTTGTGTGCCGTCTATGGGGAGGGGAACCCTGGACAAATATCGTTACAGGTTACAGGTTCTAGGTTCTGTATCTCCCTTAATAGAATTTTTCGAGGGTTGACACTTATTTTAACATGGAGTATAGGTTATATTACATCCTAAATGAAATTTAAAATATCTGTGAAAATTCTTGGGTTGTTTATATAATAGAAGTTACTGTGGGACACGTAATATGTTGAAGGGGGAGTTCTGCCCCCTCTAAACACCCGTCATTTACGTCATCATAATCTGTTGTACTTCATAGGGGGTCCAATTAAGGAGAAAGTGAATTAACAGACGAAATTAGGCCGCAAACTACAATAACATAGCGGGCCGCCGTTTATGGGAGACTTTTTACACATAATTTTCAATGTTAATTTTCTCCCTTAATCGATTTTTCCAAATTATCAAACTTACATAAAAATGAAGTACAGTTTATAGGGATTCCAACATGCATTTCAAAATTGCCATGAAAATTGGGGGTGGTTTGCTTAATATATACCTAATAAAATATATATATATATATATATATATATATATATATATATATATATATATATATATATATATACATACGGTATATATAGGCCTATATATATATATATATATATATATATATATATATATATATATACCGGTATATATAGGCCTATATATATATATATATATATATATATACAGTATATACAGTATATATATATATATATTTTTTTTTTTTTTTTTTTTTTTTTAAACCTAGGCCTAGCCTAGGCCTATAATTCATAAATTATAAAAATTATACAAGATACAGTATGTACCGTAGGCTATTTGTATTATTATATATTTAGTCGTATTTTTCATACATACAAACAAATCAAACGAAAGACGAATCGTATATTTTTAGTCGTTATTAGTGTATATGTAAAGAAGAAATAGTGGTGTATAGTTCAAATTATGTCTTTGGAAGTGATAAAATGGCCAACACAGTGCTATTTCATGTTAATTTGCTTGTATTCCTTCTCATATTCGTTCAACTATTCACACAAAATTGCTCTGGTTTGACACCCTGGCACTGGCTTGAAACAGGGAATGGCTTGCCTTCTGGTGCCTCTCCATCTTCTCTTGGGCCACAAGTTGATGCTGCACTTTAACAAATTAGCATTTCTTGTGCAGAACCTCAATTAGTTCATACACATTGCAGCTCGCCTCGGCTCTTTCACAAAACCTTGTTGTGCCACCCCTCCACATCATTGTTAGTTCGTACTGTCTGTCCGAATACAGACCATTGGTTTGGAGTCCAATCCCCGGCCCCATGGCTTGGAGTAATCCAGGTGGTCTCAAAGTACTTTAACAACTGATGTAGACCATCAGGGTGACTGGGCAAGACCAGGTTATGTCATATGCTTGCATTCCTTTTTCTAAAGCTTCACCAAAACTTCTATACAGTATATATAATACCATTATTATATATTATTGATATAGGCCTATATGTATTATATACCTTTATACCTTAGTGGAAACTAAGAAGAAATCAAATAAAAAACAAAACAATCCAGACAAATAAAACTATAAACAATAAAAGGGAGGTGCTTTTGTAAAGGCATTCGTTCAAATTGGCATTCACTCTCAATCCTTCTATCGAATCAGTTACCACTACACAACAAACCACTTACCTACACAACCACTTTTCTTAAGCTTCACCATAACTTCTAATTATAGTTTATATATAAATATATATTTTTAAACTTTATTGTTTCTTTTCAACTATTTTTTTTGTAAGTAGATCTGTCGACGAGTGTTCCATCGTCGACGAGAGTTCTAGGCTCGCGCTTCGACGAGATATTCCGGTCGACGAGTGTTCCATAATTCATTTAAGTTAGGTTAGGTTAGGTTTAGATAATATAATAGTATAAAGGAAAAAAAAATCGTGCCAAGGGGCCTAAGATTCTCACGCATGCGCAGAGGACAGGATTTGCAGGATTTGGTGCTGCATACATGGCCTCCCGTTTATGGCGTGTGTGTAATGTGGGCGAAATGTTCGTTTATTGTATAATTATGTCATAGGCTAGTTCTCTCGATTCATAATGTGTAGGTTAGGTTAGGTTAGGTTAATTAAGAGTTGCCTCGTAATTAACACGGGGCCGAGCTGGCTCGCCGTGGGCCGAGCTGTCCCGTGGGCCGAGTAGTCTAGCATTCATGGCAGTAGATCTTCTTAGTCTAGGATAGTTGGTCATGCAATTATTTTTTAGGATAGGCTTAGGCTATAGCCTAGGCCTAAGGAGACTAAGATGTGCCTACAAATTATCAATTTATTGGAAAAGTAGAACCACATAGGCAGGGCATCAAACGAAAGCCGAGTCCATTCTTTGCAGTCTTTATTATTGTATAGGCTACTGTATGATAATATGACATATGTATAGCCTAGGCCTAGCTAAAATTATGGTTTACAGTTGAAATTTTGTTTTTGGAAGTGATAAAATAACCAAAACAATAGCCTACTCTTTCAGGTATAGCCTATATTAAGCAAACCATCCACCAATTTTCATGACAATTTCGAAGTGCATGTTGGAATCCCTATAAACTGTACTTCATTTTTATGTAAGTTTGATAATTTGGAAAAATCGATTAAGGGAGAAAATTAACATTGAAAATGATGTGTAAAAAGTCTCCCATAAACGGCGGCCCGCTATGTTATTGTAATTTGCGGCCTAATTTCGGTAAGATTAGGAGTAGTGGGCGTACCACTACCAACATACAGCATAACTCATCTATAAAACATTAACCTAACCAAACAACCTAACCTAGTATTCATGTAGTACTAGGTTAGGTTAGGTTAGGTTAGGTTAGGTTAATGTTTTATAGATGATTTATGCTGTAGGCCTATGTCAGTAGTGGTACGCCCACTACTCCTAATCTTACCCTAATTTCGTCTGTTAATTAACTTTCTACTTAATTGGACCCCCTATGAAGTACAACAGATTATGATGACATACATGACGGGTGTTTAGAGGGGGCAGAGCTCCCCCTTCAACATATTACGTGTCCCACAGTAACTTTTATTATAGTGGTGATGGGCTGGTCTATCAGAGTGAGAACTGAGCGATCTCTGCCATACCCATAGATTACTCTGACTGTTCCTTTTACTTATATATTTTCTAGATCTCAAGTGACGGCGTCTCTTGCGTGGATTGACCTCCTAATCTACCAAGATTGGAAGCCAAAGCGTCACATCTTTCCTTTGCCCCTCAACTTTCTCTTCATAATTGCTGAGGGGCACAGGGCCCTGGGTGGGGCTTTGGTTTCCCGGGCGTTTCCGCGCCCTCCTCAGCTCCCCGCCATGGAGTGGCTTCGGTCACCCAGGCTTTATTGTGGTCGGCGGGGAGGGTTCTGTGGGGGCGCTCGGTTGTGGCCTTGGCCTTGCTCGGGGCCTTGGGGCTGTTCGGCCAGGCAGCTTGGGGAAAAACAACAACAACAACAACTTTTATTATATAAACAACCCAAGAATTTTCACAGATTTTTAAAATTTCATTTAGGATGTACAGTAATATAACCTATACTCCATGTTAAAATAAGTGTCAACCCTCGAAAAATTATGGTACGATTTTAGTTACTGGACACCTATTTGACAGGTACCGCCAACGATTTAATACAATTTTGTTTTCGGTTTCCACGCATCCAACACCAAGCTACACCCTTTTCTGGTGTACGAAACACTAAAAAAGCAATGGGGACACTTTAATAATTATAATATGAAACGAAATATAAAGACAACTCGGTTGCGTTCGTGGAAGTAGCGTCACTTTGTTTACTTTACGCTCGGAGTGACTTCCCGGTCCCGCCTTGGCGGTTGACTTAAAATGGCTAAGCTTATAACCAGTTGTTGGGTACATTTTTTGATAAAAACTTGCGTTATAGGCCGTGGGATACAGGACAGGGTTGAGAGAGGGGGGGGCTCTGCCCCCCCTCACCCCCCCCCGTGAATTATAATAATCGTCATCTATGTGGCCAGCAGGGGGCAAGTAAAACAGCTGGCCGTCACCTCGGGCGTCCTGGGTAAACAAACCGCGACGATCCGAAGCGACGACAGACTCCCCCCGCCGCCGATTTTCGGCTCAAACGCCCCGTTTTATTTTCGTCGAAAACCACATTTAAAAAGTTATTATATCGTTTTCAATACTATTACCAGACCAGAAAAAGGTGTAGCTTGGTGTTGAATGCGTGGAAACCGAAAACAAATATGTATTAAATCCTCGGTGGTACCTGTCAAATAGGTGTCCAGTAACTAAAATCGTACCAAAATTATATTAACCCTCTCACCACGGAAGGGCTCTTGAACGCCCATAAAAAAGCATATAACAGGTACCCGGAAGGGCTCTTGAACGCCCAGTGGTTGAAAGCCTGTGAGCTTCGTGTGCGAGGCGTTGGTCCGACGCATGTAAACAACAGCCGGCTGGACCGACGCCCCGCATCTCCGGCCACAAGAAGGAGAGCGTCGCTTGTTCGTGTGTGCCTGTATGTTGTTGTTAAGTATCGAAAAGTAGTGTAAAGTGGCTGTTTTGGCCATAAAGTTATCTCCAATAAAATCATCATCACAACTCAACCAGTTGACTTAGAGAGCTCTACTTAATGCCATTCTACAGGTAAATAACACAGCTACGCTTGGGGATATGCGGGAAGCAGTCAGATTAACATATATACGGTAGCCTAGCCTAGACGTTTTTCGGCCAAAACACCCGGTTTTCGAGGAATATATATATAATACATAGCCGGGGCTGGAGGGTTAAGGGAGATACAGAACCTAGAACCTGTAACCTGTAACGATATTTGTCCATGGTTAGGTTAAAATCCGAGCCAACTTTTGCCAAAACTTGGCTCGGGTTTTTTCATTTTGGGGTTTTCTCAAGTTGAAAAACAACAAAACCCAAACCAACTTTCAACATATAAGCCATTAGGCTATATCGCCTTTTTATGTCTTCAACCCCACATTTTCCCTGATCTCCCCACTATCGGGCGCCGTGTCTTAAGATCGTTGGATAAAGGGGAACACGATTTTTGCGGAGGTTGAAACTAATGTCAATCACTATATTATATTTGGTGATGGGCTGGTCTATCAGAGTGAGAACTGAGCGATCTCTGCCATACCCATAGCTTACTCTGACTGTTCCTTTTACTTATATATTTTCTAGATCTCAAGTGACGGCGTCTCTTCCGTGGATTGACCTCCCAATCTACCAAGATTGGAAGCCAAAGCGTCACATTTTTCCTTTGCCCCTCAACTTTCTCTTCATAATTGCTGAGGGGCACAGTGCCCTGGGTGGGACTTTGGTTTCCCGGGCGTTTCCGCACTCTCCTCCGCTCCTCGCCATGGAGTGGCTTCGGTCACCCAGGCTTTATTGTGGTCGGCAGGGAGGGTTCTGTGGGGGCGTTCGGTTATGGCCTTGCTCGGGGCCTAGGGGCTGTTCGGCCAGGCAGCTTGGGGAACAACAACAACAACAACAACAACAACTATATTATATTGATGCAAATAAACTAAAACTAAAAAAAAAAAAAAAAAAAAAAAAATTGGTGGGTGGTTTCCTTAACCCTTGTCTAGCGTGGTGTTTTGGGCTCATTTGGGCATATTCAGGCCCTCCTGCATGATAAATCAAGCATCTGCATGAAAAAAAAATTATTTAGCAAAGAACTAGGCACTAAAAGCTTCAAAACGAGCTACGTAGCACTCGTGGTTCTCTTGCAGTGGTGCCACGAACATGGAAGTTTAGCATATATCGGTATATTTTTCCCAGCTATGCTCACTACTGGCTACACTGCCGGCCTCTCGAGAACACAGGGAACATGAGTTAATGGGTGGCGGTAAGCCCTGGGAGTCGGCTGTCTGGCCCGCTGCTCTCCCGGCCATTTGCACTCGATTTTAACCCTTTAAAAGCCTTAATAATGCTCCTAACTTGCTGCAAATTGGTGCACGACTTAAGTCGAGCGCCGCTCTTTAAGGGTTAATATTTTCCCTCTTTCATATTATTTTTCTCTGTATTCTTCTTAACCTATATCAAGTTTTTAAAGAAAATTGCTCCAGTTTGACACCCTGCACATAGGCTAGGCCGTTTGAAAAAGTGTTTATTGTTAAGACACGACAGTTGTATTGTAGCAGCTAGCACTTTCTGAAACCTCTACTTTAGTTTAGCCTACATAGCCTAGTTGTTGTTGTTGTTGTTGTTGTTCCTGTTCCCTAAGCTGCCTGGCCGAACAGCCCCGAGTGAGTGGATGGATCGGTGAGAGATATGAGTATGGATGTGCTTCTGGAAGTTGGTTCGGGGTGGGCAGGGAGGGAGAGAGGACAATAATTGTGTGTGATACCGTGTGCTGGGTGTTGTTTTGATATTTCTTGGTGTCTGTGGGTGTGTTGCCATGTAGTTTAGTGGGTGGTCTTGGTTCGTGGAGGCTGCTGCCAGGAATTGAGTGCCTCTCATGTCCAGATGGTCTTTGACTTTGAGGATTTTGGTTTCTTGATGTAGGTGATCTGTGGGTGCAGTAGCTGTGCAGCCTGTAATGATCTTCAGGGCTTTGTTTTGAATAGTCTGTAAGGTCTTATGATGTGTTTCAGCTAGGTTAGAAGCCCAGGCTGGGTTTGCGTATTCCATCACTTATCTTATGTATTGTTTATATACTGTGGTGGTAGTTTCTTTGTTATGTCCAAATTTTGTGTGAGCAAGTGACCTGAGGGCGTTAAGTCTGGGTGTCAGTTTCTTTTAATGTTTGTGGTGTGCTGTTTGAATGTCATATGAGTATCATATGTTACTCCTAGGATTTTGGGTGTGTGTATGTGTTAGGGGTGTGTTGTTTATGGTGAGTTGAGGGATGTATTCGTGTTCTCCTGTCCAACTTGTGAGCAGGGTTGCGGTGGATTTGGCTGGGGCTAGATTAAGTCTGTTTGTAGTGCACCAGCCATGTAGTGTGTTGAGATAGGGTTGAAGGAGATCTGTTGCTCTTTTTGGGTCATGGTGTGTGCATGTGAGTGTTATGTCATCTGCATAGGAGGCTAAGTTTATTTGGGGCGTATTGGGTGTAGTTATATCGTGCATGTACAGATTGAAGAGTGCGGGCGATAGGACGGATCCTTGTGGGACTCCGTTTGGAAAGTTTCTGATTTTAGATGACTGACCGGCAAAAGATACGTGTGCACATCTGCCTGCTAGGAAGTTGGCCAGCCACCTTTTTGTGTTGTTGTGCATGTTTGTGTTGTAGATTTTGTTTGTTAGGTTGTGGCGGGGGATGGCATCGAAGGCTTTACTAATGTCGAGTGTGGCTAATAGTGATCTGTGTGGTGGTCTAGCTGAGTTGATGCCGTCGAAAGCTCTTTGTGTAAGGTCTGTGAGAAGAGTGTTTGTGGAGTGCAGTGGCCTAAAGCCATGTTGTGTTGGAGCTAGGGGTAGGTCAGGTGTAATTAGTTGTAATACTAGGCGTTCCATGACTTTGGAGGGGGAGCAAAGGAGTGTGATGGGGCGGTGCGAGGAGGGTAGCGTGGGGTCTTTGTTGGGTTTGGGGAATGTGATGATTATACCATGCTTCCAAATGTCTGGTATTGTGTTGTGTGAATAGCTGTAGTTTGATATGTTAGTGAGTGCTTGTATGCCTTGTGGTCCCAGGTGTCTGAGGTGTATGTTGCTTATGTTGTCTAGGCCACAGGCGGGTGAGCGCTTGAGATTGTTGATGATATGCTTTGTCTGGTGATTGGTGAAGGGTGTATAGTCAGGGTCTGTGGGGAATTGTCTCTTACATCGGATGACACGTCGGTCGTCTTTGTGAGGTTTTAGGTGGCTGACATGTGAAAAGTGATTGATGAGAGTGTTTGCTTGTTGTTTACATGAAGGAGTAGAGTCTGTTGTTGTGATTGCAGCATGTGATTGTGTTGTGTTGCTGTTGGAAAGTGTGATGCTGTTTAGTGTTTTGTAGAGTTTTTTGGGGTTTGTTTAGCCTAGTATATACCGTCGGTATATTAAAGTTAAAAGACTGTTGTCCACAGAGAGTGTGGTTACAGTAATTTCCTAAATGGTGGCTTTCCAGGCGACCCTGCCAAGGGCTGCCTTTTGTCAAGTTCTTTCTTTTGAGATTGGACCGGAGTACCTGATCCCATGTCTTTCTAGGTCTACCCCTACGCACAGCTTCCCCCTTGGCTAGGCCTATGTCCAATAATCCAAAACTGCTGTCTTCTAAATTCCAATAGGGTATATCGTACCCTAACCTGTGGGTTTAGTTTTACTGTCAATCCTGTGTTCATGGCTGACATGGCATAGTGAATTTTCACCTTAACCCTTTCATGTTTTTATGATGCAGAGGTTGCCAGATTAGCAATAATAAATAGAGTTCTCTCACTCAGTGGAAGATCAGTGGTCAGTGGAAGCTAGCCAACGTAACACCGATATTCAAAAAAGGCAGCAAATCCCTACCCAGTAACTATCGTCCAATTAGCTTAACCTCAGTTGTATGTAAAATGCTAGAAACGGTCATACGAGACAGACTCGTAAATCACTTAGAGGAAAATAACATACTTAAAGATACTCAACACGGCTTTCGTAAAAAACGTTCCTGTTTAACAAACCTCTTAGACTTCTTCCACGATATCCTCAACCTCTACGATGAGAGTAAAGCTGTAGATATTATATACCTTGATTTTCAAAAGGCCTTTGACAAAGTTCCCCACAAACGTTTACTGCTAAAACTAAAAGCGCATGGAATACAAGATGGTGTGTTGAAATGGATAGAAAATTGGCTCAGCAACAGAAAGCAAAGAGTAGTCATAAACGGTAAGGCATCTAAATGGACCAATGTAAGTAGCGGGGTACCCCAGGGATCGGTACTAGGACCAATTCTCTTTCTAATTTACATCAACGACATAGATGAGGGTCTCACCTGCACAATCTCAAAATTTGCTGACGATACAAAAATTGCAAATAGCGTACTCTCAAAAGAACAAGTTGACGATATGCAACACAATCTAGATAAATTGTCATGTTGGGCCCAAATTTGGCAAATGAGTTTCAATGCGGATAAATGTAAAGTACTACATGTCGGATACCTAAATGAGAAAGCAAACTATTCGATGAATGGCACTCAGCTTAAGAATGTAAACAGAGAAACTGATCTGGGAGTAACAATATCGAGTAACCTAAAACCGAGTCAACAATGTTCAGAAGTTGTTAAGAAGGCAAACAAAATAATTGGCTTTATAGGCAGGTCATTTGAGCATAAATCCAAAGAAGTTATCCTAACCCTTTACAATTCCTTAGTCCGCCTTCTTCTGGAATACTGCGTTCAATCCTGGTGCCCTTATTACCAAAAAGATATAAACAAGCTAGAACGAGTTCAACGTAGAGTTACCAAAATGATACCTAGCCTAAAGAACAAACCATACGAAGAGCGTCTTAGAGAATTAAATCTATTTCCTTTAAACCCAGCGCAGATTAAGAGGCGACTTAATTCAAGTGTTCAAAATCATCAAAGGCATCGACAATATGAAACTGTAGTAAGTACTTCACTATCGACCAATCTAATTACACGCGGGGAAACGGTTGCAAAATTATTGGTAAATCTTTTAACTCGCACGAATCTAAGAATTTCTTCTTCAATCGAGTTGTCAACTTGTGGAATGGGCTTCCCCGAGACGTTATAGACTGCAGCACCGTTGATTCATTTAAATTCCGCCTAGACAAATATCTCGCATCAAACCCGCGACTGACTGCGTTTGTAAATGAATAACTTTATCCTCCCCTCAGTTACTAACCCATATGTCCCCTACTAACTTCCTAGTCCTGTCACGTTAGTGGCAGGGCAGTAGTTCCCTTTCCAATGTTCCCTTACCCACTCTAAACCACTGTTTGGACACTTGATCCTCAGTGTTTTGGAGGACAAGCAACCTAGAAGGGTCACTAGACCTGTTGTTGCTTGATTTCCTTTGTACTTTGTACTCTTATAATTACCTCTCCAAAATTAGTTTTCTGCCCACAGCTAACTCAAAGACAACTGCAGAGGTTGAAGTAACTAACTAAAGGTTTCTAAATACCTCTGATGGTTACAAAGGCTTTAAAGTATCCCTAATAGGCTCAAAATTGCGTCAAGAATGTGAGAGGGTTAATGGTATTTATTGTTACTGAAGCAGACATTAGCTAACGGTACTTCAAAGATTATAAGTTTTCGGAAATAATTTTGCTAAAATTCCAGAAATGTTGTCGGGAAGGATGTAGTTACCGGGTGTACCACTGCTGACATACTGTACAACATAAATCATCTATAAATACCTGTACTTATAAATCTATAATACTAGGTTAGGTTAGGTTAGGTTAGGTTAGGTTGTTTGGTTTGGGTAATGTATTTTTGTATCCAAAGGCAGTCAAAATAGACGGGAACATGATGGTGAGCGTCCGCGTAGTGTAAACAAGACGGGCGGTACACCCGGTAACTACATTCGGCAAGAATGTAGTTACCGGGTGTACCGCCCTTCTTGTTTACATTACGCGGCGGACGCTCACCATCATGTTCCCGTATATTTTGACTGCCTTTGGATACAAAAATACATTACCCTAACCAAACAACCTAACCTAACCTAGTATTATAGATTTATAAGTATTTATTTTAATATAAGTATTTATAGATGATTTATGTTGTATGTCGGTAGTGGTACACCCGGTAACTACATCCTTCCCCTACATTCTTGCCATGTTGTCTTCCATTACTAATGAGTTGGTAATTTTTATACAGGTACCTATTATTGCCCTCTCAATTATGGAGTTTTTACTTTGAGGATTTAGTTTTTTGGGTCTCGCCTTACTCAGGATTAACCCCTCAGACCCGGTTGGGCTCTGAGGCATCCATAAAAAATACCCCCACGGAACACGGAAGGGCTCTGAGGCACCGGCAGCTTGAAAGCCTGTAAGCTTGGTGTGCGAGGCGTCCGTCCGACGCATGTAAACAACAGCCGGTTGGACCGACCACAAGAAGGAGAGGCGTCCTTGTTCGTGTGTGCCTGTATGTTATTGTTAAGTAGTGAAAAGTAGTGTAAAGTGGCTGATATCGCCACAAAGTTATCTCCGCGGAAATCGTCATCACAACTGAACCAGTTGACTTAGAGATCTCTACTCTATGCCATTCTACAGGTACGAAACACATCTACACTTGGGGATGCGCAGGAATGTGGAAGCAGTCAAAATAACAAAGATACGGTAGCCTAGGCGTAGAAATTTTTCGGCCAAAACCCCCGGGTTTCGGTATGGAATACATAGCCGGGTCTTGTGGGTTAAAGGAAACGCTGTTAATGTATATACTGTAGTGGACTGTAGTAGATTTTTAGATTTTCAGGTTTTCTTTCCGTCGATGAAGAGAATTCAAGAGATTGACTAAATACCCTAGAATTACTGAGTAACAGTAAGGGTTATAGCCTAAATGAAACTTTCTATATTAACAGAATTTTTTTACACATACTGTATTCACACTTCCACAATTCCACATAGCGATTTTGATGAGTTTTTTTGCATTTATATTTTGTCGTCCCAGTTTTGGTTTGTTTATTTTGCAAGTTTTACATTATGATAAGATAGACTGGCGCCGTGCGATGATGGACTCGTGGATTAGCGGTGGCAACCTGTCTAGGGGAGTAAACCTGATACAAATCCGTACTGCTTACCTAAGGGTAAGGCAGGTTAGTGGATGGATTAGCCGAACACCACTGTAGAAAAATAGTGCTAACAAGATACACAGAGGGCCTCGGAGTTGGACGAATCCTAAATTGAGTGGTCAATCCTGTAAGTCCTTCACTAAACTGGCTCGAGTTGTCCCTCTCACAGGGAATAGGTCCGCTTGGGGGCATTCTGTGTATGGCCACCCTCGTAAGGGGAGTAAGGCGTCTGGCAATAGATAGATAGATAGAAATATATTAATTTGTACTACTGGCTCTGCATCAGTAGAGTGTCCTAAATATAATAAGACCACAGAAACTTAATCCAAAAGGCAAAACTCTGTACTTGATCAGCAGTGTGGTGTGGATGTGCTGGGAGAGTGTGAAAAGGAAGTTACACCTTGAGATGGTTCGGCCATGTCGAACGTATGGGAAGCGAGAGAATGACTAGGAAAGTATGCAAGAGTGAGGTGAAAGGACAGAGAGGAAGAGGCACACTGAGAGTGAGGTGAAAGTATGGAGTTGAGAGGTATATGAGTATGATGAGTGAAATGGTATTGGATGGGAGGATCGGTTACGGCTGACAGAGGACAGAGGTGCATGGGGGGATTCATTCGTGGCCACCCTTCGGGGATCATAGCATCTGACAATAGATAGATAAATAGATTCCTTCTTTTACTGAGTGAGACGAGCACATTCATTGGTTAAACTTAAGACGATTAGTGCCGCACTATTAAAAACAATTTATTAGGGATAATAGGTACGTACCGTATAGAATAACAATTTAATATTCTCAATATCATCCCCATGGAGGATTTGCGATAACAACAACTTTAAAAACCCTGATATGACCTGAATAAAACCAGAGTCCTGCCATAAACAAATGCAAAATGTTTAACTAATTCTACTATTAACTAATCTGACTTTTCCGCAGGCGACCGACGAAGAAATCAACAATGCCTACCGTCGCCTCAGTCGCCTGTACCACCCTGACAAGCATGTTGACCCAGCACGCAAGGCCGAGGCTGAATTACTCTTCAGCAAGACCAAGAAGGCATATGAGGGTCAGTATATACATCTCTTTCTCTCATACTGTACCTGCATCATGCTTCTTAAGGTGAATTGGGATTCCTCTCATGGTCACGAGTGGCAACAGCTCTATAAAACTTCCCCCCAGCCACTGGGGGAAGTTTCGAGAGATGTCATATAATATGCACACTTCTTACTACAGATTTTAATGTTACATTTATCCTCGAGTGGCGTCTGTGGAGGGAGAGACTCATTCACACAGCTTTAGTGAGAGTCTGCCCACAGTCATGGATGCTTGTCTCTGACACATTCTCATATCTTTACACACACCTATACAGTACTTTGTTAATTAATGGTAGTTTCATCATCCCCCCTCCCCTTAAAAAATAAAATAAATACAAATAAAACAACACTCACACAAAACTGCATGTTTAACTCATTGCCACAGAGGAGTTTTTAATTTCTATTTGAAGTATGGATACCATGCTTCATCAGTATTTATATTTCATGGATTCATTTATGCAGCTTAATTAAGGAGCCAGAAAGGACCAGAATTTTTGTTGCAGAGTGTACAGTACATAACTATGTTTGGTGATTACTCTCAAAATTGTCTTTGGTGTTACAGTGTTGAGTGATGGCCACATGCGGGCGATATACGACAACCTTGGCACGGCCGGGCTGGAGACACAAGGGTGGGAGGTGGTACAGAGAACCAAGACACCACATGAGATAAGGGAAGAATATGAACAACTGGCCAGGTAAGGTTGGAGGGAGAGGCTATTATTAACTATATGTCACCTTCCAAAATGTTTTAACCCGGCAAGTGTGGGAAGACTCTTAAGAGTTTCCCCGGGCGACTGCGGGAAGACTCTTAACCCGGGAACTGCGGGAAGACTCTTAAGAGTTCCCCTGGCGGACTGCGGGAAGACTCTTAACAGTCAGAGAAAAAAAAAAAAATCAACTTTAACCCTCTCACCACGGATGGGCTCTTAAACACCCATAAAAAAGCATATACCAGGTACCCGGAAGGACTCTTGAACACCCCTGTAGTTGAAAGCCTGTGAGCTCCGTGTGCGAGGCGTCGGTCCGACGCATGTAAACAACAGCCGGCTGGACCGACGCCCCGCATCTCCGCCCACAAGAAGGAGAGCGTCGCTTGTTCGTGTGTGCCTGTATGTTGTTGTTAAGTATCGAAAAGTGGTGTAAAGTGGCTGTTTTGGCCATAAAGTTATCTCCAATGAAATCATCATCACAGCTCAACCAGTTGACTTAGAGAGCTCTACTTAATGCCATTCTACAGGTAAATAACACAGCTACGCTTGGGGATGCGCGGGAATGCGGGAATAAGTCTGATTAACGAATATACGGTAGCCTAGCCTAGACGTTTTTCGGCCAAAACACCCGGGTTTCGAGGAATATATATATAATACATAGCCGGTGCTGGAGGGTTAAACATCGAAAACAAGAATTATTTTTTTATTTTTATTTTTGTTTTGCCCCTGGGCCATGCAAAATATCACTCCTCTACCTCCCCTCCTTCCCCACTTTCCTCCCCTCCTTCAGTTATCACCTATTTTCCCTGTTATTCCCTTATTCTGAGGTATATTTTCGTGCTAACATTAGCGAGTTGCAAGCAGGGCATTGTCATCTCTGTTAGCAAGCGAGTGCAAGAGAGAGAGAGAGAGTATCGATCGACTGTGTCTCAGTGGCCTTGGGGGAAATTGGCGGGAAAGCAGGTTGCCTCACCCATACATTATATAACTCGCGGCCTGTATCTCCGATTTTGACCATCCAAACGCTGTTTTCACTCGTTTTATTGTTGTTTCAGGTTAATACCTTTATAATCAACCCATAATAGGCGCGTATGGATAAGTATTAATGCTATTTATGGTAAAATGAATATTTTAGTGATGGAAACAGCTCAAATACGTCAGCACAGGCGGACGTTTCTAATTACCCCCATGCGCACTTCTTAGGTTAAGATCCTGGGCCTAAAAAAAATCCATTTAAAACACCCCCCAAATATATATATATATATTTTTTTTTTTTGCCCCTGGGCCATGCCAAATATCACTCCTCCACATCCCCTCCTTCCCCACTTCCCTCCCCTCCTTCAGTTATCACCTATTTTCCCTGTTATTCCCTTATTCTGTGGTCTATTTTCGTGCTAACATTAGCGAGTTGGTAGCAGGGTGTTGTCATCACTGTTACCAAGCGTGGGAAAGAGCGAGAGAGAGACTATTGCGTAACAGTGTCTCTCCAGACAAGGGAGGGGAGGGAGGTTGCCTCAGCCATACATTATGTAACTCCCGGCCTGTATCGCCGATTTTGACCATCCAAACGCTGTTTCCACTTGTTTTATTGCTGTAACAGGTTAATACCTTTATAATCAACCTAAAATAGGCGCATTTTTTTTTTTTTTTTTTTCTATGTGATTGAGGGAGGCAAAAGGCATAACTGCCTATAGCGAGTGCCTCCCGCATAGTTGAAAGAGTGACAGGGCCAAAATCAAGGGACGTATGGATAAGTATTAATGCTATTTATGGTAAAATAACGATGTTAGTGATGGGAACAGCTCAAATACGTGCGCACAGGCGTGTGGTGTCTCATACCCCCCATGCGCACGTCTTAGGTTAATGAAGGGGATATCAGGGAGTGAGACTGGGACAATTTGGTTTTAGAATTAATATGAAAAGGAATACACAAAAATTGACATAAAAGTGCATTGGTTATGTTCATTCCACATTGAACATGCTACTATATATTACCTGTTCGTAAACCTTAATGTTACCTACAGGGAGCGAGAGGAGAGACGACTACAACAACGAACCAACCCCAAGAGCTCGGTTAACATTACAGTCAACGCCACTGATCTATTCTCCCTCTACGACGATGACCCACCTTACCTCGACTTAAGGTAAACAATGGCAATCAGGGGTAAGTGTTGTACCTGTATGCTCCTGATATATTTATCTTTGATCTTATTAGTTAGAACTGTGTATTATGAAGTACGGTAATATTCTGTAATATTTTCTTCTACAAAGTGCATGAATATGATCATTTTATATCAGGTTAAATTTATTTAACTTTTATTTTATTTCAATATAATATTTCTACAGTACAGTATTTGATAGATTTTAATTTTTATCTTGTTTGTTCCATACTAGTATGTAGTCTTAAGTAAAATCTTTACTGTTAAGTATATGATACCGCAAAGTGCGGTGAGGGTGAAGGGTGTACTGAGTGATGAGTTCGTAGGCCGTGTTAGAGTCCATCAGGGTTCAGTGTTAAGCCCCCTCCTCTTTATTATGGTCTTGGAGGCACTGTCTAGAGTTTTTGGAGGCGGACTCCCGTTGGAACTGTTTTATGCAGACGATTTAGTCCTAATAGCTGACAGTATGCAAGATGCTGAGGCCAAATTCAGAGAGTGGAGAGAGGGCATGGCGAGCAAGGGTTTAAGAGTCAATATTAATAAAACCAAGGTTATGCATTGTAGATTGAGACGAGGCAATGTGGAAAAGAGCGGTGCATACCCATGTGCAGTGTGTGGAAAGGGAGTGGGCGTTAACTCAATTCAATGTAGCATCTGTCGATGTTGGGTACACCATGGGAGTAAGCGCTGTAGTAGAATAAAGGGACCCCTGCCGAAGGATAAGTCAGAAATAGAGAAATTTGAGTGCGTAGTGTGCAAAGGCGAGCTTGTGTTAAGTGATGATCCTGTGGCTGTGAATTTTGGAAATGAGTCTTTGGAGCTGGTGAACAAGTTTTGTTACCTAGGAGATACCATCTCTGCCGGTGGTGGGGCCGAGGCTGCCACTGTTGCTAGAATTAGGTGTGGCTGGGGGAAGTTCAGAGAACTAATGCCAATCCTGACCATGAAAAGAATGCCTCTCCCCTGAAGGGAAAGGTGTATGCCTCATGTGTTAGAAGTGCAATGACGTATGCCTCAGAAACATGGGCCGTTAAAGTAGAGGATGTCAACAGAATGGAGCGTAATGAGATGAGAATGGTGAGATGGATGTGTGGGGCCAGGCTACAGGATAGAATAACAAATGTTGAGCTGAGGAGACGTTTAGGTATAAAGAGTATTAGCGAGGTGATGCGTACAAGTAGACTGGGATGGTATGGACATGTGGAGAGAATGGATGAACAAAATTGGGTGAAAAAATGCAGGTCTGTGATTGTGGAGGGAGCTGCACCAAGGGGTGGACCGAGGAAGACCTGGGATCGGACTATACGCGCCGATCTCAAATTCAAGAACTTGACAAGTGAAGCAGCCCTTAACAGGGTTGCCTGGAACGCCGCCATTAGGACAAGAGACTGAAACTGCACTTATGTGTGGAACACTCAGTCTTAAAATTTTATGTATGTATGTATATATGTATGTACAGTAGTACATTCAAGTTTTTGTACAGCTCTAGAAATCCAAATTATATGACTTTATGTAGTACAATGATATAGCAAAATGTAGTACCAGTACTGGATCTGCATTACAGTATATCTTGTTGAGTCTGAGAAGGCCTGAATAGCATCACCTAATACCAGTATCCAGCAACTAGGATAAAAATTATAAAGTTTACATATGAAGGATGAAGTTAAATTATTTGTTCTCACTTTAACCTGTTTGGTCCTTACTTTCATGTTGCCATTTACATTAGTGAGAGTAGGAAATGGTGAGTTGAGTGAATGGTTTGAGGTAAAGGTAGGTTTGCGACAGGGTTGTGTAATGTCACCATGGCTGTTTAATATGTTTATGGATGGTGTGGTGAGGGAGGTGAAAAGGAGAACTATGGGAAGAGGATTGGGTTTAGTAGGAAAGAATGGTAGAGATTGGGAGTTGAATCAGTTGCTGTTCGCTGATGACACAGCATTGGTGGCGGATTCTGATGAGAAACTGCAGCGGGTAGTCAAAGAGTTTGGTGTGGGTTGTGGAAGGAGGAAACTGAAGGTGAACGTCAATAAAAGTAAAGTAATGGTGTGTAATAGGGGAGAGCATAGGGTGAATCTAGATGTGAGGCTGGATGGGGAAATATTGGAACAAGTAGAGTGTTTTAAATATCTAGGAGGAACGATAAGCAGGAGTGGAGGTATGGAAGTGGAGGTAAAACAGAGTGTGTGAAGGAAGGAAGGTTTTCGGAGCAATGGGAAGTATGTGGAAGACGAGAAATCTCGGAGTGAAAGTAAAAAGTGCACTGTATCAAGGAATTGTTGTGCCAACAGTGATGTATGGGGCTGAGACATGGGCTCTGAAGAAAAAGGAGAAAAGAGGGCTGGATGTGATGGAGATGAGCTGCTTGAGGAGTATGTGTGGAGTTACTCGTAGAGACAGATTGAGGAATGAAGAGATACGTAGGAGAGTGGGGCAGCAGGAACATTTGTCAGCCAGAGTGGACAGAAGGGTGCTGAGCTGGTATGGTCATGTTGAACGAATGGGAGATGAAAGGCTTACAAAGAGAATATGTGAGTCAGGTACAAGGGGAGATAGAAGGGCAGGAAGACCCCCATTGAGATGGAGAGACTGTGTAAGAAAGGCTTTGGATGATAGAGGAATGACTATAGATCAGGCAGGGGAAGTGGTGGTGGACAGGAGTGAATGGAGAATGCTTGTGAATAGTTGAGTGAACACGTGGTCATTTGGAGTAAGGGGTCGGGCGCAAGTTGGACTAGATAATAGTCCATCAGGCGCCTGGCCCGGGGAGACGATTAATATGAAGGGTGTGCCTGGAAGTGTGGTGGGAGGGCTTGTGGCTTTGGCTCCGCTGCATGTCTGCCTGCCGAGATCGGAACCTCTCCGGGTGGTCAGGGGCCGGGGGAGTGCTGGAGCGACCTTGGTAACCCTGGTCTCTGGGTCTTCTCCTGGGTGATCTGGATGTGTGAGAGTTTGTGTTTTTTATCTGTGTTTATTTTTTGTTTTATGTTGTTTTTGTGTTTACCCTGTTCTTGCTCTGTCTTGAGTCGGCTACCCCCAAAATGGGGATTGGGCCTGAGCATATAGATAGATAGATAGATTTACATTAACAAAACACATCTAGATTTAAAATTTTTAATATTGGTATGGTACAATAAATTGTTAATAGTATAGTAAGTGTTAACCTTTTTACAGAGATATATTTGGAGTGCCGCACATAGAGATCAGCGGGATGAGTCTGAACCAGGCCATTGAAGCTCCTCTCACCAATAAAGACACTGCCATTCTCTCAGGTCAGGCTACTGTCTTTAATGAATAATTAATATCAACAGTTCCCTAACAACCTTGCTCATAAACTGCATAATTTCAAGTTACTTTTCCTGGATACTCCTCATGCATTATTAATAGCCTGTGGTTCGTACTATATTTGTCACGTCCAAGAAGTGTTGAGTTACTGTCCCTCTCTAGCTTTCACACATAACAAGATTCTCAATGAACTAATGGTTTTGGCTGTACAGTCATGCTCAAATTTGTATTCTGTCCATATTTTTTTTTAGAAAGCCTTCATATTTGAACTTGTGCATGTGACACAGTGACAAATTATTACAGGCTTTAATTGCTGCCATTTCCATGGTTGCAGCTTATACTGTATAATGCCACATTTATCTATATTGTAGTTTGATATAGATGCACCAGACTAACAGACTTATTTATTGAATAGAGTTTACTTCCTGCATGTTATGTTCTAATCATTGATACCTTTGCAATAGACCCATAAAACGTTTTTGGTAAAAATTTGCCCTAAAAATATGCATGTGACTATCATTATACCAAACTTACTTACTTTCCTTCAGGTAATAAGTATTATATGTATGATAATGTATGTATTGTATGTATATACTCAGGCACATACCCCATAGCTGGGGGTGGCCGACTCAAGACAGAGCCCGAACAGGGACAAACAAAATAAATATATATACAGTACCGGTATAATCTATATTTTATTAATTTCACCGCAACACCAAACACCTCCAATGAAATTATTGAAAGCATATATGTGATCCACCGGGATTCGAACCTGGGTTATCACACACAGGGGAGGTGTGGCGGAGTGGTCTTGCTATTGAACTGGTAATCCAATGGACCCGGGTTGGAATCCCAATATGTCAATGGGAAGATATTATTGGGATGAAATTTGTGCTGTACCCAGTATTAGTGTCATTACCACAGCACACCGAAATGCCAAAAAAAAAAAAATAATTGTTCCCTGATTAAGGGGAGATTTCCACTTGAGGGATTTTTTTCGGGAACCCTTTCTCTCTCATGTTTAGCGCCATTGCTTTTGATATTCTAAGACGTTCGCCTCATTAGTTTGGTGATTTTAAGAACCTTTGCCCAATTTATGTCAATTTTAAGACATTTCGTGCCATTTAGGTGTCTATTTTATCCTGGCGAGCGATAGCGAGCCTGTAATTTAAGAGGAATCGGCCTTTGGCCGGGACATTTTTCTACCAAAAAATTTACAAATTTATCTTGAAAGGGGGTCTAGGGGGTGTAATTTTAAGCTTGATGGAATACTAGGGAACGAACTAAAAACCTCCCCTTAAATAGCATTGTATGAATATTCCCATATTCAAAACTATGCAACAGGGGGGGGGGGGGGGGGCAATGCCTAGTGAGTTACTTGCTCAATAGGTGGTGTTCTGAGAGTGAGGGTCCGAGCCTGGGGGATGAGACGGTGAAGCGCGGAGGCGAAGCATCTTCAGAGATGGAGTTGCTTTGAGCCGTGGAGCTTCGCATGTCTCACTCCCTAGACTGGAGCAAGACCTCACGGGCCTCACCGTGTTCAGCGGTAGAGTGTAAAGGCTATCAGCCTATGCCCGAGAGGAAGTAGTTGGAATATAGAGTAAAAAAAAAAAAAAAAAAAAAAAAAAAAAAAAAATAAATAAATAAATAATAATGCAAATTCACACACATCTAGGTCGCCCAGGGGAAGACCCAGAGACCCGGGCCCATTTGGGGTCTTCGAGCAAAAGATTCCGTGGTCCCAGACCTCCTAGAGAGTTTCCGGTCTCAGCAGGCAGACACGCAGCGAATCCGCACCACCACAATGTCCGCCCACCTCACATCCAGGCATGACCCTTCATATATACCGGGTCCTCGGGCCAGGTGCCTGACGGACTATTATCTAGTCCAATTGGCGCCCGACCCCCTCTCCCAAACGACCGCGTTATCACTCATCTATTCACAAGCATTCTCCATTAATTCCTATTTATTATAATGATACAAGAGTTTATAACTTCCTTCCCTCGATAGATTCGCTAGTATTCATAAAATGTTTGTTTTCTTCACATGGAAGAAATAACATGAAAAATTATGTTACCTTTAGAAATGGGAAGGCTGATCTTTGTACTCAGTATAAACTCATTCTCACAGTATTTGTTTGGTATCAGGCAATGTGAAGGGAAGAATTGTTTAAGAATACTTGCGATGGGATCCTAGACAACTTAACCAGTAGACAATATCAACCAATATATTTCAACCAGTCCTAATCTAACCTAATTCAACATTATGGTATTGCTTGAATTGACACTGGTTGAAATTGACTACTGATAGAGTTGTCCATCACATATCTCATAGGCAATAATAATGATTTGCTGGCTGGCAAATAAGAGTAATTCAAACCCAGTCCTAAAGCAGAGTCTCTTAATTGTATTCATTATTAGTAAAGTTCTCATTATGTCTTTGGAAGTGATAAAATAGCCAACACAATGCTTCTCATATTCATTCCTGTCTTTAAAAAATATGTCCCGTTTTAATATAGGGAGGATCACATACTTTCATTGATTTAATTTGGGGGTGATTGATATTATGAATTAAAATTAAATGTAAAACTTGCAAACTAAACAAACCAAAATTGGGACAAGGACAATATAAAGTCAAATTAAATTATCAAAATCGCTATGTGGAAACAACGCTTACTAAAATGAAAATTATTAAATAAAAGAACACAATCCACCACATAGGGTGTACATTACTACATGAGCAAGTTAATCTGTTTCCCAAGCAAACTAATCGCACATATAACAACGCACTATCGTCACGTTAAAGGAAGTAGTCAAGTTTGGGAAGTCCGGGACGTTCTGGCAAATTTTACTAAACTCTGCATGAATAAAGAAACTACATGTTAAATGTCAAAATATTATTTAAAATCAAATTTGCAACATGACAAGACATTAACAATAGTACAAAATACAAATATTGATAAGATATCTATACTATTACAAAATAATAAAATACAGTACAGCACTCACTAACGATAGTGCTATCGGGTAGGTACCTGTAAGCATAGCATGCCTCAAGTGACCCCTATCAATAACTACCCTACATTTATAGCACAAATAAACTAAGGAAATCGCAAAAGTAAGCAATTGATACTATCGACAATGAATACATATAATATAAAGACAAATAATTGCAAAATATGAAGTAACAACAGATTTAAACAAAGAGTACTCTTTTAACAAGAACAATAAATTTAAAAAATCATCAATATTAATATTAATAATAGAAAAAGAAAAAGAAAAAGATAAACAATAAATACAGACAAAAAACAATAAATACAGACAAAAAGTAAGCAGAGGTTATACAAGAAACTTCAAGTTAAAAATGCTTGATTAAAATTATTGATGTCAAATTTTAGAATACAGTCACAATAATTGACCCTAAAAAGATTAAATTTACGGAACAATTTACTTGCCTCAAAACCTCTGTCCACTAAGAGTCTGTATAGTAACCTAGCTCTAGCCCAAAAGTCATCTACTTTAGTGCAGATTTTACAAAATCTTATTAATTGGGAATAAAAACAATTATAAGTGATTTTACTATCGATATTACTACTAGGGAAAGGAAAGTTTATTACGTTAAAATTAAAATCATCAACTTTGTGATATACTTTAAGTATGCACTGTTCATTAACAATCTCTATATTTATATCAAGAAATTTTCAACTTTATAATTTACGTTACATTGTGTGAGGGGAATAGAATTAGGGTAAATAAGTTTAGCAACTTGATTAAAATTTAACAAATTGCAAACAAGAATATCATCAATATATCTACTATTATTACTTAACAGTTTAGCAAGTGCTAGTTTTTCTGGGATTTTATTTTTCTTGCTACTGTCAACTAAGTCTTTTATATATTTAAATTCTAAAGCAAGCAAGAATAAGTCTGCAATTAAAGGGCTAGCATTTCCACCCATAGGAATTCCTAATATTTGTTTGAAAATGTACGGCCCGAATCTAACATAAGTATTGAAAAGGAGGAATTTAAGGGCATCTTTAAGTTTAGTTCTATCAAAATATACAGAACTAGTGGGAGTAGAGCTAAGTGATGCATTATTAAAATATGTATAAACATTTATGAAATAATTACCATTCCTAACGAACCTGTCAAAGTGCAAATCTATAATAAAGCAAAGCTCTGAATATACTAAATCTAAAGGCAAATTGGTATACAAAGTCGAAAAGTCGAAGCTATGTACCGAGGTAACTTTCGGCATGGTATTTATTTTATCAATAACTTCTAACGGATTGTCAACACTCCAATAATAGTTAATGCCAGTTCTTCTCATGATGGTATTACAATATCTTTTATGAGTACTTTTAATGTATTTTAAGCAATTTACGACTTGTTCTGATAGAGTTTTAGTGGTAGAAAATTTTGCTCCGGCAATAAAGCGATATTTATAAGGTCTTTTATGAAATTTAGGTAACATGTATAATTTTGCAATGCACTTGTTCTTATCAGAAAGTTTAATATCAAATGTTATATTTTTCTTGGTATGTTCATCGATTAAGTTATCAATATTCAGATTATTTTGAATTTCATAAACAGAATTACCGCAAATATTTTTACGTAATATGTTGCCTTTAATACCTAATTCTTTTTTCATGTTTTCAAGATAAAATTTCTTACATGTGAATCTATAATTATTGCTGGCTTTATCTACTGTAGTGATTACAAAATGTTTATGTAAATTTATTAAATCAGCTTTAAGCTTATTATAATTATAGTCTATAAAATCTGAAAGATTAAATTCATTTTTAAGCGAGAAAATTTTATTTCTAATTAACTTAATTAATAATTTAGACCATGCTTCTAGTTCTCTCGCATCGCAGCACGCAATTTTTAACAATTTATCTTTTAATTTATTGACTGAAAAAACAATATCTTTTAAAATTATGTCCCATGTTACTTTATTACTCCCTATTCTAAATTTAACCCTTTACGACATAGCTCCGCTAATTTGTCGTTTGCAAAATGTTTAACTAGTTCTACATCACCTGTTAACCCGTTGAGCCCCGGCTAGTTATAATATTTTGTTCACCCCAGTCCCAAGCCATTTTCACTTATTTTTTTTGTTTGCTAAAATGGAAGACAAGGATGAGAAATGAAAAAAAAAACAAAAAAAATCACCTCTGACATTTTTTTTTGGGGGGGGGGGGGGCCGGTGGGGGGTTGGGGGGGGGGGAGCTTCAAAAAATTTGTTGAGCCAAATGGAAGAGAATGGTGAGAAATGAACACACAAATAAAAAAAAACTCATTTCGGTCATTTGGGGGGCGGGGGGGGGGGGGGTTTCAATAGTTCGTCTCCCCCGCATGACCACCCGCCCGGGAGCACTAGGGTAAAAACTGAGTATGGCATTGTACGGCATACATCCTAAGGAGTATCTCACATAAATCTCAAGCCTCTAGCTCCCATACGACCGGAGTAATGAAGGTTCAAAGTGGCGGTAAACTAGGGGTGTAAACTATCCCCACTAAGCCCACCACCACCAGCCGCACGGCTGTCTCGGCCCGCTCACACCTACTGGCCCGGCTCCCCCACACACTACGTCACCGCCCCCCTCCTATTCTCCCGCCATTTCCTACCTTACGAGCCACGTAAGTGTTTTTTATATCGGACGCACGTGATGCGTCGCTGGGAGTTGGTGATCAAAGACCGACGCAGCACGTGCGACGCTGGGTCTCAATGGGTAATATGTGACATATCGGAGTATAAATGAACTTTGCTAGTGCATCACGTCTGCTAGCTGGCATATCCATGACTCTTTCACACACGCATTTATTATTATTGAAAATATCATTATCTGAAAGATTTCCTAAAACTTTATTATAATTACAAATAATAGACCCAACAGGTCGTTCATATGAATACACTATTAATGGTTTGAAATCTTTACAACCATCTGGTAACATGGACTTAACTTTCTTTGAATTAATAAGACTGTTAACATTAATTTTGTCTAAAATTTTAGAGGAATAATTTAAAGTGGATATGACTTTAATTAAAATTAATTAAGATTATTAGTATGATTATGATGCTATAGTAGTTTATAGCATTATTTCCATGAAGAGATTATCGTACAAATTTTACCTCTTCAAGCTCAGTACAGTTGCCTTTAGTTCCAATGTAAAGTCAGTAAAAATAGGTTAGCCTAAACTGAACAAGATGTGGAAATATACTTGAGCCGACCAGACCAAGTGGGATATCTCTATTGGTCTAACCGGTAAGGTGTCTGCCTCTGAACCCAAGGGTCCCGGGTTCGATTCCCGCCCTGCGTAAATTTTCGGGAGGCTATTTTCGCATCAAACGAAGTTTAGGTGTGTTGGTCAAATTGTCAAGATGGTTGAAAGTAAGATCGGAGCTCCCTAACCCCTCTTTCGGGCATGGTGTAAAAACCTAATCCTACACCAAGTCACCCACTTGCATTGCTAATGCAATGTTAATTGGGTAACTTGGAACTGGGGCTACTGTATCTTGAATTTGGCTCTTTATCACTTTCAATTTGAAGGGACACTCGCTACAAGCAGCTTTGCCTTTTGTATCCTCCTTGCGCATACAAATTTTGTTTAATACCAGTTTCCTTATGCATAGAAATGTTGTTTAATACCAGTCTTCCTCTCCAGGCAACCTATCGTCACACAACGGTAACGGGAGCGGTGGCATCAACTGTTCCATCCGACGGGTAACCTCCGACAAGGGGTGGGGGGAGGTGGAGGTGGGTGCTGGTAGTGGACTCTCTCTGGCAGCTAAGGGATTCAGGAACTTCTCAAGAGGGATATTTGGCAACGGTTCGGTTCTCACACACTTCACCCCCAATGGTCTCAGGCTCGGCACCGTGGCTAGTAAGTTACACCACATTCTCATAGACACTTTTACCTGCAACATTATTATTGGGCAGTATCAGAATTTATTTTACTATTACATTTTTTTGTTATTGTATTGTTTTGCTAAATCTTCAATGCGTTATTTCCACATACTGTAGTGATTTTGTTAAGTCCTTTGGTCTTTATATTGTATAGTTCCTGTTTGTTTGTTTTGCAAGTTTTACATTTGAATTGAAGTTTTATTTGAATTCTGTATGTATGCATTGTTTCACATAATTCTTAACACCAATAATACCCCAAATGAAATTAATGAAAGCATGTATTCTCCCAGGATTTGAACCCAGGATATCACATACAGAACTTACACGCTCTAACCATTACACCATCAACAGAGTTATAAGTACTGCACCACGATTGATAACCATTTATCGAATATTGGATAGTAATCTAATCATGTACTGTACCCAATTTCACTATGAATAGCCTAATGCTTAAGCGAGAGGAAAGAAAATTTTATGGTTAAACAACCAAAACAACAATTGTAGGAAAAAGCGTTAGTTTGAATCCACCCAAAAATTGCGGTACTTAGAGGTTGTTGTTGTTATTGTTGTTCCCCAAGCTGCCTGGCCGAACAGCCCCAAGGCCCCGAGCAATTCCAAGGCCATAACCGAGCGCCCCCACAGAACCCCCCCTGCCGACCACAATAAAGCCTGGGTGACCGAAGCCACTCCATGGCGGGGATCTGAGGAGGGTGCGGAAACGCCCGGGAAACCAAAGCCCCACCCAGGGCCCTGTGCCCCTCAGCAATTATGAAGAGAAAGTTGAAGGGCAAGGGAAAAATGTGACGCTTTGGTCAATCCACGGAAGAGACGCCGTCACTTGAGATCTAGAAAATATGTAAGTAAAAGGAACAGTCAGAGTAAGCTATGGGTATGGCAGAGATTGCTCAGCTCTCACTCTGATAGACCAGCCCATCACCACATGACTAGAACCCAATCCTCTCAGCATCAGCTAGGAAAGGCCCTAGAATGCCGCCTTTGGCGGGGGGATAGCTCCCCTATTTCAACCCCTTTCGGGGTTGGGCACCCGCCTGGTACTTAGAGGTACAGTCAGGACCCCCAATACACGATTCCACAATGCACGAAAACCCTAATACACGAGTTACCCCTCGAAAATAACATTAATTAATTAAACATTAATTAAGCGAGGTGGTACCACAATACACGAATCGAGAGCTAAGAAGGGGCCAAATCCGCTATTCCCGCTTGATACGCGAGCACGTCTACGTTTCGCGAGGCCCAGGAGTAGCTCCGAAAAAAGAAGAAGACGGGCATACGCCTGCCTTCCCTCCCGCTTACCCTCCCTCCCTCCCTCCCACAGTCCCGCTCAAGCGCTCATAGCTGTGCGGAGTGACCAAACGTTTGTAGTGCCTGCCCCTTTTTTCGCCATGCCATGCCAATATAAGAAGATAACACACAAAATGAAGGTGGAAATGTTGGATCGCAAGAAAAAAGGAGAAGGAAACTGTGCAATAGGCTTGTCAGAGTAAACTGTTCGTACGATTTGGTCAGGGAGGGAGAAGTTGGAAAAAATCGTGAAGTCCTACAGTCCTAGTCCTAGCCTATCTACTACTAATTTTAAGGTAAGGTTTCATATTTGTATTCATTGTTCTTCTTATATATAAGATATAGACTGTACTGTAGAGCCAAAAATGTCGAAAATAGGGCCAAAAATGTCGAAAATAGGCCATAATTGAGAGATGTCACCCAATCTAATTATTCCCATTTAAAGTTAGTTCCACAATACACGAATTCACAATACGCGATGCCTCCTGTCACCCCTATTCTCGCGAATTGGGGGTCCTGACTGTACTTAGAGGTTGGTGTCGGTAGTGGTCTCCTCTGTTTGCTAAGGGATTTTGAAACTTCTCACAAGGGATATTTGGCATTGGTTCGGTTCTCACACTTCACTTCCAACGGTCTCAGGCTAGTAAGTAGAGGTGATTTTTTTTTTTTTTTTTTTTTTTAAACTGAAAGTGTTGGTTGTGGATTGTGTTCTTTCATTTCATAAATTTTATTTTAGTAAGCGTTGTTTCCACAGCGATTTTGATATGTTGTTTTGACTTTATATTGTCTTTGTCCCAGTTTTGGTTTAACTTTGTTTTCAAGTTTTACATTTTACTTAAATTGTAAATTGTAATGTAGAAAATAATACTTTCACATCAACACACTTTTCCTGCATTTTTTTTTTTTTTTTATAATGACACAATACTTTATACAGTATTTAGAAGTTTCTATCTAGGCTATCTATTTACTACGGCCCATTCCCCACTTTTTCTACTATTTTTTTTTCTGGGGGTTGCCGACTCGAGACATCCCGAATAGGGACAACACAACACAATAGGAAAAAACAAAACACACAAATTTACACACATCTAGGTTACCGAGGAGAAGACCCGGAGACCAGGGATCACCAATGTCACTCCAGCACTCCCCCGGCCCCCGACCACCTGGAGAAGTTCCGATCTCAGCAGGCAGACATGCAGCGAGCCGAAACCACAAGCCCACCCACCAGAAGTTTACCTCACTAATTTTAGTAAATATATTTTAGGTCAGGTTAAATATATTTCAGCAAAGCTAGTTTGTATATTACAGTACTTTTATTTATTACAGCCTTGGCCAACCAACTGGACCAACACACAGTGGGGTACCTAACCTGGAGAGCTGGTATGCAGAGCGGTATGAACACTATGATCATCAGGGACTCTCCGGGCCTTCGCCTGGTTATATCTGCGTACATCGGCATCCCTCACACGTACCTGGCTGTCTCATATACTCATAAAATGCCCGACCAGGAGGCTAAGCTCAAATTCACTGGAAAGTAAGTACCGATATCGTACATTACTTTGCAATATCTATACCTATAGTTTGTGATAGAATGATGATTGATGATTTTACTCTGCAGTACAGTACTCGTGTTTACCCAGAGTGTAACAGTAATATTTATAAATATTAAAGTTTTGTGTGTTTATTTTTAATAAGGGTAATGTTAGTACCCATGTCTTTATTTGAAATACTGTACAATTTTTGGGAATACCTTAGAAGTTATTTATCATATGTTAGTAGTTTTTGGACGGTTGGTATTTTTGTCATACATTTTTGTATATATACTTTATATGGTATATACATATATATTATAGGCTAATGTAAAACTAGCAAAATAAACAAACCAAAACTGGGACGACACACGCTATGTGGAAACAACGCTTTAATAAAAAAAAAAAAAAAAATTTAAGAACACAATACACAACATACAGTAGTGTGTACATCACTACATCTATCTATCTATTGCTGGATGCCTTACTCCCCTTAATGAGGGTGGCCATACACAGAACACCCCCAAGCGGACCTATTTCCTGTAAGAGGGACAATCCGAGCCAGTTTACTGAAGGATTTACAGGATTGACCACTCAATTTAGGATCCGTCCGACTCCAAGGCCCTCTATGTATCTTGTTAGCACTATTTTTCTACAGTGGTGTTCGGCTAGTCCATCCACTAACCTGCCTTACACTTAGATATAGTACTGATTTGTATCAGGTTTACTCCCCTAGACAGGTTGCCGACCAAGGCTAACGAGTCCCATCCACCCGGATAACTTCATGAGCAAGTTAATCTGTTTCCTAAGCAAACTAATCACACATATAACAACGCACTATCGTCACGTTCAAGGAATTCGTCAATTTGGGAAGTCCGGGACGTTCTGATAAATTTGACTAAATTCTGTATGAATAAGGAAACTACAATTTATGTAAACATTTTCTATTAAACTAAATTTGCAATCTGACAAGATATTAACAATAGTACAAAATACATACAGCACTCACTAACGATAGTGCTATCGGGTAGGTACCTGTGAGCATAGCATGAACAATTGACCCCTACCAATTGCTACCCTACAAATAAATAAATAGTCCGTACCGGTACTTAGCTTAGATACAGTTACCATAAAAAAAAAAATTATATATATATTTGTAATAAATCTGTGAAGTCCTTAGCATGTGTTTGTTGTGACCCTCAGAGCTGGAACGTTTGGTGCGATGTTGGAGTATGGTGCAGAGAAGAAGGTGTCGCAGAACAGCTCTCTCTCTGCCTCTCTGGCTGTTGGGGTCCCCACCGGAATACAACTTAAGCTCAAGTAACAGTTTAAAACTATAACCTTTTACGTTTAATATACATCCTGAAAGCTGTATAAACTAACTAATGTTACATATGTCTATTCTATATACTATATACTCAGGCCCAATCCCCACTTTTAAATTTTTTTTCTTTTTCCCCGCTTTTCCTTTTTTTGGTGGGGGGGGGGGGGGGTGCGCTGTGTCAAAGGCGGCTGAGAGGTCTAGGTATACAATCACGCAGGTCTTTTTGTTTGCGATTAATGAGAGGATAATGTGTTCCAAGTTTGGCACCTGGTCTACAGTTGAGCAGGTAGGTCTGAAGCCTGCCTGTGTTGATGGGATAAGGTTGTTATCTTCGAGGAACCAGGCCAGTCTTGTGTGGACCGTTTTCACTACTAGCTTATTTATACTGGGTAGGAGGGCAATGAGTCTATAGGATGTTGAGAGTGAGGGGTCTTTCCCTGGCTTAAGGAAGGGTAGGATGATTCCATTGCACCAGGAGTCGGGGAGGTTACCTAGAGTCCATGTTGCATTGATTAGTTCTAGTAGGAGTGGATGAAATGTTGTGGGTAGGTATTTGATGTATTCATAGGGGATATTGTCTCTGCCAGCTGCCTTCCTTGTTGGGAGACTGGTTAGGGCTATCTCTAGTTTGTGTGATATGAATGGGGTATCCATTTGGGAGGGTTGCGCTGTGCCGGATGTGATGATCGTGGTGTATCGTCCTTGTTGGGAGACTGGTTAGGGCTATCTCTATTTTGTGTGATGTGAATGGGGTATCCATTTGGGAGGGTTATGCTGTGGTGGATGTGATTATCGTGGTGTATCGGACAAGTTCTGCTTTAGCCGGGCGACTGTGATTTGTGTTTCTTGGATGGAATTGGCTATTGCATCCTCCCGGTCTTTGGGTAATAGGCACAGCTGGTCTAATTCTCAAACTATTTCCCAGAACTACACTGACTCTCTTGACAACAATTTGAGTTCAATTATTTATCCAACTTTTCTCCAGACTGCATTGAACTTTTGTGATAATTATCTAACTATTCTTTAGACTCCACCGAGCCTCCCAGACGTACGGTGCGACCATCCTGCTGTGTGAGGAGATACTGCCGGCACCGGTGATCTACGGGACAGTGGTGCCTCTGGTGGGGTGGCTGGCACTACAGAAACTCATCATACAGCCGTACCTCAGACAACAACGACAGGCGGAAGTTTTGAAGCAGAGACAGAGTAATAAGACAAGGTAATGGATAGGGATGTACCGATACCAAAATTTTGACCGATACCGATACCACAAAATTATACCGATACCTGTGCACCAGGCTTTAAGGCTTATAAGTACCAAAGAATGGACTGCACTACTAGGCTACACATTATGTACGGTACTTAATGTAATTGTTATCAGATATGTACCAAGATTCCAACAAATATATATTTTTCATAATTATAAAACAACCAATCACTGCTGAACCAAGCAACCTTCACTCCTTCAGTGAGTGATATGTGACATAGCAAATTACTTCTAGGTATCGGTAGTATCGGTAGAAAATCAGCCGATACCGATACTCTAAAAAAGGGCCGATACCACCGATACCGATACATCGGTACATCCCTAGTAATGGACTTATGGGAGTGAAGCATGGACGTTGGTGGAGACTCAAACCAAGAGTGAGAGGGGTGGAAATAAGTTACTTGAGAAGTGCGTGCGGAGTTACATATAGGGATAGACAGACGAATGAGGAAGTACGAGAGAGGTGTGGTGTGGATGTAGATGTGCTGGAAAGTGTGAAAAGGAACACCTTGAGATAGTTCGGCCATGTGGAACGTATGGGAAACGAGATAATGACTAAGAGAGTGTACAAGAGTGAGGTGGAAAGATATAGAGAAGGAGAGGTAGACCGAGTGAGAGGTGGAAGGATGGAGTTAAGAAGTATATGAGCGAAAGCGGTGCTGGATGGGAGGAAGGGCGTCGACTGTGTGGGGACAGAGGTGCATGGGGGCGTTTCGTTCGTGACCATCCCTTCGGGGATCACGGCGTCTGGCAATAGATAGATAGATAGAATATATACATATATTTTTTGGTTTACTTACGAACAGCAGCGATATGTATGTATGTATCTATATATCATTGAAACCAGTTCATGCTATTTTAATGATTGTATTCAGACATTGGGCAGCTAGGTGTATTATATAACGAGGTGATTCATTGTTCTGGTGTGTGTGTGTGTGTTTTTTTATTTGTTTTAATTGAGTAACCCTTCCTCCCCGAGTGTCAGTGTGAAAGGACACCACGAAATAAGGGCAGGTGCCCGGGTATCCTTTCAGGAGATAGTAAGCTTGAAAGCCTATTCAGCTTGGTCTGAACGCTGTGCGTCCGACGCATGTAAACAAAGCCGATCGTTGCGTCACCGCACCTCCGAAAACAATAAGGAGAGGTCGGATCAATGTTATTGTTGTGACGTCAGACGAAATTAGTGTGTGAAAAGCTCCCATATTGTCAACATCGCGGAAAAATTAGCTCCACTGAAATCGTCATCACAACTGAACCAGTCGACTTAGAGAGCTCTACTCAACGCCAGTCTACAGATTGGAAACCGCACTATGTTTATAGATGTGTGGGAAATTTCTAGCAGTTAAATTAACAAAAATACGGTAGCCTAGGCCTAGAAGTTTTTCGGCCAGATCGCCCGGGTAGCCAACACTGTCCTTTGGAGGACCTGCCTGGGCCAGGAGGGTTAAGCAGACCCCTGAGTCACAATATGAGGTGTTGTTCTGTTATTTGTAGACTTAGGGCAGACACAGATCAGTTGAATCAGGTAATTTGTTTACTACTACAGTAAACCCTCGCTCTTTCGTACTTCACTCTTTCGGAATTCCAAGGCTTTCGGACAAGCATTTCAATTCGAACTCATGGTTCAGCCTTTCGGATTTGTCCGAAAGGCTGAGAAAAATTAAATCGCATTCGGACCAAAGAGCCGAGTTTCGGACTTGTCTGGTTAGGTGAATGTGTATTCGGACTGTTACGGCCCTACAATGCTGAACCCAAGAGATTAAAATTCAAGCAAGGGCAACTAGCATGCTGTTGCATTCAGAAGGTCAAAAAGGGTTAATGTCTCAGATAAACACAAATCAGTGAAGAAGGATTTTATTAAACGCTTCTAATTTTCGTATTAATTATAATTTGCTATTAACTAGGGAAAACGAACAAGTTGATAGGCATGACAATTCAGTTAAACACGGCAAAGAATAATAACAGGCTAAGCGCCGAGTGAAGGCTTCGAGTAAATGCACTCGTTACAAGGAATGAACACTACACAAAAAGGACATTTGAAGACAACGGTTAATCAACGCCTAGCACGCCGAACAGTAAACTGGAACACACTCAATTACAGACCGATATATGATACCATATGATATCACCAGACAACACGCTCGGACACACGTGTTGCACTCAAGAACACTAATCAGTGTTCGTTACACAATACCCAACGCACACAAACTCAGAGCCCCTCACAACACTGGGGCTCGTTACACATACACAATAATGCACCAATGCTGTCTCATCTCCCCTTCAAAGGACAAAAACAGTACACTCTACCTACTTGTCTCAACACACAGCCAGCAGACAACACGTCACGCATGTCCAGGGGTGTACCCAGACCAGCGTGAACAGGAGCACTTCTCCCACCTCTGCCTCGTCGGGCTCTCCAACAGCTACTCTCTCAACTCTTCCCTCCCTATACACATCTCTTCCCAAGCTCTATTTTCGGCAAGAACCTGGTGTCACACTAGTCTATACAGCAGAGTCACACGGAATGTCAGATAAAGGCCTCCTGTCGTGGGAAATGTAGATCTTCCCACGCCTACATGCCCCACGTGTGTATGTGGGTGAAGGGGTCCCAGGCCTACACACCACGTGCATAGACTCCCACGGGTGGTGCTTGCGACACTGGACACCAGCCGCTATCGCTATCGGTGTAGATTAAGGTGGGTCGCCTGTCTCTCTCCTCCCTCCGTCTCTGCTACCACGCTGCTCCCTTACACCCTCCCCCTTAAAAATAAATTTGTGGCGACAAATTTAAGCATTCATAAATTTTTTTTACATGCGGGACAGGTGGTCAGCAATGACATTACATTTCCCTGGAATATGGATGATATTGAGGTGGTACTCCTGCAAGAACAAACTCCACCTTGCAAGTATTATGAACAAAGTTGATATTCTGGCTGTCACCAGACACAGGATGCTTTACCTTACGATCATCACCTAGCAACAAGACTGCCCCCGTCCCCAAATCACTTACATCCCCAACCAGTTTGAACTTGGCACGCCCCACATGCTCAATACATTCCTTAAGTCTAGGCAAATGGTAAGTGTCACTCTTGGTGATGTCATTGACTTTCTTAACATCAATGCAAAACCCTGCTGACCCACCTGGCTTATCTATGAGAGTGACAGTGGAGGAGCATTCACTCTGGCGTGGCTCTCTGATGTCTCGTAGCAACTCGTCGTCGATCTCCTGGCGCGTCACCTTGGCTCTCTTGGGATTGACTCGGCACGGCCGCTGCTTGACAGGCTCCACATCCGCCACGCCCACGTCACATTCCATCCCCATTGTCCGGCTTGAAGCATTCCGGGGGACACTCTCCAACATCTTATCATCCTCTGCTACATCATCAAGAGGATCATTTTTGTGCATAGGCAATTCATTGATTATACCGTACATCGAATCATTTCCTGCAGCCTCCTTCACTTTCGGCTGCTCTATCTCCTTGTGATTAGTACATGGGCCCACACCGGGCAGATACTTTTCACCTGAGACACCATCATCCTTTCTACACACATAATTTAGCGAGAATAATTCATCTACCCTACCTGTCAGGGCCCTCAAACACACTTTGCACCCTTGCAACATCACTCTTTGCTAGCGAGAACAATTTCCCTAGTCCCCATTCATTAGGGCCATCTAGCACACCTGGTACACTTGCAACACCACTCTTTTTCTCCTTTCCACATTCATCCCATTATTTCTATGAGACATGGGCCGGGTTACAGCACAATCAGTAGGCCTGAAAACAATGATAGGAGAAACACTCACCTTCTTCCCCGCTAAATCATTTCCCAACAGGAGGTCAATTCCTGGCACTGGCAATTCATCCACTAGTCCAACAGTCACCCTCCCATTTACGAGCTCACTCTTAAGCTCAACAGTCACGAGTGGCACAGACAGCTGACCCGCCCACACCATGAATGAGGATGCTTTTCCCTCATGCACAAACTTCTCCAGCACCTTCGTCCTCATGAGCGTTTGTGCAGCACCTGTATCTCTCAAGATTTTCACATGCTTAACTTCATCATTCTTACGAACAGATCCACACGACACAAAGAAAGCAAGTGCATCAGCTCTCTTTCTCCTCTCCTTCTCCTCCTCTTCCTCACTCACACCGACTTTTCCCAGAATGGAGAACGTAGATACGGATTTAAAGTCCCTCATGTACTCAGCTTTACTGACATCTGCCGTAGGCCTCTCCCACACGCCCTTACCCTCATTTTAAGGACACAATCACGTTCCACGTGACCAGCTTTATCCCAGTAGAACCCCTCTACCTCCCTCTTACTTCCGCCACCGGTAAGAGAAGCAGGGGGCTGCCATGGCTTTTCATTCCACTTTTGAGGTGAGATTTTCGGCGCCTGGGTGGCAGCATTGACAGGGGTCGGTGACCTTGGTGACTCGGGGTGGTGGTGGTAGCTGCTCCCTCTACTTCCGCCCGCTCCACTGTCCGGATCTACCTTGCGAGTTAAGACATATTCATCAGCGAGTGTGGCAGCCTTCTCGGGATTCAGGGTACCTTTCTCTAGGATGTGTGAAGCTACGTCTCTGTGTATTGTTCTACAGAAATCCTCCCAAAGAAAGAGCTCAAACATTTTCTCATGGGTACCTTGAATATCCCGAGAACGCAGCCACCTGTTTAGTTCCTTTTTCTTCTCATACATGAACTCCACATGCGTCAAATGACCAGGTTTATAGTGATTCCTAAACAGCAAACGGTAAGCTTCAGGCACTAATTCGTAGGCACGTAGAATGGTCCCTTTTACAGTCTCATAATCGCCACTTTGAGACACGGTAAGAGCTGTGTAGGCGGCAAGAGCCTTTCCCTTTAACCCACTTTGCAATAAAAGAGCCCATTTATCCCCAGGCCAGTCCATGTTACTTGCGACTTTCTCAAAAGCCAAAAAATACCCAGTTGGATCTGCCTCGTCAAACGTCGGCACCATGCGAACGTGTTTAGTGACATCAAACACTTTGCCGCCCCCGGCACGTGCCGTGTCTCGCCAGTCCCGTTATCACACTCGAGTTTCCTCTCCTCCAGTTTCAGCCTCGCCTGTTCTACTTGAAGTCTCGCCCGTTCTGTCTGTTGTGTTTCCTGTTCTATTTGAAGTCTCGCCCGTTCTGTCTGTTGTTTTTCCTGTTCTGTTTGTTGTTTTGCTTGTTCTATTTGAAGTCTCACCCGTTCTGTCTGTTGTTTGGCTAACTCCAGTTGCATTCTGAGCAACTCTACCGGGTTGTCTGTGTTCTGTACCGATTGTGATTGTTGTGTGTGTCTGTCACAGTCTGCATCCCATCTGCAACTAACCCATCCCTGGTGGCTCCTAACCAATCCCTGGTGGCGGAAACTAGCCCCAATCTCTCTAACACCCATTCCAATAACTCCGCCTTAGTGTCAGAGATTGCGTTATCAATATCCAACTTGTCCGCCACTAGTTTAAGCTCCTGCTTAGACAGACTAGAGACATTTTCATAGGTGGGATCTGAGCGAAGTAACCCTTCTACGTCCTCGTCGCTCATAAGAAACATCTTGGCCTGGTTTAATTGATCCGATTAAAGCAAAAACAAAGTCGAATTCATGTACCAGAAACGAGAGATGAGTAGCAATACAGTACACCAACAAATCGTCTGAGTGTGATTCCAGTGGAAAAAAAAAACAAAGATAAAAGCAAAAAAAAAAAATACAAAGATTTTAAAAATGATTAAGTTCGATTCCCGGTGAACAAAAGACAAGTCCCTAGTGTGGGTACAAGTTCGCTAAATCCTAAGCAAAGTCGCCAAATTCTTGTTACGGCCCTACAATGCTGAACCCAAGAGATTAAAATTCAAGCAAGGGCAACTAGCATGCTGTTGCGTTCAGAAGGTCAAAAAGGGTTAATGTCTCAGATAAACACAAATCAGTGAAGAAGGATTATATTAAACGCTTCTAATTTTCGTATTAATTATAATTTGCTATAACTAGGGAAACGAACAAGTTGATAGGCATGACAATTCAGTTAAACACGGCAAAGAATAATAACAGGCTAAGCGCCGAGTGAAGGATCGAGTAAATGCACTTCGTTACAAGATGAACACTACACAAAAAGGACATTTGAAGACAACGGTTAATCAACGCCTAGCACGCCGAACAGTAAACTGGAACACACTCAATTACAGACCGATATATGATACCATATGATATCACCAGACAACACGCTCGGACAACGTGTGCACTCAAGAACACTAATCAGTGTTCGTTACACAATACCCAACGCACAATAAACTCAGAGCCCCTCACAACACTGGGGCTCGTTACACATACACAATGATGCACCAATGCTGTCTCATCTCCCCTTCAAAGGACAAAACAGTACACTCTTATTGTTTTCAATTCCATCGTATTAGAATTGATTCATAGATTAAAAAAAGACCAAATAAGACATAGTTATATATATGTATAAGGGAGATAGATGCATTATTTCAGACATTCGGACAAGTCCGAATGGCTGAAGTGTGAGTTCGGACTCGGCCCTTTAGGACTTTTGACTCTTTCGGACAGGGGTCTCCCCCAATTAGTCCAAAAGAGCGAGGGTTTACTGTATTTTATATTGGCACATAAATAGAACAGTACAGTAAGTACAGTAATATGTTATTCTATTATATGAAGAAATAGTGTACTGTCAGATCAATAGAACCTGGTTATACATCATTAACCCTTCTTTGGCGGCGCGCAACTTATGTCGTGTGAAATAAATATGGACTAAGTGACGGTTCACAACTTATGTCGTGTGCCATTTTCACCACGTAATGTTGCTGAGAGAGAGAGATGAGTGGTGGGAGGAGCGTAGCAAGCGTATGACTGCTCCAGACCACCGCGGCGGACCTACTGGCATGAATCCCACCCTCCTCCACCCTCACGCACTCGCTACACAGGGAATTATGTAGGGAAACTACCTAATTACATGGTTTTTGCACTCGTGTTGCACGATCGTTGCAAGAGAACCAGCGGTCGTACAAGAATGGTTGGGGTGTCATTGGAAAGCTCTGTTTATGCCCTTTCAGGGATAGATACTTGTTTTATGCTCTAGGTCTTATTTAGGCATGAAAATGATCACGTAAACAACCCTATTTAGGGTAAAAACACCCCGCTGGGCGGTACATATAAATTACCGCCCAGGCCGCTCGTAAGGTGTTAAGTCATCCGTGGACAAAAGGCTTATTTGCTTTGTAAAGTTACCAACAAGTGTATCTTCAGTTCTCAACAGTATTTTGAAGTTACAATGAGCACAAAATGCTAATTGTCATAGAGTTTATTCTTTCTTGTCCCTATTCCAAGTCCAATGAAAGCTTATTATGATCTGATAGCAAGCGTTCATTAGTATCTCACAGGAGTACACACTAAATCATCATATTCAACTTACCTTTAACAGTACTTCACACATTTCTCTCAGGGAAAATGGATTGGTTGACAGGGAAAAAAATATAGGTGCATCTTGTCTAATTTTCTGTAGGCTATTTGCAGATATATAATGACAGATTTTGCTAGTCTAAAACAAATGTAATTATTACACTGCTTTGGTTGGGAAAAACTAGATTCCCCTTGTTTATATTCAGACTGATGGAGAAGCGACGTGAGGCGACGTCAGCGGTGGAGCTGATGAGAGAGACGGTGCGCAGGATCATTGACCAGGAGGAGAACAAGAAGGGCCTCGTTATACTTCAGTCAGTACTTCACAATTTACTTATCTTGTTTTATAAATAATTTCATCTTATTTTAACCCAACAATCAACTTACAAATAAACCTAATTAATGAAATCAATTAAATTAATGAATACATACATGTGGTACTCCAAGGATTCGAACCTAAGATACTCTCACCGAAATCCAGCGCACTAACCATTATGCTATCAAGACAGTTAATACAATACACAGGTAATTTTTGTTTTTTCGTCATTTTAACCCAATTTTCTCTCTAACGGAAAGGGACGGGGAAAACTAATATATTTTTGATATGTGTAAGAAGGAGACTGAAAAAGCTGCCTGTAACTAGTGCCCCCCCCCCCCCATTGAAGAGTCAATTTGCAAGGTCATGATGAAGCATAGTACCCATACTCACAAAAGGCACCCGAAACTCCTCTGTATCTTTCTTCGTCTTCCCGTGGCAATGAGTTGGATATTTGGCTTCATGAATTTTTGTGGAGTTGAAAATAATTATTGTAGAATAGAGAGTATGTCAGGGACAACCTTTCTCGACTGGACCGGCCCACATTAAAACCTGGTGGTGAATGAGTCTCTCCTTCCAAGTGTCACTTAAGGCAAAGCTTAAAGAAGGGCAGTAAAAAGTGTATCACAGGGCTAAGGGTTTAAATATGAAGCTTTTGTATGAGAGAGATAAGAATAGATTTGATAGTATACACTCACCTGGCGCATATACTGTATATACCCATTTGAATCTGTTAAGCCTTTCAAGACAAACTTCTAACTTCTAAGTACTGTACTGCATATGGAATTACCTCGAGTCAGAGCGGGTGGTGGGGGTTGGAATCTGGTTCTAAATTAAGCTATCACTATTAAGCTTCTCGGTGGTCTAGTTGGTTTGATGTTGGACTGCTGTGCTACTGACCCGGGTTCGAAGCCTGGCCAGGTCATATCGCAATACAGTAATATAAATAAAATTATATGTACTGTATTGTATTTATGTATATACACAGGCACATACCCTGGGGGTGGCCGACTCGAGGCAGAGCCCGAACAGGGACAACACAACACAACATAAAAAACAAAATATAAATTCACACACATCTAGGTTGCCCAGGAGAAGACCCAGAGACCAAGGATCACTAGGGGCCTCCAGCATTACCCCGGCCCCAGACCTTTCGGAGAGGTTCCGGTCTCAGTAGGCAGACACGCAGCGGAGCGGATACAGATGCAAATGACTGTATACTTATTATAGCTCGTGACTACAATATTACTTATCCTTATAACGTGTATAATATTATATGAAGACATGATAAGAGATAATTATCCTACAAACTGGTGTATATATTAAAGTGTGTGTTACCTGTTATGCAGGGGCTGGTATGGGGAGCTGGTGGCTGAAGGTAAGCAGGAGGAAGCTCTCTCACCGGAGGTTGTGGACGTCACCATTCCTCTTCAGTGTCTCGTCAAGGATTCTAAACTCATTCTTCAGGACTCCTCAAAGGTAAATTATAAGTCATAGCATATAGGCTAGTCTCGGAAATTTGTTCGCGGTGCCTCAATTAGTACAAGATATCGATAAAAAATACCCACAATAAATATATATTGACAGTTAGACTAATGAATGTAATTAGTGTCAAAATGTAAACTAACGTTCATATATTATGATACCAAGTGCATTTAATACTAATTAATCTACTAATTTTCTGAGGGTATTTTTTTTTTTTAGCATTTATATACCCGGTATGCCTATTAATTGGAAAAGAAAGGGGAAAAATATTCCACATAGTGGAAGGGACATTGTGGCACAGGCAAAGGGAGCATATCTTGACAAAGTAGCCTGGAGGCGTTTCTGTCATGGCCATCTTATAGCGGGGGGTTTCCCAGAAGGAAACAAGGCGTCGGAGATGATGATGATAAATTTGGTAGTTAAGCCTGGTATCGACTGTAATATATGAATTTACAGCCATTATCTTACTGAATATTGAGGCTGAGCTTAATTTCTTTATATAAAAAACCTCCATCACCTAAATATTCTGATATTGCCATAAACACCTCCTTGGACATTACCACCATTTGCAACAGCTGTCCGAGGTGCCTGACCAATCACAGACAAGAAATAGCGAGGGGTGTCATATGATAGTCTGAACATAAATTGGTCAATTGCTAGCAATTTAATCAACAATAGCACTACCGAATGCTACTCAGCTACTCTTCAGCAAAATAAGAATACAGTACCTTAGCAGTAGTAGTTATTCCCTAGGCTGCCTGGCCAAAAAACCCTGAATTCATAGCAGTTGACTGCATTTATATAACGGTGGGTTAGTTACCAGGATACTTAATTTACTTGTAGTAATTTATATCTCCCCTACGAACTCAAATGAGTGAGCCTCTGTGCAGGTGAAGAGTTTTGATACCACACCTACTGATTGTTCCAGATTGTGACCCGTGCAAATATTATACTAACCGGACCCTAAATTGAGTAACATCACTGATTGGACAAGAAGTTGTGTATTCAACTTGGTATGTTCATTGACTGACACTATAAGCAAATATATAATTCTGTGATATGCTGTACAGTATGCTGGTACTAATGTATTGCTTTGCTTTGTTTCAGTGTTCATTACCTGGATTCTATGACCCGTGCCCTGGTGATGAGAAGTCATTGAGAGTTCGCTATCTCTTCCGGGCCCTTCTACACGAGGTCACCATCCAGAACAATGAACCTCTTAGGATACCTAAGCAATGTCAGTAGTCTTACCGTTAATTTTATATTAATATATAGTATATATATTTTGGTATTTATATTATCTAGTACAGTAGTTAGGATACTTTAAGAGACATTACAGTCATTAGATAGGATATGTCATTCCTTGAATATGACGATAGTATGTTAATATATGTGCGACTAATTTGCCTGGGAACCAAATGCACTTACTCATATAGTGATGTACATTCTATGTGGTGGTTTTGTGTTCTTATATTTTGCTAAATCGTTATTTCCACATAGTGATTTTGATTAGTTCTTTTGTCTTTATATTGTGTCTTTCCTGTTTTGGTTTGTTTATTTTGCAAGTTTTACATTCTAAATTAAAGTTCTTTTCCTCAAGTACCAAGAGATAAATCCTTTCTAGTACTCTTTAATAAGTTCAACTTAATAACTATTGCTGCACAAATTAAATTTAGGCCATACGTAGTGACAAATATGTACAATCGCGCTAAGAAGTCATGACTCGGGGGGGGGGGGGGGGGGGGGGGGGGGAATAGGCCTAGGCTTAGTGAAGGAAGCGAATGTGGGCCTATTTCGGAAGCTAATAAGAACCTAGAAATGGTATTAAAAAGGGTAGAGGAATTGGGAGCAGAGAATGTGGCATTAGAGGAGCAGCTGATGGAATACGAAGGACGATTCAAGGAAGTGAAGGAGTCAACTGCATGGACGGTGGTAGGTGAACAGAAAGTTAAGGATTTGGAGGAAATTGGGAGAGAACAAAAGGAGGAAATGAATAAGAAAAAAAAACAAGTTTTGAGAGTGCAGTCGTAGGTGTCATGAAGAACAAGGAGAGTGTCGTGAGGGAGGACAGGGATAGAGGTATTATCATGCATGGAGATATAGAGGCTCATATGAATGATAATGGAGTGAGAAAAGTGAGAGATATGGAGAAATGGAAAGGAGGGTCATGAAAGCTGTTGATGTAGATGGATGTGGATGTGGGATGGGCAGGTGGAGGAGGAAGGGGAAGTCAGTAGGATAGGTAGATATAGAAGGGGGGAGATGAGACCTATAAGGGTACAGTTTAAAACCAGGGGGGTGATGGAATACGAAGGACGATTCAAGGAAGTGAAGGAGTCAACTGCATGGACGGTGGTAGGTGAACAGAAAGTTAAGGATTTGGAGGAAATTGGGAGAGAACAAAAGGAGGAAATGAATAAGAAAAAAAAACAAGTTTTGAGAGTGCAGTCGTAGGTGTCATGAAGAACAAGGAGAGTGTCGTGAGGGAGGCCATGGACAGGGATAGAGGTATAATCATGCATGGAGATATAGAGGCTCATATGAATGATAATGGAGTGAGAAAAGTGAGAGATATGGAGAAAGTGAAGGAGGTCATGAAAGCTGTTGATGTAGATGGATGTGGATGGGATGGGCAGGTGGAGGAAGTCAGTAGGATAGGTAGATATAGAAGGGGGGAGATGAGACCTATAAGGGTACAGTTTAAAACCAGGGCAGTGGTAGAGACTGTGACAAATTTTAGTTGGAGACTAAACACAAATGAAGAGCTGAATCATATAAGATAAAGAAGGATTTGAGCATACAACAAAGACAAAAATAAAGGAACTACAGGTACAGGAAAAGGCTGATGAGGAAAATGGAAAGTTGGGTGAGGAGGATAAGAAGAAGTTTTTCTGGAGAGTGAGGGACGGGAAATTGAGGAAGTGGTTTATAAGAATAGAAGGGAGAAGGAGAGCTGGGAGGGAAGAGAATGTGACAGAAGTTGTGGCAGAGGTGGAGAGCAGGGTGGAAGCATCTTGGGGAGAGGCAGAAGCTGCAGACCCAGTACCAGTAGTGTGAGGGGGGGAGTAGGGCACGGACAGGAGGAGCGGGATGATGTAGCTGCTGAAGGAATGGTAGAAAGATTAAGGATTATGTTTAGTAATGTGGATGCGTTTACCCACGACAAGAAAAGAGAACTTATATGTAAGTTGCAGGATGAAGAGGAAAAACCTGATGTCATAGCCTTACAAGAAGTAAGACCAAAAAATGCTAGAATTGAAAGGGAACTGGTGGAGTATAGTTTGGAGGGTTTTGAGTTATATGAGAGGAATGCTATTAGAGCAGAGGTCGGAAGAGGACTGTTTATTTATGTAAGAACAGAGCTCAAGGTAAATGAGGTGGATATGAGACAGCAGTATTGTGAGTATTTGTGTATTGAAGTAAAATGTACAAGAGGGTCAATTCTAATTGCCTCTATATATAGAAGCCCAAATAATAGTAGGGAAGAGGATGATAACCTATTGAAAGTAATGGAGGAAATAGATAATAGAGAGAACAAATATAAGATTTTGATTGGAGATTTCACTTTTCCAAGGATCAACTGGGCAAATTGTACTACTCCAGCGGGACAGTGTAGCCTGGAAAACAAGTTTATAGAGAAAGTAAGAGATTGTTTTTTAACGCAACATATTACAGAGATGACAAGATATAGAGATGGGAAGCAGGGGAGTGTACTTGATTTAATTTTTAGCAATGAGGAGGATATAGTGGAACATGTCAATGTGGATAGCCCTATAGGTCGTAGTGACCATGCCTGTATAAGTTTTAGTTGCAATATTAAAACAGCGAGGGATGATAGAAGCAATAAAAAAAAATATACATGTATGACAGAGCAGATTATGAGCTGCTGAGAAGGTGTCTGGACATTGACTGGGGGGAATACTTGAACGGTGAAGATGCTGAAGGAATGTGGAGGATGTTATATCCAAATGTGTACCAGTAAGGGAATATAAGGATAAAACAAAATTGAGGAAAAGAACGAACCCAGAATTACCAATGAAAAGAAAGCTGTGGACTTTGATAAGAAGAAAGAAATTATTGTGGGATAGATTAAAATTGTTAAAAAAGAACAGGGGGTCTAGTATAGAAGCTAAAGTAGTGGATTTGGAACGTAGACAGATAAACAATAAAATAAGGTGGGAGACAAGTGGGGGTAAAAGAAAGGGAGAGAGAGATTGCAAGAAACGTGAAGGATAATCCAAAAATATTCTGGAAGTACATTCCGGAAAAGTTAACGAGAAGAGTAGGGATCCCGGAGCTGGTAGAGGGGTTGGATGATGGGAGTAGAGCGGAGACGGATAAGGAGAAAGCAGAGGTGCTGGGGAAATACTTTAGGGGGGTACTAACAGTAGAGTCGGATGATGCAGTGCCAAATATTCCCATCAAACAGGCACCTGCACTAGAACTAATAGAGTTTTCCCATGCTAGAATAAGAAGGGCTATAGAAAAAATGAACAGAAGTAAGTCCCCGGGACCGGATGAGATACACCCAAGAATCATAAAGGAAGGAGGTGAGATGTTAGTTGAGCCATTGAAAATGTTATTTGAGGTATCGTTCAATACAGGACAAATCCCGATGGACTAGAGAGAGGCGAACATAACAGCTATATTTAAGAAGGGAAAGAGAAATGACCCAGGAAATTATAGACCAGTCAGTTTGACAAGTGTTGTGTGTAAACTAATGGAAACAGTAATTAGAGAAGGAATAATGGAGCATATGAAATCAAACCAACTTTTCAGTGGGAGACAGTTCGGATTTCTTGCCGGGGAGGTCGACGGTACTATTGCTAATTAAGGTGGTAGATGATTGGATGCAAATTCTAGAGGATGGTGATGTAATAGACGTGGTATATTGTGATTTTATGAAGGCCTTCGATAAGGTCCCACATAAAAGGTTAATAGAGAAAGTTAGAAGCTATAATATAGGGGAGAAATGTGTGAAATGGATAGAAGCCTTCCTGAAAGATCGGAGACAGAGGGTACTGGTGAATGGAATAGGCTCGGGGTGGAGGGAAATTACAAGTGGGGTACCTCAGGGATCTGTGTTGGGACCACTACTGTTCGTTATATTTATCAACGACTTACCTGAAGTTATAACTAATGGAAGTGAGGTATACCTGTATGTGGATGACTCTAAGCTGTATAGAAGAGTGAGGAGTAAGGAAGATGTGGATGGCATTAAGGGATGGTCTGAACATTGGTTAATGCCTTTTCATCCAAAAAAAATGCAAGTACATGCGGATTGGGACAAGCAAGATAGACAAGGTAGGATACAGTATGTATGAAGCGATGGAGGAAGTGAATGCAGAAAAGGATATAGGAGTAGTGATAGACGAAGTTAAATTTCTCAGAACATTTAGCGGAAAAGATAAACAAAGCCAATAGAATTGTAGGGCTGATAAGGAGGACATTTGTGTCACTTGACGAAGAAATCTTCAGGAATCTCTATACAGCACTGGTTAGGCCGCACCTGGAATATGCAAACCAGGTGTGGGCTCCATATATGGTAAAGGATATAGAAGCAGTGGAGAAAGTGCAGAGGAGAGCTAGCAAGCTAGTACCAACGTTGAAGAACGCGGGCTATGAGCAGAGGTTGAGGACACTGACACTGGCATATAGGAGAAAGAGAGGGGATATGATAAGAGACTTTTAAGATAGTGTCAGGAAAGTATGATGAGGATGTGTGTGAAGGTATCTTCTTGATGCGGGAGGGAACAAGAACGAGAGGACACTCAAAGAAAGTTTACAAAGAAAGAAATAGGCTTCAGAAGGCAAAGAACTCATTTTGTGATAGTGGTAAATGAGTGGAACGCACTGCCCCAGTATGTAGTCGATTCCGAATCAATAAGGGAGTTTGAAAGTAATCTTGATAAAGCATGGGGAAGACAAGATTTGAAGTTTGATTATAAAGCAAAAATACAGAATAGTAAAAATGTTGCGTCTGCTACCGCCGCCGCCAACACCGTGAACGACCGCAGCAGTGCAAGTACTGGTACTGAGCTGGATACACAGGCCTAGTTTGCCTTTTTCCAGAGGATCTACTGTAAGAAACTGTAAGTAAAGGACAAAGGTGGATATATGAGCGGAAGAGATACACTCTCCCTCATATACTGGCAGTGACTGACTTGCATTTTTTTGCAGGCCTCCAGGTGGCAGGCCCAGGGAGTGTAACATGCTAGATAGCGCCAGGAAATTAAATACTTTCATTATTCTATAAAGATATTGAAAACAAACTTTACTTATATATATTCAAACAACAACATAAATATAATTTAAAAGGCCTAAATAGGTTAATTTTGTCAGTAGGCCAATTATTGGGAATATCCGGAGAGCTATAGTTATAAATTAGGAAATGACTGGGCTCTGACGGGCAGTGGAGAGTTGCCAGCGGTAGCCAGATTTGGGGACTTTTGTCCGAGCTTTAGAAAAATTGAGTCATGACTTCTTAGCGCGATTGTACAGTATTGTTGTATGTACAGTACAGTTTAATATAGAACTGTATATCGAGTTTGATGATACCAAGTTATTATAGAGCTGCGGCGGTCAAGTGGAGAGCACGCTCACGTGTGAATCTGCTTGACCTGGGTTCAATCCCAGTCAAGGCGGACATGTTTAGTGGGTGTGGTAGTAAGTCCTAGCACATTTCACATGCTCGCACCCAGTTGGGGGACACCTCGACGATGTATACAGACTAATAACACACACAAAAAAGCCACCCCAACAGCTTCCTCTCTCTCCTCTCAACACTCTTCGGAAAGTAGATACGAGGTGCCGTTGTAAGGGATTATCTCTCAATACCTTCACCTGACCCTGACCTAGCAGTGTACAATACTGTACTGATATACTAAGTATACTACGATTATCAGTTGGTAAAAAAAAATTGGGGCAAATTTGACTTTGCAACTCACAGGCATTGTCACTTTACTTTTACCCTCTTGATATTGCAACTAAATCACAAAGGTTGCAGGTTATATTCATGTCAGCTATTTTGCAAGAATTAAGACTATGGTTAGTCCTTTTTTATTTTATTTTTTTTAAATATTAGTTTAACCCTCCTGGCCCGGGCAGGCTCTCAAAATGACAGTGTGGGCTACCCGGGCGATCTGGCCGAAAAACGTCTAGGCCTAGGCTACCGTATTTGTGTTTAGTTTAACTGCTAGAAATTTCCCACGCATCTATAAATGTAGTGCGGTTTCCAATCTGTAGACTGGCGTTGAGTAGAGCTCTCTATGTCAACTGGTTCAGTTGTGATGACGATTTCAGTGGAGAGCACTTGCAGGCGATGTTAGCAATATGACGATCTTTTCACTACTGAAACAACGACATACAATAACAAACGAGTCTTCTCTTTCTTGTTTTCGGAGGTGCGGTGACGTAACGATCGGCTTTGTTTACATGCGTCGGACGCACAGCGTTCAGACCAAGCTGAATAGGCTTTCAAGCTTACAGATTTTAAAATGACAACCGGGCACCTGCCCTTCATTCGTGGTGACATTTTAAAATGACAACCGGGCCAGAAGGGTTAACCAGACCACTGAGCTCTACAAAAGAACTCTCATAGGGCTGGCCCGAAGGATTCGATCAAGATATATAACTAAACGAGTCAAGATAGATCGGGAAGGGCAGTAGGGGAACAAATCGAGGAAGGTGAAGACACGCAGACATTTCTCGCCATTTCACCAGTTCAGTCGGACCACATGAGCTCCACATCAGAGCTCTTATAGGGCAGGGCCGAAGGATGAGGCAAGAACTGCTACACCGCAACACCAACCAAGAAGTGATCAGGGCGAAAATGAAAGATCAGGTCGAAGGTAGAAAAAATCACACTGAGAAGCAAAACATGCATTACCGAAGGGAATCAAGTCAGTCCGGCCACATCAGCAACCGAAGAGACAAATCAGGTCAGGAGTCTGCTACCTAGCCAGGCCAGGGAGACATGAGATATAGGCTGCCTGAGGACAGCCAAATGGGACAGAATAAGAATAGAAGGGGAAAAACATAGAATGAGGAATGAAAAACTACTCAAAATTAGTCAAGCTGAGGACGAAAGCTCGAGGGGAGATAGGAAGGGTAAGTACCACAACCATCCCCCATCAAGCTCCAGTCGCCGGCCCCGAAGCCCCCCCAAGCCCCCCAACCGCGTCAAGGAGAGTAGTATCAGTTTTTTTTTTTACACCTAGATGTAGCAATTGGCACAATACAAACATTTCAGATTACCTATTGCTTATAATAAATAGTAAGGCTATGCATATTCTCAGTTCATGAAATTAATAAGGCTTTATTTGAAGAATACTTATACATTCCACTTTCCATACAAAAAAGCTGCATATCACAATAGTAAGTTGAACTCGCTCATGGCTCCTCACCGTATTTATGCAACTATCCACAAACTATTGGATGAACACTATCACAGTAAATGATATATGTATATTATACTCAGGCACATACCCCAAAGCTGGGGGTGGCCGACTCGAGACAATACAACACAAAAAACAAATTAACACACATCTAGGTCGCCCAGGAGAAGAGACTAGGATCACCAAGGGCACTTCCCCGGCCTTCCGGAGAAGTTCAGTTCTCAGCAGGCAGACATGCAGCGGAGCACACTACAGTGCCCGCCCACCACGCATCCAGGCATTACCCTTTATATATACCGGCTCCCCGGGCCAGGCACCTGACGGACTATTAAATTATCTAGTCCAACTGGCGCCCGATCCCCTCTCCCAAACGACCGCGTTTTCACTCATCTATTCACTAGCATTATCCATTCATTCCTATTTATTACCACTTCTCTTGCCTGATCTATAGTCATTCCTTTTATCTTCCAATGCTTGTACTACACATTCTCTCCATCTCAATACAGGTCTTCCTACCCCTCTACCTCCCCTTGTATCTGACTCACATATTCTCTTTGCAAGCCTTTCATCTTCCATTCACTCAACATGTCCCTAACAGAAGAGCACCCTTCTGTCCAGTCTGGCTGACAAAGGTTCCTGTTACCCCACTCTCCTATGTATATAGATAGATAGCTACTAATTCTGGCTAACACTTAACCACATCTTCACTTAATTTGCCCTCAATTACCAGATTTTTGTATAATCATCAACTTGTATGACTGACTTTCATGTTGTTATCCAAGAATATCACAAGCCAAGATTAGATATTTGCCAGTAAAAATGCTGGAAAAATTTCTATGTGGTGCTGCCTTTAGAAAAGAAAACCACTGTTGATAGAGGGTTTGGCTATGGAACAGTTGTTGTTGTTGTTCCCTAAGCTGCCTGGCCGAACAGCCCCGAGTCCCTGAGGAAGGCCATGGCCACGTTCGGGCTTTCCCACAGAGCTCTCATTGAGTGTAGATTGTGTTGTTGGCGTAAGTGGTTGTGTGAAATGCAGTCTTCTATGATGTGTTTAATGGTATGGGGTGCTGTGTTACATCCCGGGCAGGCGTCGACAATGGAGTCATCCAGTCTCTTCTGAGGAGAGCTGGATGGTTATGGAACAGTGATGTTGCTTTGATATTTATATGTAGATTGAAGTAGATCTTTGAATAGTACTGTTGTTAATTTTGTTTAAGTCACAATTTAGAACAGAAATAATTAAACTGTTTCTTGTCCCTCATAGCTCACCGTATGGAGACCTAACCCGGAGGACTGTGGGTGCTTGTATATACCTCCACCGCTGCTGCCCTCTGGAACGCTGTAAATAGTACTTCCTGTATAAAATATCTTTACGTATAACTATACAATTATACTGTACAATATTAACATGTACCCAGTCTGGCCAGTGGGCATGTGCATTAAGGGCATCTATGAGCACAAGAAAGACGTTAATATATACTGTATTATTGTCTTTGTTACATTAACATTTTCTATCATCCATTAATTTAAAATCCTTGAATGACTTCCATACAATACTAGTTATTGGTATGTATATCTTTAAACAAAATCATCTTTGTTGTAAGTTAGTATTGTATGAAAGGCATCAACAGACTACCTTATCTCTTCAATGTAATGACACTCAAACTCGGTTGAACACTTTGCTAATACACTTAGAAATTTGCGAACATAGAAATATGACGGAAATATATATGGATATTACAATGAATGTATGATTTTCCTTTGCAGACATTGTAGCCTACACCGAGAATTCCTAAGTAAGGCTAAATATTTAATAAGGCTGTGCATTCTGTCACAAAAAGTATTAACTAAATTCCACAATTTCAAGCCACGGGCCGTGGCATGGTTGGTAGTGCGTCTGACTATTGATCAAAAAGGTCGGCAGTTCGATCCCACCCCGTGCCACTGGTAGACGTCAAGAGTTTCGACACTCGGGGAGTGTATGGCGTTAAAAACTGCATCTCCATCAAATATTTTATTTTTTAGTTTGTTTATTTTGCAAGTTTTACATTATAATATAAATTAATTATTTGTGGCAATCTATATATTAAAATAACATTGCCATGTACAGTTATCCAATCATGGAAGAGAATTACAAATATTGAACATATCTCTCGGCACTAATAAAAAACCTGAGCTGTGATTCCAATCCATAAAGCTGCCACTTGGTATACCCAAGTTGGCACATACAAGTCATGGTGAACTATTGTGCAGTAGTTTGTGCTATCAGGTCATAGCCAAAAGATTCTGGTTCATTGTCCATGAAGGATCGAGACATGTGGGTAGTTTTTCACGCCATACTCCCTGGGACAATTACCAGCCTATATTATATACAAAGAACAATATAATTACAACCAAGCTTTTAATATTTCCACTATAATTTCATAAGCAACAATGCACAGGTGACTTCAAGTTTCTTTGTAATGTATAATTATAAAGTATTATAGTGTTGCTAAGTTGGAAACGTTAATCCTTACAGGGATACTTTAAACCTTTGTGACCATCAGGGGTGTTTAGAAACCTTTAGTTTAATTACTTCAACCTCTGCAGTTGTCTTTGAGCGAGTTGTGGGCAGAAAAATAATTTTGGGAGGTAATTATGAATACTAAACAGCAACCCCCGGACCTGAAAGGGTTAATGCAGTAGTGACTTTACATTAGTGGACAGTGTTTTAAGTCAGACTTGTACAGGAATAAGTGTAAAATACTGTATTATATGCCATTATCTATATATACACACACTAGTCTTCAGGTATAAAAATCAACATCAACCTTTTGAAAAAAGGGAAAGACTAGATTCAAAACAAATTTTTAACTATACTAGGTAAACAAAATTATCAAAAAATATTGTTCTCATTACTAGAACTATATACTGTACATGTACGGTATTACACAGTAACAAATGTAATTACATTATGCAAACAATTTAATTTTGAAACTAAAACATATACACACATGAAAGGGTTAGGTTAAAAAGAGGGGCGATAAAATACTATAGATGAATGAAAAGTGTACTTGTCCGGCTGGTGTAAATGGTATGCTAGTAAATAATAATGTCTTGTACAATTATCCATACACTATAACTTTTCTAGGTTATCATGCATCAATAAATACAAACTCAGTGACAGTTGCATAGAACAAGTGAAGAATACATTGCCACAGACTTCTATCTTTTGAAATGTTATCCATAATGCTCCTCAGTGGTTGTTGTTGTTGTTTTCGGTCCCTAGCCGAACAGCCCCGAGTCTCTAAGGAAGGCCATGGCCCTCAAGGAATGTAGATTATGTTGGTGTAAGTGATTGTGTGGAATGCAGTCTTCTATGTTGTCTTTAATAGTATGGGGTAATGTGTCGCATCCTGGGCAGGTGTCGACGACGGTGTAGTTGGTTTGGTGCTAAATTGCAGTGTTACTCTTACAGGTTTGAGGCCCGGTTTATTCATATCGCAAAAATGTTTAATAAACAGTTACTTAAAGTTAAGATTATATAATATCATCACTGCCTACAATCAAACTAAAAGTAAATATTAAATAATTATAGCAATAGCAACGTAAAATTATCCAGGACTAAAAAATTACTACAGTACCTCATCTTAAAGTGAATACAGTATGTCTATCTCTTGAAGAATCAATTGTTTTCTCTCTTCCTTCTGGTTCGTCTTTCTTTAAATATATTTTAATGGATCACCTAAATTTTCTAGTATTGCTTGAACCAGTTCATTATACTGTATCTAATCATAAGTTCAACCCTTTTGAGACCTAAGATTCTCTGTCCCTTGTTTCACTAAACATGGTTCTAATACCTGGTAATTATTATATAAATATCATAAAAAGTAATATGGCTAATACAATATATACAGGTTCATTACTCTTTAGCCGGCATCACACAAGCAAGTTTATCAGCTACATGTATCGGAGCCTTGAATCTGCTATAAGTACAGTAATCATATTATTATGATTAATTTGCTGTATATTTTTACATTACTTTGAACTGTACACGATTAGCTCAAAGATGAAAATATATCATAATGAACGTGACCATTGTCAGATAATATTCAATTTTAGCTACGTTTTTACTCCGATACATCCGCTGCTAAAGTGCTCGAGTAGCACAGGTTTTACAGGACTAGACTTCAGTAAGTTTATCATGTCATCTTTTTCATCACTTTCATATGAAGTAAACCTGAATTGCTCACCCCTAATGTACTTTAACATCAAAATATATTTATGATCTACTGTGATAATTTTAATATGTTACTAAATTCCATATCTTGCGTTGCAGTATCCACTCCTTAACCCTCAACTCACGGTGACCGTCATATGACGGGAGAGAGAAAATTGAACATCTATACGGTGCCCGACATATGACGGACGCCATTTTGAGGCGATTAATGAGCGAGGAGAGAGAGACCGGGTATTGCAGGCACGATAGGCGGGCTTCATCCGCTCGCCACAGTCCCGCGGCGTAGACTGAAGTCCTGCATAATACACCTCCCTCACTCACGCTAATAACCAATAAATTACCGATTTTGCCCTTCGGTTGCATGATAACCAGAAGTCGTACAAGGATGATTCAGGTGTCATTGAAAAGCGCTATCATCGTCCTTTCAAAGATATATATACAGTAATTGTATTACACTCTGGCTCTTGCTTATGCATGAAAAAGAGCATGGAACGAAGGTAATTTTCGGTAATAGCCCCCCCCCCCGCTCTTTGAGAGGTAATGCAGTCTAATATGCATACACTCATACTATATTGTAAATTCAGATAGATACATATGGCTATATTATACTTAAAGTATAGTATTGTTTCCTCGTGTGTTAGGAGTGCGATGACCTATTCTCGGAGATGTGGCCGGTTAAAGATAGAATAGAATGGAATGAGAAGAGAATGGCGAGATGGTTGTTAATTTCAGGGACAGGGTATCGAGCGAGGAATTAAGGAAGTGTCAGTGAAGTGATGCGCACGAGCCGATTTGGTTGGTTTGGACATGTGGAGAGAATAGATGATCAGAACTGGGTTAGGAAAAGCCGGACTGTGAGCGTGGGGGGAGCTGAGCGTAGGGGTAGACCTAGAATAACATGGGATCAGGTACTTCGGTCCGATCTCAAAATAAAAAAACTTGACAAGAAAGGCAGACCTTGACAGGGCCGCCTGGAAAGCCACCATTTAGGACGTGAGACTGTAACCACATTCCCTGTGGACAAAACGGTCTTTAAACTTGTTTGTATGTATGTATGTATGTAGATCTCAAGTGGTCTGCTAACTAGAGGTTGGCAGACTGGGAGCCAAAGTGTCACATTTTTCCTTTGCCCCTCAACTTTACCTTCATAATTGTTAGGGGCACAGGACCCTGGGTGTTGCTTTGGTGTCCCGGGCATTTCCGCACCCTCCTCAGCCCCTCGCCTGGGAGCGGCTTCGGTCACCTGGACTTGCTTAGTGGTAAAGCGGGGAGGGTTCTGTGGGAGCGCTTGGTTATGGCCTTGGCCTTGCTCGGGACCTTGGGGCTGTTCAGTTAGACAGCCTGGGGAACAACAACACCAACTATATACAGTACTGTAACAAAATTGTTAAATCATAATTTTTGTCTATGCCCATCCTGGGGGCCTTCACCTTACTGTGAGGAAAAAGAATATGCCCCATGTATCATACAGGGGGCAGGAGGCTAGGAATCCTCCCCTTGTAAAAGTTCACCTACTAGACGAGACAGAGAAAGGGGCGAGGGAACGCAGAAGTGGTCCCGGACCTTAAGAATTGGAACTTTACATGTTTCTGATCGGGTTCTGTCTCGAGTCTGCCACCCCCATCTATGAGGTATGTTCCTGGGTATATAAAGTACATACATACATAGATCATAATGTGTGTCGTACAAGTCGACTAAGATAAGGGATGATGTTTGTTTCGGACCAGCAAAGTCCAGCTATTGGCATTGTCTTTTTGTGGCAATATTGAGGTTGATGTGGTGCTAATGGGTGCTGCTGAGGGACTTTGCTAAGTCTTGCTGATGTGCTAATAGTGCTCATCTGTATCAGCCACAGAGGTAACATGGTGGGGCAGTGTTGTGACAGGACTTTGGTATACCACAATCTAAATTGCCTAATGGTGGCTCGCTGGTACTGAAAGTTGCTTCTCCACACTTATAGTCTGTTCATTTTCAACTGACAGTAAATTGCAAAGTTCCCATCAAGACTTTTTCGTTATTTTGAAAATTTTCTTGTGAAATATAGTGATAATTATATAACCATGGTATTTATATGATGCAGAGATAGAGTAAATTCATATGGTTCCATAAGTATCGAGTAATCAGCTGCTAAGAGATTCAATTTATTGTCAGCTGAATAGAAACAGAGTATAGTTCCGGCGTCCAGGGGCCTACATGGCCGAAGGGATCCAGAGGGTATAGAATAATAGATCTATACCTACCAGCAGTAACTGTACTAGTGTATGTCAAGCTCAATCACATTTGTCCAAATTAAATGCTCATAGGCATTAAAAGCATCATAGAAATGGATTAATATAATAGCTATTTTCAGATACTGTATATTTGATCTCGAGTTCAGAAAGGGGAATTCTTAAGCTGGATAATGTTGGCTCATGGAACTAAACTGTACTGAAGACTCGGCGAAAACTAAGTTTTAATCTTTAGAGGTGCAACATATTTTGAAAATTATGTATTCATACACTAATTGGCTCTTCCAAGACTTTGAAGCTGAAAGAATATGTGTAAGATTCTGATTAATGCACCATAATAATAGTCTGTATAATATTTTGCTTAAGCGTTATTTTCACATAGCGATTTTGATAAGTTGTTTTGTCTTTTTACTGTGTTCGTCCAAGTTTTGGTCGGTTTATTTTGCAAGTTATACATTATAATACGATAAGTATATAACTACCATCCACTAAACTGCATGGCAACACACCCACAGACACCAAGGAACATCAAATCAACACCCCGCACATGATATCACACATAAATACTGTCATCTCTCCCTCCCATGGAAGTAAAGAAATCCTTGCATACCAGTGTGGTATGGTTAATCTGCTCTACATAACTAACTAACCAGTGATAATCCCGACATTGACTTACATGAGCGAAGCATGGACGTTGGTAGAGAGAATCAAAACCAAGAGTGAGAGGGGTGGAAATTAGTTACTTGAGAAGTGCATGAGGAGTTACATAGAGGGATAGACTAACGAATGAGGAAATACGAGAGAGGTGTGGTGTGGATGTAGATGTGCTGGAAAGTGAAAAGGAACACCTTGAGATGGTTTGGCCATGTGGAGCGTATGGGAAGCGAGAGAATGACTAAGTGGGTGTACTAAGTGAGGTGAAAGGACAGAGAGGTGGAAGGATGGAGTTAAGAAGTATGTGCGTGAAAGTGGTGCTGGGTGGGAGGAGGGGCATCGACTGTCTTGGGGACTGGTGCATGGGGCGTTTCGTTCGTGGCCACCCCTTCGGGGATCACAGCGTCCGGCAATAGATAGATAGATATAACTACTATCGGTACATTATTAGTCGTTACTTACAAAATCTCAATAACTAATATCATATACAAATATACAGGACCCAATTAATACTATGCAATAGGTAAAGCTTCAATTCCAGTAACCACAGACCCATTAACTGTAGATTACAGTAAAGGTACCGTATAACACAACTTGATGCCTTGTTAACTTCTGTAAGCTAACCAATTAATACCAACCAGAAATAACCAACAAAAATAGTTCTCCATATGTTCATAAAACAGATCCTATCTCTAGTAACAAGAGTCGGGCAACCTCTGCCATATGGTACCGCTGGTGTCACTAGGACTCTTTACACTTAATATGTCCATACCTAAAATAATAATTTGGAAATACAGTATTGGTATAAGGTATATAGTTTGACCTATGGATGCAAATTCTACATTCCGTATTCAAAATTAATTATCACTCCGCTGTTTACAGTAATATTATGCCACCAAAATGACGTTCAGAAAAAAGATAGTTGATCTCTTTTAGTACAAGGTCACTAGTTCTAACATTAACCTGGTACACTTGCTGTGGTGAGGTACATGGCCACCTCACAGAAAATGTTAGTCCCCTCCCTTGGGAACTGAGGCGTCTAGCAATAGACACACATTAAAAATACATAAACAAATTACTTCAACTTGGCAATGAAGGGTACACCTGGAAGCATGGTGGGTGGGCTTGTGGTGGCTCCACTGTGGGATCCCCCCCCCCCACCTCCAAAAAAAAAAGAAGAAGAAAAAGTAGGGTAAGTGCCAGAGTATATAAATACAATAAAGATATATAAGACTCCACCTCAGCCAGCCAACCAGCCTTCTTTCTATAGCATGTGTACCAGGGTGATCTGCTTAGAACTGTACCTCAATTTGGCCTTAAACATATTTGTGCTGTGCGTGTATCTACTACAAGTAACTACAGTACAATATCCCGGTGAACTAGTTCGCAGCATGCCTGCTTCCAATATGGGTAGGCACAGACTGACTAGGATTCACATCTCACTGGCTGTCACTACAGATTGTGAATTGGACTTTCACAAGTTAACAGTAATCTAACAAAGCTAAAATAAACCCACTAATTATACTCCCATTACTGTAACAAAATGTATACTGTACTCCGTTCATTACAGCCAAGTGAGAAATTTCAACCTCTAGCAACTAATTTCTAGGCATTTAATTGTAGAATAAGAAACTACAGTACTGTACTCTCTGATTCATTTTTTTTTCATAATGGAGTTGTTCCATTAATAAAATCAAGTCACAGGTTAGCAATAGAGACAAGGGCAAGACAATTTCTCCCCAAGTTAGTATAAACAGAGTATAGCAACGTTTAACCCTTTCTGTACCGGCGAAGTCTATTTTACTTGATTTCAGCTACTGTTAGACAATTGTATTCAGTTTAAAAAGGGCCTACAACAAATAACAGGCTTGGAACCATCTCTCTTAATCCTTTTTAATACCACAGCTCCTTCGTAAACTGCACAAAATCGTCGAGTATAACTAGAATAAAATTAATAACACGTCGCTGGTACAGAAAGGGTTAAGAAGGACATTATGTCTGGCCTACCTTATTAGTAAGAGGGGGGTCAAGAGGGAGGGGCTGAAGGGGCAAATGGGGCCGTGGGAGAGGTTGGGGTGGAGGGCACAAAGGAAGTGGACATAACATTACCAGGTGTTGAAGGGGAGAGAGGTGATGCAGCAGTAGATGGATAGGGAGAGGAAGGTGTGGATGGGGTGGAGAAGATGGGTGGTGCTGATGGTGAAGGATGGTGGTGATAATGGTGATGGAGAGTAGTAAGGTGTTGAGTGAGGGGTCCAGGGAAGAGGTCTGTCACCAGGCGAGTCACCAGAGTGTTACAATCCTGTAGGCAGTGGGCCGGGTCCTCCAGAAACTGTTGGGAAACAGGGGTTATATTAGTCATCATACCACAATAGACACAGTCCTCTACGAACTACAAACTACAATATGATATAAATCACCTCAGGTTTAAATAATTAACAACTATTGGGTTAGAAATTGGTTGCTTCCACCTGAGAATGTACTACATCTTCTCATTTTAAAGCCACATCAATATGTCCGAGTTGAATTGTTCTCAAGAAATTATATTATTCACCTCATAATATAATCATGAGCGAAGTTTCGATAACTGAATAAGAAAATGGGTCAAGGAGCAGGATGAGACGGTGGAGCTTATTCTCTCCAAAACATTATCATTAATTCTGAGATTTTGTTATAAGAACATCAATTACTTCTTCATTTGAGGATAAATAGAGCTTGAAAAAATAAAAATAGAAAGAAGAAAACTAGTAAAGGGATTACATATCTATTTCAAGTAACTCCAGTATGAATTTCTGTCTTCATTATACTGGACAGCATTGGCAATTTAATCCAGCTGAATTAACGTTATAGTCAAAGGGTTAATATTTCTGTTGTGAATACTGTACAGTACTTCTGAATATAAGACTAGGCCTATAGAATTAAAGAGGTAAATTTATTAACCTGTACAGCTTGAGTGATGGTTGATGACAGTGTAGCATAGGTGGTGGATGTGGTAAGGCCTCGTAGGTGGTCCAAGCTGCAGGTCTCTCCTACCTCCACCTGGGTGCTGTCTGTATCACTGCAGGAGACATAACATTTTGTAGTAAAACTAACTATTTACAATTTTTTTTATAAAAATAACTGGTTCATAAAAAAAAAAGACAAAGTATATACTGTACAGTGTACACAGTGGTCATGGAAAACTACCGATGATATGGGAGAAGAAAATGGAAATTATATTGAAGCAAAACTTCCGCATCATTGAAGGAGTTTTATGGCATGAGCAGAGGAAGCATGTCTAGACAAAGTAGTCTGGAGGCATTTCTGGCATGGCCATCTTTTAGCGAGAGTTCCCATGAGGAAGCAGTGTCGGAGATGATACAATGATATACTGTATACAGTACAGTACAGTAGATTATTACCATGATACAATGATATACTGTATACAGTACAGTACAGTAGATTATTACCATGATACAATGATATACTGTATACAGTACAGTACAGTAGATTATTACCATGATACAATGATATACTGTATACAGTACAGTACAGTAGATTATTACCATGATACAATGATATACTGTATACAGTACAGTAGATTATTACCATGATACAATGATATACTGTATACAGTACAGTACAGTAGATTATTACCATTCTAATCTATTTCTTGGTCCTCCCTGTGAGTATCCTAGGTTCGAGTCCTTGGAATACCACATGTATTAATTACTTTCATTGATTTCGTTAATTAGGTTTATTTGTAAAGTTAATTGGTGGGTTGGTGAAAACAAATATGAATTTATCCAGGTTCAGGAGAAATTTATAGCGAGGCCTTCCTTTGTGCCCCATTAATTACCGCTTCCATTTGTCTAAACATTAGGCAAACATAGAGCAGTTGGGAGTATGTACATGCTTAGATTAATATACAGTATTCGAGAATGCATAATATATCGTAGGCTTGTGCATAAACCTTTAACTGTCTTGATAGCGTAATGCTTAGAGTGTGGAATTTCAGTGTGAGTATCCTAGGTTCGAGTTCTTGGAGTACTACATGTATTCATTACTTTCATTTATTTTGTCATCTATATTAGTATCTAAAACATGCAGTAATAATGGGAATATAATAAATATATTTCAAAAGTTAGTAAATTGCTTTTTTAAACTGGAATAATCATTATGATATAAAAACAAATTCTGTCTCACCTGTGAGTGTGTGTGGGGTGTGTGCGGAAGGTCCCATCCCGAGGCATCTGTAGTCTGATGAAGGTGGCCAAGGTGTGGCAGTACAGACGTAGACCCAGGGAGAGCGGTGACTGTCGACCCAGACCTATAGCTGCTAGAATACCTGTGGTGGCGTGATCCTCCGCCCATGTAGCCAGTCGACTGGTGAAGCTCCAACACAGTGGCCATACTCCGTCTGTCATACCTCCCTCCACCACTACACTGATCACCACGCTCACCACCTCACTTACCAACAACACCAGACCACACTCCACATCACCACTGTCACAGATAACATCAGATATTAATTACTTACAATATTAAAATATGTATCATTATGTTTTTTCCACTAACCAACTTCACCTCTAAACTCGATTAATGAAATCAACATATACATGTGGCACTCCAAGGACTCGAACCTAGGATACTCGCATCGAAATTCGCGCACTTATGCATTACGCTAAGAAGACAGTTGAAGAAATATGCACAAGCCTACAATTTATTATGCAGTTTCGAATCCTGCATATTAATCTGAGCATGTACATATATTCCAACTACGCTATGGTAGCCTAATGTATAGACGAATGGAAGGAGTAATTGACCACTTGCGAGTTTCAGGCTATAAGGAAGTTGGAGCTGTAGATATTGATATTTTGCATAATTATAAACGTTATGCAAGTTTGTGATGGTTAGAAAGCTTGCTATATATTTTTTTTATGTATTTATATATGCAAGGCAACCATCCTTCTGCTAAATAACGATGTAAAAAAAAATCCAACTTCCTTATAGAACGAAACTCGCAAGTGGGCAATTAATGGGGCACTTAACCCTTGGGAAGGCCTCGCTATTAATTGCTTCTGAACCAGAATGAATCATTATGTTTTATCCACCAACCAACTCAATTAATGAAATCAACAAATACATGTGGCACTCCAAGGACTCGAACCTAGGATACTCACATTGAAATTCCGCACACTTATGCATTACGCTATCAAGACAGCTAAAGAAATATGCACAAGCCTATGATTTATTATGCAGTTTCGAATCCTGCATATTAATCTGAGCATATACATATATTCCAACTGCGCTATGGTAGCCTAATGTATAGACGAATGGAAGGAGTAATTAATGGGGCACTCAACCCGTGGGAAGGCCTCGCTATAAATTGCGCCTGAACCAGAATGAATTATTATGTTTTTTCCACCAACCAAAATACAAAATTAAATCGGGAGAGATTGTAGGATAGGCTTAAGCCTAGATTATAATGGTAGCCTATAAGAGAAAATTAGTATTGTCAGTACCGTATATTATCTATACATGAATACAGTACCAATTGTCAAAGTGGGAAATAAACTAAGATATTTATTCAAGTCAATGCGAGAATGAAGAATGTGTCAAGTTTCCGAACATAAACATCGATGGTGTGATCAATAAGTGGTGTCCACTACCACTAGTACTGTCACCATTTCAACCTTTGAAACTATAAAGAAAAGTTCTAAAACATTTGGTATATAAAACAGATTGTATTTTATCATATTATGATGTAAAACTTGCAAAATAAACAAACTAAAACTGGGAGGATACAAGATAAATGCAAAAGAACTAATCAAAATCGCATGTGGAAACAACGCTTAATAAAATAAAATTTTGAAATAAAAAACACAATCCACCACATCACCGGCATCCGGCAATAGAAAATAGATATCATACCAAATAGTAATTGGCGTTTAGAAAATATTATGATACGTCCATGGATAAAGTTTTAATGGAATATTCATGCAGTGACCGAGAATATATTCAAGCAAAGTAAAATATATCTGGTGGCCATTGGCAACTTGCATTGAAGTGACGAGACTAAGTACTAATTCACAAATAAAGAGTTATTTTATCTGGCTATATTGACTATTCATGTTATTACCAATGTTATCTATTTTCATTTACTAATATACAGAACATTATGTGATAGGTAACACATATCCCTTCGTTTTCCATAGGGCTAGATATTATATGGGCAACGTTGTTAGAGAAATTGTCACCTCCACAAATATTAGACAAAGGAAATTGTTTTAACTATCTATCTATTGCTTGACGCCGTGATCCCCGAAGGGGTGGCCACGAACGAGCCCCCATGCACCTGTCCCCAGTCAGTCGATGCCCCTCCCCCCAACCAGCACCGCCTTTGTTCATGTACTTCCTCACTCCATCCTTCCACCTCTCATTCGGTCTACCTCTCCCTCTCTGTCCCTCCACCTCGCTCTCGTACACCCTCTTAGTCATTCTCTCGCTTTCCATACGTTCCATATGGCCGAACCATCTCAAGTTGTTCCTTTTCACACTTTCCAGCACATCTACCTCCACACCACACCTCTTTCTTACTTCCTCATTAGTCTGTCTATCCCTCCATGTAACTCCGCACGCACTCCTTAAGTAATTAATTTCCACTGCTCTCACTCTTGGTCTGAGTCTCTCGACCAACGTCCATGCTTCACTTCCGTAAGTCAGTGTCGGGATTACCACACTGTCATGCAAGGACTTCTTCACTTCCATACTAACCACCCTATTTCTTGTTACTGCTTTTAGCATTCCTACAACCCTCTTCCCCTGTTTTACCCTCTCCCGCACTTCTTCATCCATAGTCCCATCTTTACTCAACACACTGCCCAGATATTTAAAAGTTGACGATCTCCATAGCCTGACCGTTCAGCTTCACCTCACACTCTGTGACTTCACCCCTTTCGAAGACCATAACCTTGCTCTTCCCCGCATTTACCTTCAAATTCCGTTTTTCGCACACTGTTCCAAACTCATTTACCAGACCCTGCAACTCCCATTCATTATCACTCATCAGAACTGTATCATCCGCAAACAGCAGTATAGGTAGCTTCCACTCAATTCCCTCCCCTTTCAGCGATACACCAACATCCACTGCTCTTGATAGTATTTCTTTCATGACTCCATCCATATATACAGTAAACAACCACGGGGACATCACACACCCCTGTTTCAAACCAACATTCAGGTCAAAGAACTCGCTCTGCTCACTCTCCACACGTACTGCCGCCTTTGCGCCCTCATACATGCTCTTCACTGCTTTCAGCAACTTGCCCTCTACTCCGTATATTCTAAGTACTTTCCACAAACCTTCTCTATCCACTCTGTCATAGGCCTTCTCCAAGTCCATAAAGGCAACATACACCTTTTGTTTCTTCTCCACAACACAATTCAGGGTAAAAATCTGATCTACACATCCTCTTCCCTTCCTAAAACCTCCCTGCTCGTCGCCTATCCATTTCTCCGTTCTCACTCTCTCAATCACTACCCTACTGTATACCTTCCCTACTACGCATAGAAGACATATTCCTCGGTGGTTACCACACACTCCTCTTTCCCCTTTGCCCTTATATAGGGGGACTATTATGCCAGTCTTCCAGTCATCGGGTGCACTCCCCTTCTCACATGCTAGTTTGAACATTTTCCATACCCATTCTATCACTATCTCACCACCATACCTCAACATTTCCCCACACACTCCATCTGTTCCTGGTGCTTTCCCCAAGTTCACTCTTTGCATGGCTTCCCACACTTCTGACCTCCTGATCCCCACCTCCTCCACTACTTCTCTTCTTCTCCCTCCCATACCATATCCAGCTATGTTTGCTGGCTCTTCATTCCTTACATTTAGCAACTCACTGAAGTACTCCCTCCATCTTTCGACTCTCTCTTGCTTCTCGGCTAGCATTCTCCCATTCTTATCTTTCACACCCTTACTGTTTCCCTTGCTACCTTCCCTAACTTTCTTGACTTCTTTCCAGAACAGTTTCTTACTCTCCCTCCATTTTACACTCAGATTCCTTCCAAATTCCTCATCTACTCTTCTCTTACTCTCCACGTACCTCGCTCGTTTCTGTCTCTCGAAATCTTCATTCCCTCTACTACCCAACCACTCTCTCTATGCTTTCTTCTTTTCTTCCACAGCTATTCTTACCTCTCTGTCCACCATGCTGTACCTTTCACTTCCCTCCCTCTTCTCCTCACACCTCCTCACATGCTGCACAGATCTCATCCTTAACCCTTAAAGATCGGGGCTGGACTTAAGTCCGCCTCCAATTTGCAGCAAGTTAGGAGCATTATTAAGGCTTTTAACGGGTTAAAATAGAGTGCAAATGGCCGGGAGCGCAGCGGGCCAGCCAGCCGACTCCCAGGGCTTACCACCACCCATTAACTCATGTGCCCTGTGTTCTCGAGAGGCCGGCAGTGTAGCCAGTAGTGAGCATAGTTGGGAAAAATATGCCGCTATACGCTAAACTTCCATGTTGTTGTTGTTGTTCCCCAAGCTGCCTGGCCGAACAGCCCCAAGGCCCCGAGCAAGGCCATAAACGAGCGCCCCCACAGAACCCTCCCTGCCGACCACAATAAAGCCTGGGTGACCGAAGCCACTCCATGGCGGGGAGCTGAGAGGGTGCGTAAACGCCCGGGAAACCAAAGCCCCACCCAGGGCCCTGTGCCCCTCAGCAATTATGAAGAGAAAGTTGAGGGGCAAAGGAATAATGTGACGCTTTAGCTTCCAATCTTGGTAGATTGGGAGGTCAATCCACGGAAGAGACGCCGTCACTTGAGATTTAGAAAATATATAAGTAAAAGGAACAGTCAGAGTAAGCTATGGGTATGGCAGAGATCGCTCAGGTCTCACTCTGATAGACCAGCCCATCGCCATGCTAAACTTCCATGTTACTGGTATCACTGTATGAGAACCACGAGTGCTACGTAGCTCGTTCTGGTCTCATTTTGAAGCTTTTTAGCGCCTAGTTTTTTGCTGAATACTGTACATTTCTTTTCATGCAGATATTTGATTTATCATTCAGGAGGGCCTGAATATGCCCAAATAAGCCCAAAACCCCCCGCTAGACAAGGGTTAAACACCTTGCTCATCTCCTCCACTTCCTCCATAACTTCCAGGTCGAACCCACCTAGTCGTCTTTCCACTGCTCTCCTGTACTCCTACCTGACTTCCTCCTCCTGCAACCTCTCCACCCTCCTCTCGCCTCCCTCCAGCTCTCCTCACCCACTTCTTTTGTATCCTAACCTTAGCTACCACTACATAATGATCAGATAGACCCCCTCCAATACTCCTATACACCCTAGCATCCATCACAGATTTCTTCATTCGTTCATCCACACATACATAATCAATCAATGACTTTCGTTCCACCACTGTCTTATCCTTCATCGTCAACATCCGTTTCCACGTGTACCTGTGGATCATTCTGTGTCGGAAGAAGGTGTTGGCTATCCACAGCCTCCTCCCCACACATACGTCCACAAGTGCACTACCATTCCCATTCACCTCTGATGGTACCCCCCACCCTCCCACCACTTTCCTATCACCCACCTTACCATTCATATCCCCAATCAGAAATATTCTTTCGTTCTTGTCAAACTTCTCCAGGCACGCCTCCACATTCATCCAGAACTCCTCTTTCTTTCTTTCAAGTATATCCTCTGTCAGGGCATACCCACATACAATCACCCACGTTTGTATTTCTACTTTCATTCTCACCCACACAATCCTTGAACCCACAGACCCATACTCTCTTACACATTCCTTCCATTTGCTACTTACAAACAAACATGCACCTTCTCTCACTCCAGCACACACACCCATTCCACACTCCCACTCTCTCACATCCATTTGGTCTCTGTCATTCCACATACATCCAGCCTGGCATTCACTAACACTTCCAGAACCTCTCTCTCTTTGTGCAATCATTCATGCCACGTAGCCATTCTCAGAATGTCCGAAGGTATGTCCTTAGTCGGTCGTGGTTCGTCAACGTAGATTCCATCCGCATCCGAGGCTGTTCGTTCGTTTTTCTTTGCTTAGATATTTTTTCCGGGTGGGGGTCGCAAGCCCACCGACCCAACCAATTTAGTCGCCCCTTACGACACGCAGAAGGCACGCGGGGCATATTCTATTCCCTAACCCCCAGGGGGGTTAGGGCTGTTAATACAGTTATGTAATTATAGGTACTCATGATACGTCATCAATGGATGACGTCACTTTTTCACCCCCCAAAACACAAAAATGCTTATATTTAATACTATAAGATACCCAGCCTACTAGTATTGTACATAGGGTTATGTTGTACATTGACAACAACGATTCTGAGGATATCTGAATAAGTGAGCTATGCCCTTTAACCCTTAACCAACGGTGACCGTCATATGACGGGCGAGAGATAAATGGCCTATCCTCCGGTACCCGTCATATGACGGGCAGCATTCTGAGCACATTAGGGGCTCTGAGAGAGAGTCTGTGCGTTGGGAGGACGATAGGCGGGGTCTGACCGCTCTACACCACCACTGGGCCGGTTCTATGACCACCACCGCCGCCTCCCTACACACACCCAGCCTCGCGATATAAGGAAAAAACTGATGAAATTACCTTATTTAGGGTATTTTCACCTCCGGTTGCGCGATCACTACAGGATAACCCGTGGTCGTACAAGGATGATTCAGGTGTCATTGGAAAGCTCTATTATCGCCCTTTCACGGATACATAATTGTATTACGCTCTGGCTCTTGTTTATGCATGAAAAAGAGCATGGAATGAAGCTCGTTTTCAGTAAATATGCGTTGATGTTACAAACGGCCTCGTCCTTTGAGTGTTAAGCATTAGGTTATTCATAGTGCAGTTGGGTACAGTACATGATTAGATAAATATCCAGTATTCGATAAATGGATATCAATCGTGGTCATATGCTGTACTTATAACTGTTTTGATGGTATAATGGTTAAAGTGTGTAAGTTCTGTGTGTGATATCCTAGGTACGAATCCTGGGAGAATCACATGCTTTCATTAATTTAATTTGGGGTGTTAATGGTGTTAAGAACGATGTTAAAAATGACCTCTAATACTACATCCAGTTCCTAAACAACATTGCCTGTTGGCACCCTGTGTAAACGACTGACCTGAGCTTAATGTTGGGTAGGATGTCACAGAGAGAGGTGAGGAGCTGGAGGAGGTCTGGTGGTGAGAGTGGTTGTCTGCGTCTCCACCGAGTGTGAGCGTAAACCACCAGTAGATGTCCCTCCTGATAGAACAGATAAGTACCGGGTAATACAATATCAGATGGGGTCCTGGGGAATTACTCTCTTTATAACCCAAATAACCTTCCTAATACTGTATATATTATTTAAAAGTACAGATAGCAGATCAGGATATTAGTAGGGGCTTTACTCATTATATAGCCCAAATGCCCCTCTTAAAACAATATACAGTAAACTAGTTGTTGTTGTTGTTGTTGTCGTTCCCTAGGCTGCCTGGCCGAACAGCCCCGAGTCACTAAGGAAGGCCACGGCCGAGATCAGGCTTTCCCACAAGGCTCTCGAGTGTAGATTATGTTATTGGCATAAGTGATTGTGTGGAATGCAGTCTTCTATGATGTGTTTAATAGTATGGGGTGCCGAGTTACATCCTGGACAGGCGTCGCCGACGGAGTCATCCAGTCTCTTCTAATAGCTCAGAAGAGCTGGATGGTGCCCACATCTCAGTCTGGCCAGGTGGACTCTGTCCTCACAAGGAAGGGAAGATTCAGAAGGATGGATTTCGGGAGGTCGTGCCTACAGCTGTGGGTGTTGTTCCCCAAGCTGCCTGGCCGAACAGCCCCAAGCAATTCCAAGGCCATAACCGAGCGCCCCCACAGAACCCTCCTTGCCGACCACAATAAAGCCTGGGTGACCGAAGCCACTCCATGGCGGGGAGCTGAGGAGGGTGCAGAAACGCCCGGGAAACCAAAGCCCCACCCAGGGCCCTGTGCCCCTCAGCAATTATGAAGAGAAAGTTGAGGGGCAAGGGAAAAATGTGACGCTTTGGCTTCCAATCTTGGTAGATTGGGAGGTCAATCCACGGAAAAGACGCCGTCACTTGAGATCTAGAAAATATATAAGTTAAAGGAACAGTCAGAGTAAGCTATGGGTATGGCAGAGATCGCTCAGTTCTCACTCTGATAGACCAGCCCATCACCACAAGACTAGAACCCAATCCTCTCAGCATCAGCTAGGAAAGGCCCTAGAAAGCCGCCTTTGGCGGGGGGATAGCTCCCCTATTTCAACCCCTTTCGGGGTCGGGCACCCGCCCATTCTGTGTTCTGTTCTGCCATGTAATGTAGTGGATGGTGTTGGTTTGTGGAGGTTCCAGCCAGGAATTGAGTGCCTCTCATGTCCAGGTGGTCTTTGACTTGGAGGACTTTGGTTTCTTGATGTAGGTGATCTGTAGGTCCCGAATTCAGAACAGTGGTTTAAACCTCGGATTTCGGGGCAGGTTTAAACCCGGGATTGAGATTACTCGATCCTGGATCGAACACAAAGGTTTATCCGTATTCAGAACACGGGATTGAGATCGAGATAGAGTAATCCACGGCTTAAAACTCTGTTTATGTCGAAGGTTTGCAACAGCCAATCACAGTGCCGTACGGAATGAAGTTAGCCAATAAGCACATGAACGAGCCATTTTATCTATATTATATATATAATGCCGTCGCTGCCTATTTTAAAAGTGCAATACGTGAAGCATGGCCTGTGATTGGCTAAGAGGCGTGGGCCCGAGTCCAGTCAGTCTACTCTCTCGCTTACTTCTTGAGTTTATTTTTTCTTTATTTATCTTGTGTTTACTTTATGATATATACATTATTATTGTGTTTCCTGTGATATTTCATAGCTCTTTAGATTCGGATAGCACTGTAATTTATCAAGTAATCATTAAAATTGCTTACACATACCTAGTTTAATGAATAAATAAGGAATAATACAGATAATAAGTACATTATCAGGGTACTGATAAATTAGCCAATCATGAGCGTGCTACTGCTTCCACTGACTTCTACTTTTAGAGACATAGGCTACGTAGATTCATGTCGCTTGTTTTAAGTAATAGCGAGCAATATAGTATACTTACCATGGTTTTTTATATATGCTTAACTTTATCATAGGGATTGTGATATATTAATAGCATGACGGGAATCTAAAGCGGCTGAATTAAGACCAATTAATTTCGAAGTGAGAACGAAAGTGTAGGCTATGTGAGATAGGCCTAGTGTCATTAAAATCTGTGTTACGAGCAACTCTATTCCACCTCTTAAATCAAACTCTATTCCACCCCTTAAATCAAACTTATACTTTGTTACTACATCTACCGCATGCTCAGTGCTGTTAACACCTAGTCAAATGGACAAATATATATAGTATACATAACTCAACTGAAATACGTTGTAACCATTAACTATGTAGGCGAAAACAAATGGCCTAACCAATGTGACTCGTTATAAATGATAAACTATGCATCATTACAACCTACCAGGCTATTAAAATGACAACTCATGTCTCAAATAACTCTTATCCTACTTGTTAAATGCATTTGAAAATAATGGTTCACTTGTGATTCTTTATATATTTTAAGCTACTGTATATATTTTAATTCATACAAAGGATTAACATTGTGCATGGATACAGTAAATAATTATATTTGCTGTGCAACATGTAATGGACTAATAATATTGGTTCTATGGTAACCTAATACATGTGTATCGTATCTAATAAATGTTCGCGGACATTTAAATATACTGTACTTTATTTGTATTATTCAGCTTAGAAGCATCTCGGGTTATCAAGACATTAACAACTATTATCGAATACCTACATCAGTGGTTAGGCTACGGCAGTGCTTCGTTCGTTTTGCACCTATTATATAATTATTAGTATGCTTCGACAATTTCCAACAAAATTTAAAAGCTGTTGCCGTTTTTTACAATATAATGGAATCGGTTTAATGCCAGTTTGAGTTAGTTGGAAATAATAATATATTTTATCGACGAGTAGAAGCCTTCGATCGATCGTCTGTCAAGCCTCCCGCTGGTTTAAACCTCGGATTGACTGCCTGAGCTGCATTCTTACACTTGTCATTACTTATTTATATAATTGTAATGAAATATAGTTAGCCATTTATGTTTAGGGTCCCTTTTACATAGCGCATCACTGCTACCTTTCCCGCCCACTAGATCACTGACAGCCGAGCATTTCAAAACACAGGTCTGTGTCAAGACTTTCTAAGAGATTATGGTTTTCTTACATAAAGAATAAGTATTAATGATTTCAGATGTATTGAAGGTTTAGCATATAATATAGGGATATAAGAAACTCCTAGACTACATATATTTATTAGTTATTTTGTTTAGAACTGTAATACTAAGGATTGTTGTTGTTACAGGATGTGATGTACTGGACCTCAATTGTTTGTACAATAAAACCACAATACTAATCAAGCTGGTTTCACTACAATAATCCTTGCTTAAAATGCCTCCAAACACTCTCCAAATAATCAGTGCTAGTCTTTGTTATTTTATATTATGGGTTCCTTATGGATTAGTGTAAGCAATCATGAGTAATTTATGTTTTTTATAACTTCGATCTAGAGTCAAACCTACCCTACTGCAGGTTTAAACCTCGGATCAAGTAATCCGCGGATTGACTGGATAAGCGGCTCAGGATTTCATTCTGAATACCGATAGTCCTGGATTGAGTTTCAAGCTCGGGTTTAAACCAGCGAGGAGGTTTAAACCACTTCTGAATTCGGGCCTAGGTGTTGTAGCTGTGCAGCCTGTGATGATTTTTAGGGCTTTGTTTTGAATGGTCTGTAAGGTCTTGTGATGTGTTTCACTAGTTAATGGAACAGGTAGGAGACTTAGCATGAAAATTAATCACTGGGAAAAAAAACCCAAAAAAACATTTAATGTACAGTCACGGTCAGTAATGCTGTTACATAAATTTTATAAGCTGTATCGGGCTGCATTGAATATACTGTACTGTACTTTTATTTCTTTACCAGTTATTTGAATTTTGGAGTTTTGTTTAGGCTACTCACTTTAAGGTTATACAAAATGAGTCCGAATTAATGACCGTGTTGATTGGTGTACACCAATCAATAACCTGTTATGACACTGCCACTCAAGAGAACTATCAGAATAAGCTGAGTACTGACCTGTGCTGCGAGGTTGAGCATGGCGGCAGGGTTGGTCACTGGGAAGGACATCACTCCCACCACACTTTCCCAGGTTACTGCTCCTTCCCAACCACTCCATTCTGTAGGGGGCAGGGCGGTAAGATCCTATGTAGCGGTAGTCACCGTATTTGTTTGCCCATTAACTAAGGATCCTTATTTATATCCTCATATCTCTTAGTTATTTTCTTCACTTACCTCAACAATACTAAACCCCGATAGCTGGGGAGGGTATGAAATATATCAGGGAAAGAGAGGGGTTGAAACACGGAGATTAACTAGAATATAGCCATCTTGATAAACCAAGCCAAGACGTTGTGTATCCTTGCTTGTGATTGGTTGTTGATTATCGTGACGTCATCAGCCAAGGCGGGCCTCAGCGATGACGTCATTCCAGCCCTCGGCCAACATGTCATTACACCCGCTTAATTTAACATCAGCGGTGTATATGTTTCACACAACGTGTATTATAATATCATTAGTGCACTGTGTAATTTGCGTCTTGATATTCAAACCGTTTCTATTTATCAATACTAATTAGTATATTAGTATATTAGTAGCGATATCGTCCCAAGATGAAGTGATATATTAGTAATTATAGGGAATAGGCTCGCACCCTTATTTGTTATGTTTTTTCCTCCAGATTTTGAGAAATGAGTGTAGGCCCTATTCATGGTCTTAGTTATAATGCCAATGTTGGATACACGATGGGTTGAGGGGGGGCTTTGCCCCCCCTCACCCCCCCCCATGAATTATTGAAATTGTCATCTATGTTGCCAGCAGGGGGTAAATATTGATTACACTGCATAAAGAAGGCGTTTGTAAACTGTGACTGTCTGAAAGAGCTCTGAGATTTATTAGAATGGGCGTTTTTTCGGTCAATATTAAGGAGACGGACCACAGTTATTTTCAATGATTGTATTTTTGTGGATTTGTTATTTATATGATTTATTAGGTTTCTATAGGCCTATTACAATTTGTTCATGCAAATTAAGGAACATATCCAGGAACCTGGCCAACTTTTATTTCGTGATTTTTTGGGGGGGGGGGTTTTAGCTAGTTTTCATCATTATACAGTGGTTGTCATTAATTAGAATCTCCGGAAAAAAAGTTGTCCCCATTATCCAACAATCTTAAGATACGGCCCCCGATAGTGGGGATGGCTATGAAGTACAGGGAAATTGAGGGGTAAAAGACGAAAATAAGGGGTAATATTAGCGTAACCTAACAACCTTACCTAACCTAACCTAGTATATTAGGTGGGGGCTGCCGCCCCCACACCCCCGCTGGTTTGGTATTTAGCCTAATTCATAAAAGATTGACGGTCGGCAAAAGAGTTAATTATAAGAGTGAGAGAACTCTATTTCTTATTGCTAATATGCCAACCTCTGCATCATATGAGTCTGAAGGGGTTAAGTGGGCTAAGAGTTAATCAACATGGCTAAATTGCAGATAATGTTTCAACATCACGGTAATTGTTTAGTGTATGGCCTCCTCCTAAAGAAAATGGATATTTGAGCACAGACTGAACCAAATGTTCACTACTGTATTTACATAGCTGGTCATTAACCTAACCTAACCTGGGCATCCTGGGGGCTGCTGCCCCCAGATCCCCGCTGGTCTTGGGTTGAAAAGTGATAAAAAACACATAGCCTATCTCTTACCTCATTATTCAAAGTTTTGTATTTTGTTTAATATACACTTCCCAGGTAATTTGAACAGTTCTATTACTTCTATATATCATATAATACACCATAGAATACATTTTTAATAACTAGACAAAGAGGACTTCGATTAAACAATTACGATCTTAAGATACGGCCCCCGATAGTGGGGAGGGCTATGAAGTACAGGGAAATTGAGGGGTAAAAGACGAAAATAAGGGGTAATATTAGCGTAACCTAACAACCTTACCTAACCTAACCTAGCATATTAGGTGGGGGCTGCTGCCCCCACACCCCCGCTGGTTTGGTATTTAATTCATAAAAGATTGACGGTCGCCAAAAGAGGTAATTATAAGAGTGAGAGAACTCTATTTCTTATTGCTAATCTGCCAAGCTCTGCGTCATATGAGTCTGAAGGGGTTAAGTGGGCTAAGAGTTAATCAACATGGCTAAATTGCAGATAATGTTTCAACATCACTTTTTCTTTGATATAATTCAGGGCCTCTCCACCTATATGGGTTATTATTGACGAGGTAAGTGAAGGAAATAAGTCTGTATTGAGGATATTCATTAAAGATTCTGTGGTAATCGTAGCCTAGGCTTGGACCCAAATAATGACGGTATAAAACCCTTACCCTTGGTGTACTGGACAATAATGGTCTGCAGCCAAATTAACACAATTTCGCTGGAAGCTCCGTTGGTAATCCCGTTAAATAGATGTTGTAGGTGTTTTCATAAAGCAAAAACACTTCACTATTCATTGAACAACAGTTCCACCATTTCAAATATGGCCGACTGGCCCGAATCCGAGAGATTATAAACACCAAGGATAATAAATGAATCAATGTGACGTCGTAGAGGGATTGAGAAACAAAAGAGGCTCATTATATTGACTGACGTGTATTTCTACACCCGTTAAAATGTTGCGAGAATTTGTGACGTCACCGTCTAGACAGTGACTTACTCCCACAACAACCATTCATATACCATCATCGCTCGTGACGTCACACCCAGTTTATTGACCAATAGAATAGCAGTATACAACTCGACTCACTTCCACTCGTCGCCCACCAGCTGAGCTGGGAAATTGTAAAAGTGAGTCCACAGATGCCCTCTAATTATTCATTTACCAAGTATATTTTCCATTTATAGTATACTACGAAGCAACATACATAATACATATATATATGTACAAACAACAAATATGCTTTAACACTGCCCAGTTCTTGAGATATAATGCATGCCGTTTCGCAGGAATATACCGGCAGGGCAGTTATATTGACTGATTGATTGACTTTATTTAGTTAAATTCACATACTGTAAGTTTGAAACTCGACTATTTAACTGAAATGCATGCTAAACCCAGCACAGGGCCCTGGGTGGGGCTTTGGTTTCCCGGGCGTTTCCGCACCCTCCTCAGCTCCCCGCCATGGAGTGGCTTCGGTCACCCAGGCTTTATTGTGGTCGGCAGGGAGGGTTCTGTGGGGGCGCTCGGTTATGGCCTTGGCTGTGCTCGGAGCCTTGGGGCTGTTCGGCCAGGCAGCTTGGGGAACAACAACAATGCAATAAAAGGTACAATTCGTCAATCAGAGAATGAAAAAGTTTAAAGAACACAGGCTGCCACTTGGCCAGTGCAAGTCTGTTGACAGCACCTCTACTATACCAATCATGATAAGTCCCAGTAACAAGGAAGGAGCGGCTCGCTTGGTGTAGTGACTAGCGTCTCAGACTTCCACCCAGAAGGCCCGGGATCACGCCCACGCTCGGCGCATTAAAGATTTTTCACAAGCACTGAGTTGTTACCATCCCTCATGAGCAAGGGGATGGGGTAGTAGTGGAGGACCCCAATGGAAATACGCCTAATCGGCCTTATTGGGCTATCCTTAGCTGGCTTAGCATGCGCTAGCTTTAAGAACTATTATTATTATTATTATAAGGGCACACCCTAGCCCTGGCAATCAAGGGAGTGTACAGGGTTAAAAACTGCATCTGCATCAGTACTGTACAGTGAAAATCAATAAATTTTTCATAAACCTTGTTAAAATTCCTATCACTTTCTCTTGGCAGTCTGCATGTGTTTCTAATAGCTCTATTACTACTTGTTTTATGTAGAAAAAGCATCAAATTAATTTCTCTATCTCTAGATTTTGCACAAGTTAACAAGTTTTTGGTGAACTATTAATGTTCACTCTACATGTGCTGCAGTGGGACTTTTTTGAGTCTTGCTGAGCCATGGTTAGCACAATGCCAACATCATCCACAGTGATAACATGATGGGGTAGTGTTGTGGCAGGACTTTATTGTGTTACACTCCAACTGCGGAAAACCAACCCCGTCTGAGCCGTTGCTATGTATGTAGTGGAAAATATTTTGTTGCACTGACCTGTTTGTGAGAAGAGTATAGTGATGGTGGCCTGAAGGATGGGGTTCCTGTGGTTAAGGTGGAGTATAGACCTTGATGCTGAGGCAAGGAGAGGTAGGAGGAGTGCTGGTGAGGGGTGTTGGTCAGTGCTCACCCACGTCACCACTGCCTCACTACCCAATGCCTGTAGTTGTGGTGATGCTGCCCCTCCACTCACCACACCCACCACTTCACCACTCAACACACACCCTTCCCTCCACTGTTCATCCACGTCCACACCTGAAAAATATCACAATAATTACTAGGAGGGAAAAGTTATGGAAAACTTAAATCTACAATTTTTTCCAATGTGGGATAAAAATATGATTCTAGTCCTGGTATCCATATCGGTTGAAAGGCAGTTTCATGTGTACCATAGGAATGCTTTAGTCTCCTGCTAGCCACTCTCCGTCCCTTGCAGCGTCCATATAATTTCCCCTTACCTCAAGATTCTTTCTCAGGACCGTGTTCCAGGTCTTACTTGACCTACCGACTGTCGTTCTTCCGTCCACTTCCATATATGCCTGTATATAATGCACATACAGTATATATTCTCTACATGGATAGACCACCACCAATGTAGTCTGCCAGTATCATCACTGGATCAACACTCTATACAAGGTCACTCTCTCAACTTTGCTCTAATTGGTCCTTTACTGTGGAAATTACACTTCCATTATACTGTCTGTATAAGGGATAAAGGACTAAATGCGTAAAGTACAAAATAGCTACAATGGTACCTTAAGATACAGTATCCACTTTTGTGGTTTTCTTGTACTGTGCGTATGTTGGTTTCCAAAAATAAACTGAAGTACTGTACAGAATCTGATACTTCTCTTTAAGCAATGCTTTAAAACTTATAATGGTCAGACAGTCTAGACTCTAAAGCCAGCCCTACATCTCAGAATGGGGGAGGAGGATTAGAAGCCCTATAAGAGTGAAGGGAAAACAAGATATAAGACTGCAGTAAGTGACCCTTCATTAAAATACTATAGACCTAGCACTCTAACTTTGTATGAGGGTTGTCTCCATGTGTGTGAGAGCTGCCGTGATGGTGTTGGTGAAGACATGAGGGCGAGCCTGGAGCAGGGCCTTGTGCCGGGCTGCAGCGGAGGTCAACAGTCTCACCAACGCTCGTACCAAGAGCCCTCGCTTGGCACTTGTCTCAGGGTGGAATCTACTGGTGTCAGGGGCGTACCCGGAACCTCGATGCAATAACCTGCAGGTATCAACAGTAACTTTAGTACAGTACAGTATATCATCATGATAATAACAATAACAATCAGATTGTTTCTTTGTCGAAGAAGCACCAATACTTTCCATAAAAATTTAGCACTATATTTTATCGTTTATCAAAATATATCTTGAACTCTTGAAACAATAGCCCTCTGTGGGGAAAACTACAATGAATATAAGGCAGTAATAGTTTTGCAAGTGAATGTTGATATGTTTAGTGGCTTGAGGTGACTATATCTTTAGGCTGTTAACCCTCGTCTAGCGGGGGGTTTTGGGCTATTTTGGGCATATTCAGGCCCTCCTGAATGATCAATCAAGTATCTGCATGAAAAGAAATGTATTCAGCAAAAAACTAGGCACTACAAGCTTCAAAATGAGACCAGAACGAGCTACGTAGCACTCATCGTTTTGATGCAGTGGTACCACCAACATGGGAGTTTAGCGTATAGCGGCATATTTTTTCCAGCTACACTCACTACTGGCTACACTGCCGGCCTCTGGAGAACAGAGGGAGCGTGAGTCAGTGGGCGGCAGTAAGCCCTGTGTGTCGGCCGTGTGGCCATTTGCACTCGATTTTAACCCTTTAAAAGCCTTAATAATGCTCCTAACTTGCTGCTATTTAGATACGGACTTAAGTCGGGCCCCGCTCTTGTGTAAGTGTTAAGGTGATTTGTGAATGGCTTGAGGTGATTCTTCAAATGCTGGTGAGCTGAGGTGACTACATGCGATAGTTAGGTGAATCACCATGAATGATGCAATGATTGATACCCCAGAGATATCCTAACAGCCTTGGTAGCATCTTATGCTCTGGAGAGTTTGCTAGAATACATACATACATACATAACATTTTAAGACTGAGTGTTCCACACATAAGTGCAGTTTCAGTCTCTTGTCCTAATGGCAGCATTCCAGGCAACCCTGTTAAGGACTGCTTCACTTGTCAAGTTCTTGGATTTGAGATCGGCGCGTATAGTCCGATCCCAGGTCTTGGGATCTTGTTGGGTATAGTTTCAGCTAATAAATGCAAAGGGAATGCTTAGATCAGGTACCAACTTTTCAATAACCTTAATTAGCTAAGGTTGCATACCGCTGGGTCCTTATACCTGATGAGATGATTAATATGATGATAAACATGACAGATGATAGTATAGTAGTCAGTACTATAATGTGATAATAAAGTAAAGTAACATGAAGTGTATTGAAGATATGCAGGCAAGATTTAGGTTAATTAATGTGCCATATTCGCAACACTGGATTATCTACTGTACTTTTATTTGAAACTATTACGACAGATAATTCTGACATGGTTAAAATGGGAAGCTGTGGGAGGATGGTATTGTGAGGGGTTGTGTAAAAATATAATTCAAAAGACAGCCAAGCCTCAAGGGCGTACAGTAATTCCGGCCGCGAACCAAAGCAGCCCAACTCTGTGTTTACGACATTCACAACCCAACTTTAACTGTTAATTCAAATTAGGCTAGGAAGTAAAGTTAAGTAAACTAGCGTGTGAACCCATTCAAATCGCATCAGAACAAGACCGCTTTGGTCAGCGGCCGGAATGACGTGGACCTCAAGGTATGACAGGTTCAGCAGTTGATTCACATGGGCACTTTTTCTAGCGATTTCGACCGACACCATTATTTATGGTAGCATTTCAGAGTTCTGTAGTATAGACTGATAAAGGTATCTAGAGAAACGGTCGATCAAAAGTTAGCTGAAGTGTTACAAACCCTAAATTCATGGATCAAAGTTGCCAGGTAGAAATGCTGAAAAAAACTAGTGTGACTCAACCTACTACCTAGAGTCGAGGCAAGGTGGAGCGCAGCGGGTGTTTTGAAATAGTATTGCCAGATGCCTCCAACTTAAGTTGGTAAAAAAAAAATCATGAATTGCCTGACTCCGACGCTAATTTAACTGGCAACTTAATATGTAGTGCATTGATCATTGGTTTATACACTACCGCAATAAACTACATAAGACACGGGCAAAGGTTGAACATTCATTCAGACACGCCCACATCTGCCAACACCGTAGCGGGAGCAGACCCGTGTCAGTGTAACCTCCGGACATATGTTATTTTGTTGCAGTTTTCTTGTGTTCTTATATTGTCCCTCAACTAAGACACCAATTGTTTTTTTGTGATTTATTGAACTACGCATGTTAAGTCTTATTTAAAGAAACTGGACAACAGACAACTTTAAATACACCAAACTATGTTAATTTACAATTAAATATGATTAAATAATTTATAGATGATAGCCATCGTACTTATTAACAACTTATATACACCAAGATTGTTTTAATTATTTAAATTTCATATTACAGAGATTAATGTTAAATTAATTCCTGTTTTATAACATTTATGTAGTAATATCTCAAATCTTCAAGTTTTGTTCCAATGCACACATCATACGCTATATCAGACTAGTATAGGTAGGCTACATTATAATCTAAGGGAAAGCGTGGAAATAAGGAAAAGATGTGAAATAGCCTTAGTCAATAAGAGGATCATGATAGTAGGCTAGACATTGCACATTTACTTTGTTTTAAAGTTGTATAACGAGTATTTTTAACTGGCGATAAATTGAATCCCATAGAAACTATGTTTTTATTTCCACCTGAAAAATACGATTGTCTTCAATCCTCATCATACTAACCCCTTTAGGATCATGACGCATTTTACTGTGTATTCTGTCTATTGAGGCAATATTATTCAAATTAGGAAGAATATATGGAAGGCAGACGGTTATTAGTCTTTTGCATTTCACCTCCCACATATCCTTCCTAAGCTGTATGAGGTCGTCTAATGACAGTCGGAATTAATAAAAAGGCGTCGTAAACCTCAACGGGTGTCACGTTATCATAATCATCCCTATATTTTGTTACTCTATCTGCAAAATAACTTATCTTCCCGCCCAAATTTGTCCTAGCTGAGCGGGCGGGAAGTTTTATAATCCCACTGCAGCTATCCCATGACCCCCAACTTTAAAATGTTTAACGGTTCAACTGTCACCCTTAGCATTCTAGTCGCTTTCAGTATCTATCCGAGGATTATGACGCGTAATAACAGCTTATGCTGGCTATCATTAGATGATTTTATACAGCTTGGGAAAAAGGTAAGACTATCAATAAACCGACTTTCATATAGCCTACCCAAGGTTGTGGTCGCCCCTCGTTGAGTTATCCTTCCTAATCTGCATAAAATCGTCCGAGAGCCAGTCAATTGTTATAACGCGACATAATCCTCATAAGGGTTAACACATGACCTTAATCTTAAGCCTTCATATAATAGCCAGTTATAACCTTGTTTGACAAACAAATGTTGTTAATAAACATTATAGTATACTTTCTTCAGTATTTGACGACACATTTCTTTAATCCTGGCCTTCAGAAGACTATTCTATTTAGCTTCGAAACCTTGTTAAATTTTCAGTCTTATGTTAGCCAAACGCGCTTATTTCATATTTTCTTCTTCAAAGTAAGACTGCTTATATTTGAGTCTTTTCTCAATTTTGTTTTGTCATTCTGTTCTATTTTCTAATTTCAGTTTATAATAGCAAACCATTTAAAGTAGAATTATGAACAATTATCTTGAATAGGCTACATTGCAAGTATCTTCCATTTAAGCCAGTCTTGATTTAAGTTTCCAGATAAGGAACCCACAATTTATTATTTTTTGTTTACATTTTCAAGGTATTGCCTATATTTCACTTCAACTTTTGTTAATTTAATTAGCAATTAATATTTTTTTCCATGTTAACTTGGTAAAATTATATACTTTCTATTCCATTTCATCATAGCCTAGTAAATATTTTCATAAAAATTATAAATTAAACAAGGCAAACAAAACACAAGCTAAAAAAGTAGTTATTTTTATATATATATATTTTATACAAAGGAGACTCTTGCATATGAAAAACTTCAGGTACAATATAATTTACTTAACACTAACACTTCTTACAGAAGCAAAACATCGCACCTAGAGATGCCCTTACAGGTACAGTAAGTCTTCTTCACCAGTCACTTTACTTCTTGGCGGCCTTCTTCGCCGCGGGCTTCTTGACGGCCTTCTTTGCTGCAGGCTTCTTCGGTGCGGGCTTCTTGGCGGCAGCCTTCTTCGGTGCGGCCTTCTTGGGAGACTTCTTCGGTGCGGGCTTCTTGGCGGCCTTCTTAGCTGCGGGCTTCTTGGCGGCCTTCTTAGCTGCGGGCTTCTTGGCGGCCTTCTTAGCTGCGGGCTTCTTGACGGCTTTCTTGACAGCGGGTTTGACGTCGTCCTTAGCAATTCTGAAGGAACCAGAGGCACCAGTTCCCTTGACCTGCTTCAGGGCACCAGATGTAACTGCCTTCCTCAGCGCCAGCTTCAGGCGGGATCCAGCCTTCTTCTCATCCCCAACCTTGTAATTGGCAACGATGTACTTCAGGATAGCCTGGCGGGATGATCCAGAGCGCTCCTTCAGGGCCTTCACAGCAGCAACAATCATGGCAGCATAAGCTGGGTGAGCGGGCTTAGCTGCAGGCTTCTTTGCCTTGGTGGCCTTTTTGGCAGGGGTGGCGGGGGCAGCGTCCGACATGGTGACAAGTGGTGAGAGTGGGTGGCGCGGAAAGACGTTGACTGCTGGGTGGCTAGAGAGCGTATGATACAAACTTTTTCCACCACGCGACTATACCAACTCGTGCGGACGCAAAAGTACCAGGCCAAACATGAACGCTCGTTTTCGTTTGAAGTTGGTCCGCGCTGGCGACCATTTGTGCCTGTTACTTTAGTTCTATCAAATATTACTCCATGTATGGCTACTTAAAACGCAATTTCTTTTATGTACACTGGAAGGATATTGTTTAAGCTACAATATTCTACTACAGTTTTGAAAATGTGACATCATTTCATTAAGAATTTGAGCAAAATGTCAAGGCAAATGGAAGACAAAACTCGATATAGCCTAATTTAAGGCTTTATATCTCTTATAGACGTTATTTCATCACTAAGTATTATATGGAAATTGAAAGAAGATATATTGATGAACCATGTCAAGCTAACAAAGAAGGTGTAAGACCCTAGATATTACCGTGGCAATTTTAAGAATTTGGATAAAGAAACACAAATCGCGCCTCTCTCGGTCATATCCTTAGATTACGTGAGAAAGTATTCATCATGTTTCTCTCAATATATTCTTAATTTTACTTTGAATTAGAGAGTGCATATACTCTAAACAATTTTAGAATTGGGTATAGTGTATATGGAATGCATTTTTGATCAGAAACCAGCACAAATAAGGACTGTTTACCATTTCACCCGTGATATTCTCTGGCAGGGACATCCGAATATGGGGCGGTAATGGAGGTTGCAGACAAGATTCACAATATTCTATCAAATATTAGTAATAAAAGATAAGTTTATTAATCAACTTTGCTATCCACGGTACATAACTATACGGTGAATTACTAGGTAACATTAATCAGCTATGTTCGTTGACAAGCTATAGGGCCTGTATGCCAGTGAATTCACCAGTATTATAGGCTCGCACATAGCCTATATTAATATTAATGTTGTAGATATTTCTTAAGTGTCTTCTAGCTGAAATGCAGCTGTTGCTAATCAATGTGTATGTATCACCGTACAACTACCTAGGATGCATAAATGTTCAATTTTCATAATTATAATATATAGAGGCCTTAGCTTGGCTATAAAAATAAGTTTCTTTCCAGCTGATGGTAAATTGCCATGATCCCATCTTGATTACTCAGGTATTACTAAGATTTCTTAACGAAATATGTTAATTATGAAAACTTGACCTTACTATGACGTAGTCACATAGACCTAGTATTTTTTTGTATTACCTATAACAAATGAGCTGATGGACTTCACCATTAGCTGAACATAAACAGCCTATAGTTAGCTACCGTAGTTGTGAATGTAGATACAATATTCTAATTTTGAACAGTAGAACACATATATCTGCCATATATGCAACCCCTTCAATTCCCTCATATTGCAACCTCTACTTGTTTAACACATATTTTTCTTGATTGTTTTCCTAGCCTTCTCGTACGGTCTTCTTTTCCTGCTATTTCCTTTCTTTAGTCTATTGTTCTTTGGTACAGTTGGCTACATGAATTGTATACACACCATGATTTTATGTAGGGAAGTAAAATGTGTATGATTGACTTAAAGGTGTATTTTCTTATGCAGTAGGTAAGCAATATATTATTATTGCAAATCAACCAGACTATGTTTCCTTCCATACATAAAACCACTGAGTGGATACAAATTCATATGGCCAACTGTAAATTTACTGCCTTGCATAATTGTATCCACCTGTGCTGTTCTATTTCTTACCTCCTTTTCCTTAACCTTTGTTTTTCATTCTATTTTTCTGTAGGCCTATTATATGCCTTTTATTTATTTTAACTTGCCAACTTGCTAGCTATCATGCATTATATATATTCATAATGCCCTTGCATACACTCTTTTAATTGCGAACATAAAAACATATACGTATGTTAATCTACACGGGAACTAGTTGGCCTATTTATGGCAGATCCCTCTTCCAACACTCCATTTCATCCATCTGAATATCAATTTCAATTTGATTTTTCCACCGTCCATGAAATATTTCCACATCTTTATACATTGTATTGCCAAACCAGTAATTGCATGCATATTTTAATGGACACATTTATAATTCGAAACAAATAGTTTGAGTTACGTACAGTATATCGTAAGTTTTTATTGTATATCTCATATGTTGATTGTCATTATCCAGATTAATATCTACAGTCATATCAACCTCTAATGCTGTGTCTATACTGAATAATATATATACAGTATATATATATATATATATATATATATATATATATATATATATATATATATATATATATATAGCATATATAATATATATATATATATATATATATATATATATACATATATATATATATATATATAATATATATATATTTTTTTTTTTCTTTCTCTATGTGAATGAGGGAAACAAAAGGCATAACTGCCTGCAGCGAGTGCCTCCCCCAGATTTGAAAGTGACAGGGCCAATATATATATATATATATATATATATATATATATATATATATATATATATATATATATATATATATATATATACACACACATACATATATATATTTATACACATAGGCTACAGGGTATAACCTCTTTTCACATAACATATGTCTAACATGAACGGTGAACCCCACATTGCAAAGTATGAGCCAGTTGAGCTACAGATTACCGCTTTTATGTATTATATATTTACATACTTATTATCATTTACCAATGTATTAATGTGGTGTACACTGCATGAATTTATGTCAAGGCCGTAATTATAATTGTGGGAGACATGGTGAAATTATAATGTAGGGTCATAAATGTTCAGGCATATAATTATACCTGGTACGATATGGATACACACAAACTTTACAGCTCAGTTACATTGGTTCAAATTCTTCTTTCAAGAAGTACAGAAAATCAGTGAAGCGTAAATTAGTTAATTAACACCCACTTCAGCTTCTCAGATTATCACCAACAATAGAAATGCGGCTTTTATTTTTACTTATTTGTTTTTGGTCAAACATAGCCGTTTTTCAGTATGAGAATATATAATCAAAATGTGTAATACATGTATTTGATAGAAAGTGCCCTCAGTTATACAATTCATCACTAGAATTACACAAAATGAGTTAGTGTAATCTGAAAAATAGTTAATTATAACCTTGTTATATATATATATATATATATATATATATATATATATATATATATATATATATATATATATATATATATATATATATATATATATATATATACATATATTTCCTAAGATTGAGGTTATATTTTGGTAGCCTACTTCTAAAAGAACTGTATGGTTGGCACAAATTGTGCAGTTAGTGGAATAGGTAGATAACCAAATATTGTACTAAAGAAGCCTATTCCTTGTAACTATCCGTAAGTTTTTTTTTCTCCTTTCAAAATATAGACCTTTGCTTTCTCATGCATGCCTCTTTCCTACCACTCTCCTCCCACCACGACGTGTTTTGGAAAACAAAATCAGAGGGTTCTTGCTATTGAATATCTAGATTATAATTATACTGTAGAACACCACTAGACAGGCTCCGTAAGTCATCAGAATGCGTGAATACTGTAGTTTAAAATAGCTTTTCCGTTTGGGAATAAGATACCCCTCACCCCCCCCCCCCAGTCAACCTTTATGGCTGTGCCTAAGCGCCAGTCCCCCCTTCCCCCCTATTTCCCGCCAGAATATCCTGTGGGCACTACTGACTCCATTGTGTTATGGTGATTGTGAAGGGTTGTGTTGATTGTGAGGGGTTGTGTTGTGGTGATTGTGAGGGATTGTGTTGTGAAGCTTGTAAGGGATTGTGTTGTGGTGATTATGAGGGGATATGTTGAGGTGATTGTGAGGGGTTGTGTTAAGGTGATTGTGAGGGGTTGTGTTGTGGTGATTGTGAGGGGTTGTGTTGTGGTGATTGTGAGGGGTTGTGTTGTGGTGATTGTGAGGGGTTGTGTTGTTGATTGTGAAGAATTGTGTTGTGGTGATTGTGAGGGGTTGTGTTGTTGATTGTGAAAGGTTGTGTTGTGGTGATTGTGAGGAATTGAGTTGTGGTGATTGTGAAGGATTGTGTTGTGGTGATTGTGAGGGGTTGTGTTGTGGTGATTGCGAGGGGTTGTGTTGTGGTGATTGCGAAGGATTGTGTTGCGGTGATTGTGAGAGGTTGTGTTGCGGTGATTGTGAGGGGTTGTGTTGTGATGATTGTGAGGGGTTGTGTTGTGATGATTGCGAGGGGTTGTGTTGTGGTGATTGCGAGGGATTGTGTTGCGGTGATTGTGAGGGGTTGTGTTGTGATGATTGTGAGGGGTTGTGTTGTGGTGATTGTGAAAGGTTGTGTTGTGGTGATTGTGAGAAATTGAGTTGTGGTGATTGTGAAGGATTGTGTTGTGGTGATTGTGAGGGGTTGTGTTGTGGTGATTGCGAGGGGTTGTGTTGTGGTGATTGCGAAGGGTTGTGTTGTGGTGATTGCGAGGGATTGTGTTGCGGTGATTGTGAGGGGTTGTGTTGTGATGATTGTGAGGGGTTGTGTTGTGATGATTGTGAGGGGTTGTGTTGTGGTGATTGTGAGGGGATATTATGGTGATTATAAGGGGTATTATTATGGTGATTGTGAGGGGTTATTATGGTATTTGTAAGGGTTAATTATTATGGTGATTATGAGTGAGTTATGGTAATTGTGAGTGATTCTGTTGAGATGATCGTGAGTGTTAATCAAAGTCGTCTATTAACATTGCTTTCCAACATCACTATAAACAGAGCTAGTTAAAAACATTCTGAAACTTGCAACACAGGTTATACCCTGTTCCAAATAGGTAGGCCAAAATCGTAAACCCTAACCTCTAACTCAAAAGGGCTCGAGCAAATAGGCTGTACATTTCCACACCTATTCCCCGGCTTATCCTTCCCAAATGGTAGAAATGTTAGCTGGGTTATTTGTGAGTTAAAGATATTTGACCTACTTATTTGGGACAGGGTATATAATAACCTGTGTTGCAAGTTTCAGACATTTTTTAACTAGCTCTGTTTATAGTGATGTTGGAAAGCAATGTTAATAGACGACTTTGATTAACACTCACAATCATCTCAACAGAATCACGCACAATTACCATAACTCACTCATAATCACCATAATAATTAACCCTTACAAATACCATAATAACCCCTCACAATCACCATAATATGTTTGTTTCTATATCCTCACGCCGCAATGTTGCATCTTTCACTCTTCTACCGCTATTGCAAAAAACAGTGTTCTTCAGAGCTTTTTCAGTGTATAACTCCTCCCATGCAGAGAGTGGGGGGCACCCGCCTTTCAACACACTCCCACCCCTATTCTGTCCAACTCTCTAACCAAAGATTGAACCTATTTTCCCAGGCTTTCCTCTACTCAACAAGAAAGCTTCGGAACTCTTCCTCAATCTGTTTTTCCCTTATCCTATCAAGCTCCGTGTGTCCAGACATTTTGACTCTAACGTACTGTACGTACCTTCAATTTGACTCGGTCACTCTTTCAACTTTGAGAGAGACATCTGTTACTGGCACCTTTGCCTTCTGTCTCCTTCATTAGCATAGCAAAAATAATACAGGGAGGTTGGTATATCATCAACAATCCTTCTCAATAGCTTAAAATGCAATATCTTCACACACTATTTGTTTGAATCTAACTTAACTAAACAAACTTTTGTAAATTTATTAAAAAGTTGAAAGTGTGAGTGGCAAAATATTAAAAACAATAAAATTTTGAGTGGCGAATTACTAAAAAGTTCAAAGCTTGAGTATTAGGTGGCGAACGTAACAAATCACTAAGAACATAAGAAAACGGGAGCCTGCAGAAAGCCGATTTGCCCATACAAGGCAGATCCCTCTCACACCCAACCCTAATTTTAAGGCTTAATTATAGGCCCAACTCACTAACACCATGAGGACCGACCTCACCAAAACGGTCAGAGGTAAAAAAAAAAAACGTGGGTCTGCAGAGCGTTAATTATATCGTTACTCATCACATTCCTCAATTAATACAATTGTCCATATCCATCGTCTATTACGGTTAACTACTGTATGTATTTGAGAATTTATTTTGAGTTATAACAGAGTAATAAATGCATAGTAGCTTAACTATAAAATGGGTCAGATAATTGCCATACTACATTCAGGCGGTCGTGTCACACCACAGTATGTGAGATTGTGAGGTTATTGAGTGACGAGACTGGGCCAAAGAAGTTGGGAAGTTATGTTTTGCCTCCATCTGTTTGTCTGTAAACAAGATATCTCACAAAGTTATGAACCGATTTTCACGAAATTTGGTGGACAGATAGGATATGCGCCAAGGAAGAAGTGATTCAATTTAGGTGATCTGGATCATACCCTGGAACCTAGATCTAGAAGAAAATTTAGGCCAATTATACTAATGGAAAACAAAAACAGCCAACGTAAGCGGAGGTAGGCATTCATTAGAAAGACGAAGATGTAGAGGAGATGATAACGGCGTTTAAGTGGATGAAAGGTATCAATGAGGGAGATGTTTATAAGGTAATAAAGCTTAATAACTGAGAGATAACCCGTGCATATGGCGTTAAATTGGATAAGTTCCGCTTTAAAAAAGATGTAGGTAAGCAATAGAGTTGTGAATGTGTAGTATAGATTGCATAGTGCAGCGATCAGCTCAGGAACGGTAGGAAATTTCAAGTGCAAACAGGATAGTCATATGAATTATATGGGTTGGATGTGAATGGGATCTGCCTCGTGTGTGCCGGTCGGAAATACGCAAATTTCCAATTTCTTATGTTCTTACCGAATGACTAGTTAAAATATAAGAACACGGAAATCTAAAATAGAGGACTACGACTATTGAAGTAATTGACTCAGTAATGAAGTACTTGAGTGACTGATAAGATGATTGTGCCGATGTCATTATGATTTGTGAGTGATTGTTGAGATTATTGCGAGTCACTGTTGTGGTGGGTTCCCGGACATCTCAACCAGTAGACAATTTCAACCAGTGGCTCTCAACCAGTGCCAAATCAACCAAGACCAACCAAACCAGTGCCAAAATATAGTACTAACCTAACCTAACCTACCCGTATTGGTTGATTTGGTACTGGTTGAGAGCTACTGGTTGAAATGGTCTACTGGTTGAGTTGTCCGGTCACTGTTGTGGTGGTAGTGGGTGACGGTCAAAATATATTGTGGGTGACTTGGTATTGTGAGTGGCTGCTGTGGAGGTTATTTAAGGGGGAGTTAATAGCTTTTTCTGGACCTCCTTCTCCCTCATGTTTAACATAATAGTTTTGAGATTTTAAGACATTCGGTTTTTTAGTTTGGCGATTTCAATACCTTTCGCCCCATTTCGTATATTGTAAGACCTTTCGTGCCATTTAGGTGTCGATATTTTCCTGGCGAGCGATAGCGAGCCTGTAATTTAAAAAGAAAGCGGCCTTCGGCCGAGATATTTTTCTATCGAAACATTTACAAATTTATCTTGGAACGGGGGTCTAGATGGTGTTTTTTAAGCTTGGAGGTCTAGCGAGCAAATTTAAAAATATATGAATAAATGAATTAATAAGAACATAAGAAAATGGGACTCTGCAGAAAGCCGATTGGCCTACACAAGGCAGATCCCTGTCACACCCAACCCTAATTATATGCCCAGCTTAAAAACAGCATTAGGACTGACCTCACCGAAACGGTCATAGGTCAGAAAAACGGGGCCCCCAAAACGGCCACTTAAGTGATTGTGAGTGACCGATGATGATACAAGATAGGCCTACTATTATAGATTGTGAATTTAACTTAAATTTTGAAGTTGCCAAACCCCAACTGCCGAACAAGATTCCTGGTAAAAGCGCTCGCGTAACACCGCCTTAATTTTGGATAATAATTGACGATTTTACTCGAATTTGGAAGTACAATCGGCCTAATAAGTGATGTCTCGGCACCAAGTATATTTTAATCAATAATTGGTATCAGCAATATCTAAGCTTGATTTATTAATTTCAAGTGAGATATACAAACATGTTCCTATACTTACCCATCTTATTTAACATCTGACAGACATTACTACAGCATAGAGCCAGCCAAACGCAATGACAGCCGAGACATGACTTATTAGCGCGATCGTACCTCTAAATACCAAATGTGAATAGTGACTTTTTTTTAACCCTCTGTCTTAATTTTTGGCTAATATCAGACGATTTTACTAGGGTTTGGAAGGACCTCTAAATATCAAACGTGTAATATACATCTTCATTAACCCCCTGACATCCACAATTCCTTCCCAAACTGATAAACATCGTCTACCAATAGCCAAAATAAACGGATGAAAGGATTAACATGCCTTGCGATTGTGTGTGACAGTAGTTGTGAAGTGAGTGTGAATGTTAAGATGAATGTGAGTGACTGTTCATATGATTGTGAGTGACTGAACATAAGAACATAAGATCGCGGGAAACTGCATAAGGCCATGCAGCCCATGCGAGGCAACTCCCATTCACACTCAGCCCATATCATCCATATGGGAATCCAACTTACGCTTAAAGCTTTCAACTGTTCCTGAGCTAGCCTAATCACTGCTCTGGGCAGTCCATTCCACATGTTAACAACTATTCCCAAATCAGTGCTTTCCTATATCTTTCCTAAATCTAAACTTATTTAACTTGAACCCATTTGAGCGGGTTATGTCGCCGTTCTTTAGCTTTAATATCTCATCTATATCGCCCTTATTACACCTGTTGGTGTAATAATTGTAAGTGACTGCTGGAGTAATTGTAAGTGATTGTTGGTGTAATTGTGATTGACGATGATGTAACTGAGTGACTGTTGATGTAATTGAGAGTGACTATTAATGTAATTGTGTGACTTGGCATAATTGCGAGTTATTTGGTGTGGTTGTGTCTGTGCGATTGTGAGCGACTACAGTAGGCCTATATGTGATATTGTGAGTAACTGATGTTGATTGTGGCTGATGGTATAACTGTGAGTGACTGTAATAATTCAACAATAACACAATTGCAACCCCCCAAACGTCGAATGAGCCATTATAGCGTTATAACCTCATTGATTTCTAGAGTTCGCTCAATACAAACTGTCCTGTTAGCCAGCAATTAAAATGACAATTGTATTAAAAGGGGTAACTAGACACTCATGATCCTATACAGCTATCGTATGACCTGTATGCCTGTGAAAGTTTAATAGGTAACACCGCAACAAAAGGAATAATGGCAGGTAATAAGAATCCTTTCTCTGGAGCGTAATCAATAGTTCGTGAATAGATATAAAGAAATATACTCCATGATCAACTTACGGAATTGTAATATTGATCCTCATTCGCACGAAAATGTTTTATACCGGTATGTTTAGATTTTATTATATCAAGAGTAGTTTCCTGGATATACCGAGCTGGCAACCGAGTAATCCTTCGCCAAGCCTGGAAACTCACTCAGAGTTGCTACTATGGCGACTAACTGCTAGACTTGAGACACTTTTCCTTCATTTAGCTACATTAACCTTAGTAGTATTATAGTAACTGATAAAGGATAGTCTAGAGATTTTTAGCATTGTTCTAGTGACTTTCTCCAGTTTTTGTAGAATCTGATGACACAACTACCAACTTTTGCAGAGTACTCTAGCGGCTTTGTAATATAACTTACAGCTTTAGTAACCCTGAATATGTGCTCAGTCACCCACGGATCTTCAGAGGTGGATGTTATAGCGACTCACAATCCCACCACAACCTCAGGATCACCATCCTCTCTCAACCAACGTAAGACAGCTTGGAAAACTAAAACATGTCTGGAGATAGTGGACGAATTACAAGGTGTTATCCTGAATATTTGACTACAAGCACGTTACAGCCATAAAGGATAATTTTGGCTTGTACTCTACACAGGATAGGCACTCCCCCTGACCAAGGTGTACGAACAGTACAGTCACCGTCAATAATCGTTATCTACCTCCATTATTTCAACTATGGTTACCTCTCTAGTGAAAAATTATAGAAACTATCCTTAATACACATAACTACAACCTTTATATTCAAGCTATATTCAATGCGGTTTAGGAGGATTTCTTTGTTCTTAAACCAATAGACATATATATATATATATATATATCAGCTTAGCTGGGATCGAACCACGGTCATTCAGGACGAGTCCATGCTTCAATCAACTACACCATGGCGTGGTATAGTTGAATAAAACATGGGCTCTGCGCTCTCGTCCTGACTGACTGTCCGTGGTTCGAATCCCGGCAGAGAGTAAATACATTATATATAGGCTATATCACAATTATAGGTAAATTACTCAAAAACATCCTTATGCTTCGTTAGGTTTAAGTTCTCTGGAGATACTACACTTTTATCAACATAAGTACTCCGTACCGGTTATATTATTGCTACTTTCTCTCCTAGACAACAAAGGAAGTTGGGGTGGAAGGAAACAGGCGTACCCCACAGTAAGATACCCTATAGTAATAACGATTGGTCAACCTCCGCCATATTGGTGTCACTGATGTCATTAGCCTCCTATTATATTCAAATAAATCTTTACCCACAATAAACATTTGGCAATACTGGTACAGACAGACAATAAAGTTTGATCTTTGGATTGAATTTATACATACTGTAGTTAAAATTATAATACACCCCGTTGTTCCATATAATTAGCCTATTACCGGTACACCAAAATGGCGTTCAAAGAAAATGATGGCCTTCCTTCCTTACTACAGGATCTCTAGCGACCCCACACTATAATGGCCTATCCCTAAACCCAGATCAGATTACTTCCCAGGTCGAGTTACAATGGCTCTATTTGTTGCCAGTTGAGGCCTATCAATGGTTATGCGTCTTCCTCTCATAATATATCACTATCAACTTTTAGGTACACAGAGAAGGATGATATACGTACACAAATTACAATATAAGAGTATTATTACTATATAGAATAATACAAAGAATAATAAAGACTACCTCGACTAGCATCTCCACATCAGTACGATTACAGTTCATCAATAATAATAATAAACTTGCTATTCACTAATCAACCTCCTCTAATTAGAAATGACAATACAATATATACACGCCAAAGGTCATCAAATAAGAATACTAACAACCCATCCTCTCCATAATATCAATCAGTGATATTTAATCCATCCACTAGCTTTATCATTAACCAACAATATGGCTTCAACCCCCCCCCCCCCCCCCCTTCGACTGTGGGAAATATGATCCTCGATTGGGAACATTATACAGTAACTATCGGATAATGGGTTTCCCAGGCCTAACGACAGTAGTTGATGCAGAGAGGTCATGAGTCATGGCAGTCGATTTTGCCTAGTTTAAAAACATTCAGTGTGTATATACTTTGATTCTACCATCCTTACAGGACCTTTCCAAAATAGGGAAACATGGCGCGCGCGCGAGCGCGCACACACATACACGCACACGTAATACACACTCACGCACACAAATATATAATATAATGTTTTTTTTTATACTCTCAGTGGGGCTCGAACCACCGACAGTCAGGACGATTGTCCATACTTTAACCAACTCTACCACGGCATGGTATGGGCGGGTGCCCGACCCCGAAAGGGGTTGAAATAGGGGAGCTATCCCCCCGCCAAAGGCGGCTTTCTAGGGCCTTTCCTAGCTGATGCTGAGAGGATTGGGTTCTAGTCATGTGGTGATGGGCTGGTCTATCAGAGTGAGAACTGAGCGATCTCTGCCATACCCATAGCTTACTCTGACTGTTCCTTTAACTTATATATTTTCTAGATCTCAAGTGACGGCGTCTTTTCCGTGGATTGACCTCCCAATCTACCAAGATTGGAAGCCAAAGCGTCACATTTTTCCCTTGCCCCTCAACTTTCTCTTCATAATTGCTGAGGGGCACAGGGCCCTGGGTGGGGCTTTGGTTTCCCGGGCGTTTCCGCACCCTCCTCAGCTCCCCGCCATGGAGTGGCTTTGGTCACCCAGGCTTTATTGTGGTCGGCAGGAAGGGTTCTGTGGGGGCGCTCGGTTATGGCCTTGGAATTGCTCGGGGCCTTGGGGCTGTTCGGCCAGGCAGCTTGGGGAACAACAACAACAACAACCACGGCATGGGCAATCGTCTTGACTGTCGGTGGCAAGTGGTCGGTGGTTCGAGCCCCACTGAGAGTATATACCCATTTAGTAGCTCACGTGTATTTGTGAGATATGCTAAATAGGATAATATAATATGAAAGAATAACATGTATCTATTAATTGGTTAGGTCGAAAAGAAAGTAATTACGTACATTTAGCAATAGTGACAGATGGGCATTGGGTAATATAATCTTGAGCAGAAACTATTTAGGCAAGTATATGGAGGTGGTTGGAAAGGAAAGGTGGATAAGATAAGTAACATAACGAACAAAAAGAGTATGGAAAAGTAGCAAAAGCAAGAATAGAAACCATATACAGTAGCCTAGCAACAGAGATCGGCCAACCTCCGCCATATTGGTACCACTGGTGTCATTAGCCTTTCTTTACACTCAAATAATTATGCCCATACCCACAACAAACGTTCAGAAATGCTGGTACAGGATACGGTATATAGTTTGGTATATGGATCTAAATTTGACAAGATTAAATACTTAAATTTCACTCCATTTAATAATTGTGGCAACAAAATGGCGTCCAAAGCAAAGGATGAATAATTAATCTCTAGGGAAGACTGTAGTTCATCAGCAAAGAAGGATGGGTAACGTGATTGATAAAAGGAATAGAAGTACCGTATTTAAGTAAGGGAGAGGTTATCAAGTGCCAGATTAAGAGGAGGAGGAGGAAGGGGGGGGGGGGGGGGGGGGAGAGAGATAAGAGGCGAGGGTGGTTTGAATTTGAATATGAGGGTGGTTGCTACAGAAACGATCGAGGTAGGAACCATAAGTAGAGGACAACAAAATACCAACACATTGGATATAAATAACTACATTAATTTAGTTGGGAAGGTGGTTGCTAAAAGAAGATAGGAAGGCAAATACAGGATATTAAATAGGGGAAAATGGTTTCATTAAACAGCCAATAAAAGATAATAAATGCCAGATAGGGCAGACTTGTTTGCAAAGTAAGAAGGGTGGTTGATAAACGAATGTATATTGATAGGAAATAAGATAAAGGAAATGGTCCTGGGCAGGTCTTATATTTAGAAAAGATTATTACAGATGGACAACTAGAGCAACAGAATGGGAACCTAGAGATGGAGCTAGAGGAAGGGGTAGATAGAATTAAAACCAGATGGAGGGATGAGATCCGAAAGTTTGCTGGGCTGGGATGGAACAGGCTAACATCTGACCGGCTAGAGTGGAAACGTTTGGGAGAGGCCTTTTTCCTGCAGTGGACTAAATCAAGCTGATGATGATGATGATAATGAAGGCAAGGGAAAATAATGTCATAAGAATACTATTACGAGTTTGTTAAATGTGAGGTAGCTAATTAGGTAAGGAAGACATTGTGATCGTACTATAATGCTAAAGGATATACTAGCGCAAACAACAATCATTAAGGCTTAGTAGCTGTAGGTAATGCTGCTGGGAGGCATTCTAGTACAAATGTACAGTTGACCACATGATTTTCTATCCACTCGGCGATTTTATGTAATATACGAAACATAGTATGATTGAAATGAGAGTGGTGTCGTGTGCAATAGTGAATTCATATGGTAAATCAACAGATAGACTACAACATAAACGAATCTTGTAAGTGAATCCTACTATTTTAACACCATAAATTAACGGTCATGCATAAAATCACAAAGTGGGTACAAATTCGTGTGGGCGACTGTACATAGAATAATTTAGGTGTGGTGACTACGGGTTATGATAATAACAAGGTATTCTAGGAGAAATATAAAACTGAAAAGAGGTATCCAGGTTATGTTATAATCCTGTATTTCATAACCCAATCCTTTACCCCCAAACCTCTCACATCACGCTACCCAAGAACTAAAATATTCCACTAAGTGTCCCCCCAATCAATTCAATCGAAGGCATAGGTAGGAAAGTAAGGGTTGAGACAGCAAGAATCAGGGTAGGTTTGCTAGAGGTCGGAGAACAAGGGTGGGTAGAGTAGGGAGGATAGACGATCGCGTGTGTGCAATACAGGCGCCTCAGGGTAAGCACCAGTCACACCACCTATTTTCCCACCAACTATTAATCGGCAACTATAGTCTGGCAACTGTTCGGGACTTATACACACCGGTATCGGCAACTATACTGAAGGTAGATTAATCCAGCTGACATAATTCACGTTAAACTTAAATTCAGAGGCTACCAATCCAAAGTTATAGGGAAAAGTTGAGAATAAGTGATCCTGTGACTGGGTGTGTTGTTGGTTAGAGATAGTGAGACTCCGCACTGACTGTTGGTAGCGGTGCAAGAGACGTAACCCACACAGTACAATGGTCAGTCAACCCGTTCCCTACTGGAGACCCCCTTCACGATACAATACACCGACAGTCTTTTCTTTTTTTAGCCATGGCGACATTATGGTGACGTAAAAGCCGAAGCGTGAAATATATGGCCGTATTACTAACCATGTAGAAAAAAGTAAAAGAAACCAAAAATAAAAGCTGATTACCGATACTTGATTTGAACTCGCAATCTTCCATAGAAACACATGTTTATTTTAATGTATATCTTGTATTGTATAAAGAAAATATGAAAAGGTATATTGGGCATATTGATGGTGATTATCTTTTCTAACTGGTATAAGATTAATTTTAGTCTATAACTATATGTTGATTAAATTACTACCTTATTGATCAATACATTTAGTAGTCCACTGTAGAATCAGTAAATTTTGGGTACAATTCTATACACTGTAATGTACAGTATAGTCGTGGTCAAACTTTAAACACACTCTTTACGAAGACCGTGAACAATGACTATTGGAAACCCACATTGATTTTCGCGGATTCATCACATTGCGTTAGTCAGGGTCCAGAGAATAGTTCAATAGTCCCTTAACCCTGGCGTTAGTCATAAATGTTCCTCCAAATGTTTTGTCACTCCAAAAATATCAGGGACCAATTATATTTCTCGTTATGCACATACATCGGGATTAATTGGTGCGTGTAAATTGTTTTATATATAAATATATATAAATATATATATATAATTGCATCCGTAAATCATCTTGCATACAAATACTTCCATAATGAAAACACTGAGAGGACCAAAGTTTGTTATGAGTGCTGGATGTACAGATAATATTGACCACAATATAAATATTGTATATATGGTAAGAAGAATGGGAGGGGGAGGACTCGGTGTTAGTTGTTATTATGAGTGTGTGTGTGTGTGTGGGGGGGGGGGGGGTAGTTATCCAATCCCTGCTGACTAAAGTTCAGTTCAAGTTATCTCTCTCTCTCTCTCTCTCTTTCAATCGAGTTGTCAGTTCCAGGATAGTAGTTCCCTTACCCACTCTAAACCACTGTTTGGACACTTGATCATCAGTGTTTTGGAGGACAAACAGCCTAGAGGGGTCGCTAGACCTGTTGTTGCTTGATTTCCTTTGTACTCTCTCTCTCTCTCTCAGGTATCAATAGGGGTCCAGGGATTGCAAGTCACACTGACTCTTTCCGACAACCTTTCTCAGCAACTCATTTTTGTTTTTCTTTCATAATTCTAATCTGCCATTCAGTTTAGCCTTCTAACCCAATGCAAAAACACCCCGAAACGTGGTCAGAATAAAGTTATTGCAAAAAATAAAAATAAATAAGTAAATAAATAAATAATAATAATAAAATAAAACTAAAGAAGTTAAAACGCCATCATTCAATGTTATGATATATTATTTCGGGCAATTGTATTCTGGCAGCTTCAAAACTTATGTTGTACCATAATTCAGCTTCTTAACATAATCTAACTTCAGTTTAGTTCCGATTTCAATGTGAAAGAACCCCGAAATATTCTGAGAAAAAACTTGTTCATCGAAAATTGCCGAAAACAGCGCTCGTGCTACACTAGCTTAGGAAGGACCTCAAACCATCGACGGGCTAAGGTGTATTTAAATTAATTATCTAAATCTTGTAGGTCCTTTCTATGTTGAATAGGCCTACACATTACAATAGTCTGGAGGTGGCGAGAATTCAACAACATAATTATCTCCTGGAAGGGGTAAAATAAACTATCACCGTTGGATCTAGTTGGTGAGGCCTTGGAGTACCTGCATTTGAATTTGAATGGTGTTAGAGGTCTACTGTATATTATATCCACATGGAAAGGGTACTTTGGTGGGAAAAAATAGGAAAGAGGAACACATACATAGTCACACACACACACACACACTAACACAATTCGCGCGGGCGGGAACACACAATACTTCGCGCGGGAAAAAAACAAAACAAAAAACACACACACACATTGTAGTAGTGGTCAGGAATACTTGAACATCCAATGGATAACAAACAAGGTAGAGAGCACGTAGGGTACGTAGTACCCATCTTGCAACACAATCCCAACCCTATGCTGCGCAACTCTCCAACTCAAGAGTGAAACGTTACTCCCAATCATTCTTCTATTTAACATCTGAGCTCTGGAACTCTCTCCCAGAATCCATCTTTCCCTCATCCTATGACTTAAATTGCTTCAAACTCTGTGTGTCCAGGCATTTTGGCTTGACTGTTCCTTGAGTTTGGCCCTGTCACTCTTTCAATTCTGGGGGAGGCACTCGTCACAGGCAGTTCTGCCTTTTGTCTCCCTCATCCACATAGAAAACAAAATAAAAACACTAACGAAACCCAGTACTTTGATATTTGTAGTTCAAGCAGTATAGTATATCAAAATGGTCGCCAGTGCATCATAATTATTGTGCCTTCAATGTCTCCACAAATGTCTGTCCAAGACTGTACACACACACACACACACACCCACATTCAACATTTAACACCTTATTGGCGGGCTAGGCGGTCTATTTGACAGTACCGCACAGCGTTTTTTTTTTTTTTTTACCCTAAATAGGGTTGTTTCCGTGCTCATTTTCATGCCTAAATAAGACCCAGAGCGTAAAACAAGTATCTATCCCTGAAAGGTCATAAACAGAGCTTTCCAATGACACCCAAACCATCCTTGTACGATCACTGTTTCTCTTGCAACGATCGTGCAACACGAGTGCAAAAACCCTAAAATAAGGTAATTTCCTTACATAATTCCCTGTGTAGCGAGTGAGAAAGGGGGGAGGAAAGTAGAATACAGTTCAGTACGTCCACGGTGGTCGTGGGGAGCGGTCATAAGGTTACTACGTTCGTCCCACCGTTCAGCTCTCTCTCTCAGCAACATTACGTGCTGAAAATGGCGCTCGACAGCTGTCGTGCACCGCCACTTAGTTCAAATTTATTTCACTCGACATATGTTGCGTGCCACCAGTTAAGGGTTAAATACTATTCGAAATTGGCATACCATTGGCAAACTAGTGAAAAGCACCGACAGAAGAAAATAGCAGGACAGATGTGTCGAGAAAGAGGAAAATGTAGCAAAAACGGGAAGCATACAAAAAAAAAAAAAAAAAAAAAATGGGCGGGGAGACAGAGATGGTGAGAAAGGGACAGAGAGCGTGAAAGCCATGAGTAGGGATCCTGTGGTAAGAGAGATCGATCATAATTTTCTTTACTGTACATGCCATTTTAGTACCGTAGCTTAATTATCAAACAATATTAGCCTATTACTGTATATGCCATTTTAGTACCGTATTAGCCTATAGCTTGCTCTTGACTATGTCAATTTTAGATCCAGAGATCAAACTATATACTCAGTAGGCTTCCAATATTGATGAATGCTTCTTACGTGTATGGGCATATTTGAATGTAAAAAGAGGCTCAATACACCAGTGGCACCAATATAGAGGAGGTTGACTGATCTCTGTTACTATAGGGTCTCTAAGTATGAACATTCATGAGAGTACAGTCGCCCACAAAATGAATGTTTAATTATGATATATTTTTCCATAAAGCAAAGTATTGAAACATTTCTCATTTATTCTTATGATAATTCTACTAATTTGAATATGATATTAACAAATAGAAAATGTCTATTTGTAAATGTCTGATTCAAATGAGTCAAATTAAAGCGAGGATAAGCAAAATCACAGTATCAATTCACTGGATTATAAACAATGGTTGTAAAAGCGTAATTTTGGATTGATACAGGTAGGCTATAAACTGGGTGGTAAACGAAACAATAGGGGCAAGAAAACAAGGGAGGGAGGAAGGAAGGAGAGAGAGAGAGAGAACAGACAAGAGAGAGAGGAGAGAACAGACAAGAGAGAGAGGAGAGAACAGACAAGAGAGAGAGGAGAGAACAGACAGGGAGGAAGGAAGGAGACAGAGAGAGCAGACAAGGGAGGAAGGAAGGAGAGAGAGAGAACAGACAAGGGAGGAAGGAAGGAGAGAGAACAGACAAGGGAGGAAGGAAGGAGGAAGAAAACAGACAAGGGAAGGAAGTAAGGAGGAAAGACAGACAAGGGAGGAAGGAAGGTGGGAGAAAACAGAAAACAGACAAGGGAGGAAGGAAGGTGGGAGAAAACAGACAAGGGAGGAAGGAAGGAAGGAGAAAACAGACAAGGGAGGAAGGAAGGAGGGAAAAAACAGACAAGGGAGGAAGGAAGGAGAGAGAACAGACAAGGGAGGAAGGAAGGTGGGAGAAAACAGACAAGGGAGGAAGGAAGGTGGGAGAAAACAGACAAGGGAGGAAGGAAGGAAGGAGAAAACAGACAAGGGAGGAAGGAAGGAGGGAGAAAACAGACAAGGGAGGAAGGAAGGAGAGAGAACAGACAAGGGAGGAAGGAAGGTGGGAGAAAACAGACAAGGGAGGAAGGAAGGTGGGAGAAAACAGACAAGGGAGGAAGGAAGGAGAGAGAAAACAGACAAGGGAGGAAGGAAGGAGGGAGAAAACAGACAAGGGAGGAAGGAAGGAGAGAGAACAGACAAGGGAGGAAGGAAGGTGGGAGAAAACAGACAAGGGAGGAAGGAAGGTGGGAGAAAACAGACAAGGGAGGAAGGAAGGAGGGAGAAAACAGACAAGGGAGGAAGGAAGGAAGGAGAAAACAGACAAGGCAAGGAAGTAAGGAGGGAGAAAACAGACAAAGGAGGAAGGAAGGAGGGAGAAAACAGACAAGGGAAGGAAGGAAGGAGGGAGAAAACAGACAAGGGAGGAAGGAAGGAGGGAGAAAACAGACAAGGGAGGAAGGAAGGAGGGAGAAAACAGACAAGGGAGGAAGGAAGGAGGGAGAAAACAGACAAGGGAAGGAAGGAAGGAGGGAGAAAACAGACAAGGGAGGAAGGGAGGGAGAAAACAGACAAGGGAGGAAGGAAGGAGGGAGAAAACAGACAAGGGAGGAAGGAAGGAGGGAGAAAACAGAAAAGGGAAGGAGGGAGAAAACAGACAAGGGAGGAAGGAAGGAGAGAGAGAACAGACAAGGGAAGAAGGAAGGAGAAAACAGACAAGGGAGGAAGTAAGGAGGAAAAACAGACAAAGGAAGAAGGAAGGCAAGAGAAAGACAAGGGAGGAAGGAATGAGGGAGAAAACAGACAAGGGAGGAAGGAAGGAGGGAGAAAACAGACAAGGGAGGAAGGAAGGAGGGAGAAAACAGACAAGGGAGGATGGAAGGAGAGAGAAACATACAAGGGAGGAAGGAGGCAGAGAAAACAAACAAGGGAGGAGGGAAGCAGAGAGAACAGACAACAGGAAGTTGTGAAATAACAGATAAGGAAAGGAGGGAGAACAGACAAGGGAAGAAGGAAGGAAAGAGTGAACATAAAACAGACAAGGAAGGAAAGAAGATGTGAAATAACAAAGAAAGAACAGACACAGAAGAAAAGAAAAATACATAGGGGTGATAAACAGGCAAGGAAAGGAATGAAGGAAAGAACAGGCATAGAAGGAAACAGACAAGGAATGAAGGAGTGAGAGAACAGACAAGGAAGGGAAGAACAAACTAGGAAGGAAGGGAAGAACAGACAAATAATGAATGAAGAGAACAGACAAGGAAGGAAAGAACTGACAAGGAAAGAAGGATCACACAGACAGACAACGAAGGAAAGAAAGTACACACAAGGACAGAAAGAACAGGCAAGGAAGGAAAGAACAGACAGAAGGAATTAAAAGACAGACAACGAAGGAAGGAAAAACAGACAAGGAAGGGAAGAAAGAATAGACAAGGAAGTAAATAATCGACAAGGGAGGAAAGAAATAACAGACAAGGAAGGAAAGAACAGACACATAAGGTAAAAACAGACAAGGAAGGAAGGAGGGAGAGAACAGACAAGAGAAAAAAATAAATAAAGAAGTATAAAAGGGAGAATCGAAGGAATAGAACAGGAGAGAGAGAGAGAGATAGAGAAGACAAGGAAGGAAGAAGATAATAGAGATGATAAGGATTGTGGGATAACAGAGCGAACTAAAATGCACGATAAAATACAAAATATAAAAATAAAGAGAGGGTTAACTATACCCTGTTTATTATAGGTAGGCCAGAAATCCCGAACCAACTACTCATAACTGAAAAAGGACTTCAGTATTTGAGTTGTAAGTCTACCATTTGGGAGCAGTCAGCCAGGGAATAGGTATGGAAATTTACAGCTCATTTAATTGCTCTCTCTACCCCTTCTTGAGATACACGCGGTTAGGGGTCACAATGAATAGACTATTAGTACGGTACTGTAAACAATAATTACTTCTCGCATTAGTCCCATTCACCCAGGGTTCTCATTACTACTCAAGATCCCCCCCACCCCCCTTCACCATCTTACCATTCCCCCACTCCAGCCATGCCTCCCCTTTTTATTTTCCTCTTGTCTCCCCCTCCTCCCCCCCACACACACTTACCCTACCCCTACTCCAATCTTTCCTCCTCTATTCTGTTTTTGTCTCTTTATCCCATCCCCCCCGTCCTCCATGTCCTTCCCCTCAGAACACACCTGGACCACAGCACTGGGTTACTCCATTGAATGACCCCCTCCTTTGGTTCTCAGCCCCTCACCCCTCTCCTCTCTCTCTCACCTGGGTATACACATCATCCCACCTTTAGACCTATTCCAATCCCTTTCATGCTCCTCAATCCATCATCATCAACTTCTTCCCAACAACTGCTCTCCATCTTGAATTATCTCTATATAAATTTTTTTTTTTTTTTTTTTTTTTTTTTAATAAACCTGTATGTACAGTATGCATATCTATTATTCTCTCCATCCCTAGGATTTTCTCTATTTCTGCCTCTCTTTGAAAGTCAAACGAAAAATGCAGATCAAGCTAAATTATTTTGTTCCAGTCCCTCATCTCATCCTAACCTATTCACCCTACCAATCCTATTGTAATGTTAAAATATAGCCAGATATTTTGTATTTAGTTGTTGTTGTTCCCCAAGCTGCCTGGCCGAACAGCCCCAAGGTCCCGAGCAAGGCCAAGGCCATAGCCGAGCGCCCCAACAGAAGCCTCCCTGCCGACCACAATAAAGCCTGGGTGACCGAAGCCACTCCATGGCGGGGAGCTGAGGAGGGTGCGGAAACGCCCGGGAAACCAAAGCCCCACCCAGGGCCCTGTGCCCCTCAGCAATTATGAAGAGAAAGTTGAGGGGCAAAGGAAAAATGTGATGCTTTGGCTTCCAATCTTGGTAGATTGGGAGGTCAATCCGCGGAAGAGACGCCGTCACTTGAGATCTAGAAAATATATAAGTAAAAGGAACAGTCAGAGTAAGCTATGGGTATGGCAGAGATCGCTCAGTTCTCACTCTGATAGACCAGCCCATCACCACTTTGTATTTAGTTGTTGTTGTTGTTGTTGTTGTTCCCTAAGCTGCCTGGCCGAACAGCCCCGAGTCCCTGAGGAAGGCCATGGCCACGATCGGGCTTTCCCACAGAGCTCTCATTGAGTGTAGGTTGTGTTGTTGGCGTAAGTGGTTGTGTGAAATGCAGTCTTCGATGATGTGTTTAATGGTATGGGGTGCTGTGTTACATCCCGGGCAGGCGTCGACAAAGGAGTCATCCAGTCTCTTCTGATAGCTCAGGAGAGCTGGATGGTGTCCGCATCTCAGCCTGGCCAGGTGGACTCTGTCCTCGCGAGGGAGGGAGGATTCGGAAGGATGGATTTCGGGAGGTCGTGCATGCAGCTGCGTGTTGTCTGTGAGTGAGTGGATGGATTGGCGAGAGATATGAGTATGGATGTGCTTCTGGAAGTTGGTTCGGGGTGGGCAGGGAGGGAGAGAGGACAATAATTGTGTGTGATACCGTGTGCTGGGTGTTGTTTTGATATTTCTTGGTGTCTGTGGGTGTGTTGCCATGTAGTTTAGTGGGTGGTCTTGGTTCGTGGAGGCTGCTGCCAGGAATTGAGTGCCTCTCATGTCCAGATGGTCTTTGACTTTGAGGATTTTGGTTTCTTGATGTAGATGATCTGTGGGTGCAGTAGCTGTGCAGCCTGTAATGATCTTCAGGGCTTTGTTTTGAATAGTCTGTAAGGTCTTATGATGTGTTTCAGCTAGGTTAGAAGCCCAGGCTGGGCTTGCGTATTCCATTACTGATCTTATGTATTGTTTATATACTGTGGTGGTAGTTTCTTTGTTGTGTCCAAATTTTGTGAGCAAGTGACCTGAGGGCGTTAAGTCTGGGTGTCAGTTTCTTTTTAATGTTTGTGGTGTGCTGTTTGAATGTCATATGAGTATCATATGTTACTCCTAGGATTTTGGGTGTGTGTGTACGGTATGTGTTAGGGGTGTGTTGTTTATGGTGAGTTGAGGGATGTATTCGTGTTCACCTGTCCAGCTTGTGAGCAGGGTTGCGGTGGATTTGGCTGGGGCTAGATTAAGTCTGTTTGTAGTGCACCAGCCATGTAGTGTGTTGAGATAGGGTTGAAGGAGATCTGTTGCTCTTCTTGGGTCATGGTGTGTGCATGTGAGTGTTATGTCATCTGCATAGGAGGCTAAGTTTATTTGGGGAGTATTAGGTGTAGTTATATCGTGCATGTACAGATTGAAGAGTGCGGGCGATAGGACGGATCCTTGTGGGACTCCGTTTGGAAAGTTTCTGATTTTAGATGACTGACCGGCAAAAGATACGTGTGCACATCTGCCTGCTAGGAAGTTGGCCAGCCACCTTTTGTGTTGTTGTGCATGTTTGTGTTGTAGATTTTGTTTGTTAGGTTGTGGCGGGGGATGGCATCGAAGGCTTTACTAATGTCGAGTGTGGCTAATAGTGATCTGTGTGGTGGTCTAGCTGAGTTGATGCCGTCGAAAGCTCTTTGTGTAAGATCTGTGAGAAGAGTGTTTGTGGAGTGCAGTGGCCTAAAGCCATGTTGTGTTGGAGCTAGGGGTAGGTCGGGTGTAATTAGTTGTAATACTAGGCGTTCCATGACTTTGGAGGGGGAGCAAAGGAGTGTGATGGGGTGGTGCGAGGAGGGTAGCGTGGGGTCTTTGTTGGGTTTGGGGAATGTGATGATGATACCATGCTTCCAAATGTCTGGTATTGTGTTGTGTGAATAGCTGTAGTTTGATATGTTAGTGAGTGTTTGTATGCCTTGTGGTCCCAGGTGTCTGAGGTGTATGTTGCTTATGTTGTCTAGGCCACAGGCGGGTGAGTGCTTGAGATTGTTGATGATATGCTTTGTCTGGTGATTGGTGAAGGGTGTATAGTCAGGGTCTGTGGGGAATTGTCTCTTACGTCGGATGACACGTCGGTCGTCTTTGTGAGGTTTTAGGTGGCTGACATGTGAGAAGTGATTGATGAGAGTGTTTGCTTGTTGTTTACATGAAGGAGTAGAGTCTGTTGTTGTGATTGCAGCATGTGATTGTGTTGTGTTGCTGTTGGAAAGTGTGATGCTGTTTAGTGTTTTGTAGAGTTTTTTGGGGTTTGTTTTGTGATCAAGTGTTTGTAGGAAGTTATTCCAATTTAGTTTTTGTTGTTCTTGTATTTTGTTGTTAGTTTGGGTGTTGAGTGCTTGAATTTGTTGTGTGATGTCTTGTGTGTGGGGTGCTTTGTATTTAGTAATTCAGAGTACTGTAGTCAATACAATATATTAACAAATATAGAGCATACAATAATCCATGAGTAGACTCTTTCAATTCAATGCCTAGTTTTTACTTCAGCAACCATCAAATTGGTATACTGTACTCTGCTTTGGAAACACCTCCAAATATGTTTGCACAGCATGCAAACCTAAAACAGAAGTTGATTACTAGCAAATATATTAATAAATCTTTCTTTCCCAGACACAACTATGATCCTAAGAGCCAGGAGGAGAGGGGGTCATGGGAATCTGTTGTTGTTACTACTGGTTATACTACAGGTAATGCACGGTTTGGGTGTATCTCCATAAAGTTGCGTACTGTATGATTATTATTATATATAAAATAGGATTGTAAATATTAATTAAATACAGTATTGTACTATAAATATATTTTCGGTGAATATAGCTCAGTGTTTGCAATTCATAGTTAAAAAAATTGAGAAAACTACATAATCAAATGAAGTGCACGCTGAGTGTTGTAATTCCTAGTTTTATAAATATGCAAACTATGTTACTGAAGTGTTAAATGTGTGTTTATATGTACAGGTTGGAGTAGACTATGGCTTAGCAAATACTGATGATGGTGGACCAAATGTTTCCCTGGACACAGTGTGGGCTGCCTCAGACACCATCACTGTCACACTCACCACCACCAATCTCACACAACACAAGGTAATGATAACTACTTGCCATACAGCAAATTACTGTACTAGGAAAGCCTTAAAAAGAGAGAGGTATGTAGCCTACTTTAATGCAATGGTCACCGTCTTCAATTAAATAGTGACAGACGTGATTATGTGGACGTTGGAGTAGACTATGACTCCGGGAACAAAGAAATGTTTCTTTGGACACAGTGTAGGCCGCGCCTCGGACACCATCACTGTCCCTCACCACCACCAACCTCACACAACACAAGGTAACGATAACTACTTGACATACAGAAAACCACTGGGAGACTCATCCAAAACAAGGCACTGTATGTAATTTAACACTGTCTGATCTGACATCTTGCAGGTTAAGATCATTTGTATTTTAGGATTTTGCTTGCTTTTGCCATTTTCGAACTATGTATTTTAGTTTGTCCACTAGGCTAACAAAAATGCCTTCCCAGATTTCCTTCAAACTAAAACATGCCCCCCTAGCTGCCCCTTCAAACTAAAACATGCCCCCCTAGCTGCCCCTTCAAACTAAAACATGCCCCCCTAGCTGCCCCTTCAAACTAAAACATGCCCCCTAGACCCCTCCAAGCTAAAACATGCCCCCCTAGCTGCCCCTTCAAAAACTAAAACATGCCCCCCTAGCTGCCCCCTCCAACTAAAAAACATGCCCCCCTAGACCCCTGCAAGCTAAAACATGCACCCTAAACCCCTGCAAGCTAAAACATGCCCCCCTAGCTGCCCCTTCAAACTAAAACATGCCCCCCTAGCTGCCCCTTCAAACTCAATTTGTACATTTTCGATAGAAAAATTTCCTGGTCAGAGGCCGATAATTAAGTAACAGGCTCCCTGTCGCTTGCCCAGAAGAAATTGACACTTAAATGGGGTAAAGTGTCTTATTATCGCCAAACTAATGGGGTTAAACATCTTAAAATCTCCAAGTAATGGAGTGGAACAGGGGAGGTCCAAAATTACCAAGGACCAAATAGGGCGACTTCTATTATTTTTTATCTCGACCTTGAGATAAAAAGCATAGCAGATCCCTGGTGAGGGTGAACATCATGAATGTGTGTCAGGGACAACCTCCCTAGACTATGGACAAACCCACACTAAAGCCTGTGTTGGTGAGTCCATCCCCCTCCAGATGCTACTCAATGCAAATCAAAGACAAGAAGAAGTGTGCATGTCATATGACGTGTATTGGGGTTATAAATGCACGGAATGTCGGTGTGAGTATCCTAGGTTTGAGTCCTTGGAGTGCCACATGTATTTGTTGATTTCATTAATTGAGTTTAGAAGTAAAGTTGGTTGATGAAAAAATATGATTTATATAACTTTGGCATTTCTCTCAATATTGTACTCTATTGCAGGTGGTGGTGTCAGTGCGCCATGAGAATAACAGCAGTGTGACAGTGTTTGACCACCTTCCTCCGTCACCACAACACCATAACAACCAACAGCACCACCAACACACGGTAAAGGACTATTTAATAAGTGCATTTTTGCCATAAATTTTGATCCGCAACTTTTTTTCCTGTTAACATTTCCAGACTATATTGCACTGGTATCTGCAACTAGACTGGTGATAAAGTATTATAATTGACAAAGTTCATATAAAAGGATAACAGTCGTGGGAAAAAGTGTTCATGAGAAATTAAGCTAACAGCATTACATAACTGTTTGGTTCATTTGATTTTGTGCTTTTTTTTTGTCTATGTGTATGGAGAAGACAAAAGGCAGGTTGCCTGTAGTGAGTGTCTCTCCCAAAGTTAAAAGAGTGACAGAGCCAAATTCAAGGGACGTTGGAGTCAAAATGCCGGGACACATGAAGTTTAAAGCAGTCTAAGTGATAGGATGAAGGAAAGATTGATTGAGGGAGAGTGTTCCAGAGTTCACTTGCTGAGTAGAAGACTGAGAAAATTTGCCAATTCTTGGGTTGGAGAGCTGGGCAGAATAGGAGTGGGATTGTGTTGAAAGGCGGGTGCCTCGCACTCGCTGCAAGGGATGGGGTATACACTGAGAGAGCTCTGAAGAACACTGGTTGTTGTACTGTAATAGCGATAGAAGAATGAAAGAGATGCAACATTGCGGCGTGTATAAAGAGATTGTAGGGAACTAGTAAGATGAGGCGAAATGCTTTTGATTCTAATCGTTTGAGAAGTGCGGTATGGGTGGAGCCTTCCCACACATGCGAACAATACTCAATACAGGGGCTCACTGTGCCCCGATACAGAGCATGAAGCTGTGCGGGGGTAAATAACTCCCGGAGACAGTTGAGCACACCTAACTTTTGGGAAGCTGTTTTAGCAAGAGTGGCGGATCGAGCCTACACTGTCAAAATGTTATTGGTAAATGTCAGGCCCCGGCAACTTGACCTAGTAATTCGTGACAAACGCTTAATGTTCTACACTATAAGAAAGGAGAGTGAGGGGAGACTTGATCCCAATGTAAGTGTGAGAGGGTTGGAACTATTGGATAGAGATGCTCTTTTTGTAATAGATGCTGGAAGAACAAGAGGGCATGAATATAAATTGAGGAAGGGTATTTGCCGTAAAGATATAGAGAAATTTAGCTTCCCATATAGGAGTATAGATGGCTGGAATGGTTGGGGGAGGAGGCGGTGGAGGCAAGGAACATCCATGGGTTTAAAACTAGATTGGATAAAAGTAGTCATGGGGACAGGACAATAAGTGTTTTGCTCAAATCCTGTATACTACAACTAGGTAAATACACACATAAGCGACGCTGTGTGCATCAGTACAAAAAAAGTATGCATGATTAAGAGTACATTTTTCATTTGTAAACCTAAATATATCTATCCAGATCAAACCTAACCAAACATCACCTAGAACACTCTGCTTCTAAGTACCGTATCTTAAAACTGTGTGTAAACTTAAACTGGTGGCTCAATCTTCTTTTACACATAAACCTACCTGTTCTAGTATGTATGTATATTGTTATGTCGGGCTATAATATTTCTATTCCCTTGTGTACAATCATATATTATGTAATTTGTACCCATGGTCCCACCAATGCTTGTACACACACACACACACAACTGAACTGTATCTCTCACTCACGTCTAACATCTGTAATGCTCTATTCGATACTCTCCCAGGTGGAGGATCTCTCAAGTGACACAAGATACCAGGTGTGTGTATCTGGCACTCTGGATGGGGTGATCAAGGAGTACCCAAGCAAAACAGAATAACCCTTCAACTGATACCAATACTATTAATTTAGGCTTTCTTATAACACATGCACACAAACAGTATGACAAAATCTCTTCACTTATGTATACAGTAATAACTAATACTCTGTCCACCACTCTCCCAGGTGGGTGATCTCTCCAGCGACACGAGGTACCAGGTTTGTGTGTCTGCCACTCTGGATGGTGACCATATGGTGGAAGGGGACTGTTATATGATTCACACGCTTCCTCATGCTGATAATATTACAGGTAAGATTAACTTTTATTGTATCTTTATTGGTTTATAATTGTTTTGGACGGGGATGATAATAGATAAAAGTTCAGAGAACTGTTGCCACTACAGTACAGGTAGTTACCATGAGAACACTCTCTCCCCCCTTAAAGGGAAAGGTGTACTTCATGCGTTAGAAGCGCAATGACATAAGCTTCAGAAACGTGGCCTGTCAAAGCGGATATCAACAGAATGGAACGTAATGAGATGAGAATGGAGAGATGGATGTGTGGTGCCACACTGCAAGATAGGATATCTTGTGAAGAGCTGGGGAGAAGATTAGGTATCAAGAGTATCAGTGGATGAGATGCGTACTAGCAGGCTTGGATGGTTTGGACATGAGGAGAGGATGGATGGACTAAGTTGGGTGAAAAGATGCAAGTCCATAAACGTGGAGGAAGCTGCACCAAAGGGGAGACCAAGAAAGATGTGGGATCATCTAGAACCGAAGAACTTGGCAAGTGAGTTACCTCTGAACAAGGTTGCCTGGAAGGCCGCCATTAGGACATAAGACCGAAACCGCACTTCGCATGGAGGACTCTGTCTTTAAATTTGTGTATGTATGTACAGTATGTAGTAGTCAAAAGCATTTGTCTCATCAATTCACCTCTTCTTACTAGTTCCCTATAATCTCTTTCTACACGCCGCAATGCTGCATCTCTTTCACTCTCTATCGTTATAACAAGAGTCACTGTTCTTCAGAGCTCTCTCAGTTCATACCTTCTCCCTTAATGAGAGTGCGAGGTGCCCACCTTTTAACACAATCCCGTTCCGATTCTATCTAGCTCTCAAACCCAAGAATGAGCAAATTTTCTGTCTTTCTTCTACTCAACAAGTGAAATCTGTAACTCTCTCTTTCAATCAATCTTTCTTTCATCCTATGACTTAGACTGCTTTAAACTTTATGTGTCCTGGCATTTTGACCCCAATGTCCCTTGAATTTGGCTCTGTCACTCCTTTGACTTTGGTGGAGACACTCATTACAGGCAGCCTGCATTGTCTCCTTCATACACATAGAACAAAAATTTATGGTTGTATGACGAGTTCCTTGAAATCAATCAATCTATCTATCTATCTATCTATCTATCTATCTATCTATTTATCTATCTATCTATATGCTCTGGCCCAATCCCACTTTTCCTATTTTTATTTTCTATTTTCCTCTATTTTATTATTTTTTTTTTCTTTCTTGGGGGGTGGCCGACTTAAGACAGAGCAAGAACAGGGAAAACACAAAACACAACACAAAACGAACAAACACAACATTCACACACATCTAGGTCACCCAGGAGAATACCCAGAGACCAGGGTCACCAAGGTCGCTCCAGCACTCCCCTGGCCACCGACCACCCGATCTCGGCAGGCAGACATGCAGCGGAGCCAAAGCCACAAGCCCGCCCACCACACTTCCAGGATCACCCTTCATATTAATCGTCTCCCCGGGCCAGGTGCCTGATGGACTCTTATCTAGTCCAATTTGCGCCCGACCCCTTCCCCCAAATGACCACGTGTTCACTCAACTATTCACATGCATTCTTCATTCATTCCTGTTTATTACCACTTCCTTTGCCTGATCTATAGTCATTCCTCTATCATCCAAAGCTTGTCTTACACAGTCTCTCCATCTCAATGGGGGTCTTCCTGCCCTTCTATCTCCCCTTGTATCTGACTCACATATTCTCTTTGTAAGTCTTTCATCTCCCATTCATTCAACATGACCATACCAGATCAGCACCCTTCTGTCCACTCTGGCTGACAAATATTCCTGCTGCCCCACTCTCCTACGTATCTCTTCATTCCTCAATCCGTATCTACGAGTAACTCCACACATACTCCTCAAGCAGCTCATCTCCATCACATTAAAATTAATAATTTTCCTTATCTGTCTATTATATCAATCTATTTCCAGATGCCTTGATCCCCAAGGGGGTGGCCATGAATAAATTGTCTCCGTGCTCATTCGTTATCCGGTGGCACTTATTACAACACCATATTCACTCCTATATCTAATACCTATCAACTTGATCCTTCCATCTCATTCTTGGTCTGCCTCTCCCTAATGCCCTTCCACCTCACTCTCATACACTCTATTAGTGATTCTCTCACTGTCCATACGTTCCACATGACTGAACAACCCCGAGGTGTTCTTCACACACTACAGCACATCTAAATCCACACCACATTGCTCTTGTACTTCCTCATTTATCTGTCTATCTCTTCATGTGACTCCACACTCACTTCCTAAGTAACTTCCTTCCACTCCTAACACTCTTGCTTTATGTCTCTGCAACAATGTCTATGGTTCACTCCTGGACGTCAATATCACAATCACCACACTATCATGCAGTGACTTCTTTACCTCTTTTACCTTTTTCATCTGTCTTAGGTTTATAATAGCTAATATTGTAATTATGTGAAGGAGGTGTACAAAAGATTAAGTCGTTTGTACCAGAGTCCCATAAAATTAAGTTATATTCTTGTTAGGTTTGTATGCAGTCACTTGTGTCAAGGGTCCAATAAAATTAACAGCTATTTTCTTCTGTTAGGATCGTATGCTGCAGCTTTAGCGGTGGGAATGTTCCTGGCAGTGGTGGTGATGTCATGGGTTCTCTACAAGACTATATGGAGCAGGTGGATGACTAAAATGCTACCAAACAATGACAAGTAAGTAACACTGGACCAATCATAAAGAACTAGATTACAGTGTAGATCTTCAAATTAATTTACCATTAGAATATATGTACAGTACCTGTATAAGTTTATCTTAATTTAAGAACGAGGTCCTGAACTAATCAACCAACAAATATTCCCTTTTAGACTAAACTTCACAGAACTGCCCGACAAAATGCTTACTACCAGAAAGGTACCTAAACAATAATTATTTTTATATTTCAGATACGATTTGAACCATCCAAGTCCCGATCAACAGCCGTCCACCAACACACCTCCACAACCTGTAAATGTTTGACCACTCCAGTTTTGAGCTACAGTATAAGGAAAATTGAGATGTAGACATCAATATTTATCAGCAATACAATAATATATGGGCTTGTAATGGATGAAAATTATATTGACATGGATTTTAAAATATATGGGCTGTAGTGCGGTTGGTAGAGCACTCACCTGCAAACCGTGAGGTTGTTGGTTTGAGTCTCGGGCTAGGCTGTGTGTGTTATTGGCAGATGGCGCGGTCTAGCAATCTGTGACAACTATTCACTGAAATCCCTGATCATCAGGGAACCCACCCTAGCCCAGCTCTTTAGAAGGGAGTGCATGGTGGTAAAACATGCATCTCAAGATAATTTGTTCGATTCTCTACCTTATTTTTGGCGGAAGATTGCAGCCCAACCACCCATGAATGTTGATTGACTAATACAATACTGTATTTGACTTTATATACTTATATGAGTTTATAAAGTACAGTACAGTACATATGTATGTACCGTTTTTTTGCTCGTATTTCGGCTAAAAATTTATGCTTATAGCTTGAGCTTCCTTATACTGTAATATGAAACTTATTAGTGGTCAAGTGAACCTTCTTCATTCTCTCCTATTTTGTTATTCTGCACCTTATTTATTATACATTTAATAAAGCAGTGTCACAAAGGCGATTTTTCCATCAATTTTTACGCGCAATTGTAGTCTGGCAGTTCCAAAATTTAGGTTTCGTAAGAATTAAACTACTGTACCTAACATAATCTACCTTTGATCTAGCTTCTGATTCCAATGTCAAAGAGCTTCAAAATAGTACAAGAAAGAACTTGCTCATCGAAAACTGCCAGAAAAAACGCTTGTGACACCGGCTTTAGAACTTCAATGCACCATAACTAATAGCACTCGGATGATATTAACCCATAAACTGTGACGTGCCTCTATCTACTGTATACTTAACCCTATTTGGTCTGAGGGAGGTCTCATTAGGCCTCTCATGTTTTGCTCCATTAGCTTGGAGATTAAAAGATTTTTCACCCCATTAGTTTGGCGATGATAAGATATTTCACCCCATTCAGGTGTTGATTTTTGTCTGGGTAAGCAATAGCGAGCCTGTAGCTTGAAACAAATCGGCCTTTCGTGGGGAATTGTTCTATATAAAAAATTTGTTTACAAATAAAGCTTGAAGAGGGTCTGGGTAGGGATTTATTAGTTGAAGGAAGTCTGGGAAGGGATTCTTGTTAGCCAAGGGGACAAACTAAAATACATTCCTCGAAAATGGCAAAAGCAAACCGAATCCTCAATGATTGTTAAACTAATCAAAATAACCCACAAGACATCAGACTAGATACTCTGTAGTGCTAAACGACGAGATGCGACGTACTTCAATAGAGCAGGAGTTCCAGGTTGGCTATAAAAACTTTGTGGCTGTACAGTAGTAATAACTTGATGCTATTTTAACACTTAAACCTCTATTACTCGACAACCAGAAGGATATGAGCTAAACTGTTTTAGTGCCATATTAACAGATCAATATCTAATACTTTGAGTTACAGTTGGCACTATATCCAGCTGCACCAAAGGGTAGACCAAGAAAGACATGGGATCAGGCCTTACGGTCTGATCTTGAATAACAAAAACTGATAATTGAGGCAGCTCTGAATAGGGCTGCCTGGAGTGCCGCCATTAGGATGAGACCGGAACCGCACTCTGTGTGGAGCACTCATCTTCAAATTTAAGTATATACAGTATATGTAAGTGGCCCAGGGCTTCTTTTATTTATGGTAGGCCTATTTAAGCTATTTACAATCATAAAAATTAAAAATGCAAAACACAGAAATGAACAAACTAGCGGGTAGCTTAAGTCTGTATATTTTGTTTGCTATTACTCTTTAATTCCAGAAGTACAATTAGCACTGGCCCAGTTGGTAATCTTGCCGGGTGTACATTTGGTTATGTTTCAATGGGGGTTTATTGTTGCCATTATACGTACATCTGATAGAGGCACTGGGAAAACCAAAAGACGCAGTTCTCGGGTTAAAGTGTTTTATCAGCACCAGTTACTTATATGTTGTGGTGGGATCTCAGGAGAAAATATATGGCTATTTTAATAAATATGATTTTGAAACACTGTTGGTTTTATTGTTGCATAGGCCTACCTTATATTTGTACTTATTTGACTTATTTGTTGTTTGTTTTGAAGCTCTTAAATATACATGACTATATACAAAATCTTACAGCACTGCTAAGATAGTGGGTTTGATTCCCAGCCAGGGCCAAAAACCTTTGTATTTATATATATAGTATACAGTATATATATACAATACTGTAGAAACTGTCACTGTCGCTGACTCCCTGCCTAGGCAAACTCTTCCTTGTTGCTTTCAATGCTTCCAAAACCCAATTTCTTCATTTATCTACCCGTCAAGAACTCCCAAAGAACTTTCCCTTATACAGTACAGTACTTCAACAATACAAAAATCAACCCTGCATCTTCTCTCAGTATCCTTGGTGTCTCTTTTTCTTTTGATCTCTCTTGGAAAGACCATATTACCACTCTTGCTGAAACGGCTTCCAAGAAGCTGGGTGTGCTCAACCACCTCAAGGGGTTCTTTACCCCTGCACAGATTCTTGCTCTGTACAGTACAGGGGCATATTACGTCCTTGTGTTGTTCGTATGTGTGGGGAGGATCCTCTCACACAGCACTTCTATACAGTACAAAGTAGAAAAGAAAGCCTTTCGTCTCATTAACTACCGTCCACTCACTGATTCTATGCAAACTTTCTTTGCCGCAATGTTGCATCTCTCTCACTATTCTATTGCTATTACGAAAATTAGTGTTCCTCAGAGCTCTCTGTGTGTACCACTTCCTCTTCGTAAGGTACGTAGTACCTATCTTGCAACACAATCCCACCCCTACTCTGTGCAACTCTTCAACCCAAGAGTGAAACGATACTTCCAATCTTTCTTCTATTGAACAGCTGAGCTCTGGAACTCTCTCCCTGAATCCATCTTTCCTTCATCCTATGACATAAATTGCTTCAAACTCCGTGTGTCCAGACATTTTGGCTCAAACATTCCTTGATTTTGGCCCTGTCATTCTTTCAACTCTGGGGGAGGCACTCGTCACAGGCAGTTTTGCCTTTTGTCTACCTCATCCACATAGGTAAAACAAACATAAAAAAACAACTATACTCATTTCATTATAAGTAGGCCAGAAATCTTGACTGCTATCCTCTATAAGGCTCAATAATGACAAGAGTCTTATAGAGGATAGCAGTCAAGATTTCTGGCCTACTTATAATGAAATGAGTATAGTTGTTTTTTTGGCTCAATAACGACAAGAGAGGGCGGGTGCCCAACCCCGAAAGGGGTTGAAATAGGGGAGCTATTCCCCCGCCAAAGGCGGCTTTCTAGGGCCTTTCCTAGCTGATGCTGAGAGGATTGGGTTCTAGTCATGTGGTGATGGGCTAGTCTATCAGAGTGAGAACTGAGCGATCACTGCCATACCCATAGCTTACTCTGACTGTTCCTTTTACTTAGATATTTTCTAGATCTCAAGTGACGGCGTCTCTTCCGTGGATTGACCTTCCAATCTACCAAGACGGGAAGCCAAAGCGTCACATTTTTCCCTTGCCCCTCAACTTTCTCTTCATAATTGCTGAGGGGCACAGGGCCCTGGGTGGGGCTTTGGTTTCCCGGGCGTTTCCGCACCCTCCTCAGCTCCCCGCCATGGAGTGGCTTCGGTCACGCAGGCTTTATTGTGGTCGGCAGGGAGGGTTCTGTGGGGGCGCTCGGTTATGGCCTTGGCCTTGCTCGGGGCCTTGGGGCTGTTCGGCCAGGCAGCTTGGGGAACAACAACGACAAGAGTAATCAAGCTAATATTTCTACCATTTGGGAAGAATCGTGGCCACCCCTTCGGGGATCACGGCGTCAGGCAATAGATAGATAGATTGCCAGAGAATGGGTACCGGTATGGACATTTAAAGCCTATTTGCTCAGCCATTTTTTAGTTACAAAGGTTATGGTAGGGGTCACAATTTCTGGCCTACTTATAATGAATAGACTATAGGATATCCAGAAATATTTGAGTTGGTTCTCCAGGGACATATCGTAAGAGTAAATCCTAACTGGGGCCTGATCACGGATATTTATAGCTTGGTCTGGGTAATTGCCATTCCATACCTTAAAGGTGAATTCCAGGGATGAAACCTATTCAAACTACAATGTCCGTTGGGATCTGCTTGGTTTTAGGGGTATGATACTGAAGAACTTACATCAATGTGTCCTAACATAGAAATATAGCTTATCTAAGTTACTTTATGTGGCGAGCACTGGCGTGTTTACCATGACGTCACTATTGTCAATGGCGGGAACACTAGACACGGGAAATGGGTGAATCTGTGTTTTATTTTATGTGAGAAACTCTTATAAATTGTATGTAATTATTTCATAAATTTGATACATATTTTAATAATGCATCACTTAGCTCTACTCCCACTAGTTCTGTATATTTTGATAGAACTAAACTTAAAGATTAATTTCCTCCTTTTCAATACTTATGTTAGATTCGGGCCTTACATTTTCAAACAAATATTAGGAATTCCTATGGGTGGAAATGCTAGCCCTTTAATTGCAGATTTATTCTTGCTTGCTTTAGAATTTAAATATATAAAAGACTTAGTTGACAGTAGCAAGAAAAATAAAATCCCAGAAAAATTAGCACTTGCTAAATTGTTAAGTAATAATAGTAGATATATTGATGATATTCTCATTTGCAATTTGTTAAATTTTAATCAAGTTGCTAAACTTATTTACCCTAATTCTATTCCCCTCACACAATGTAACGTAAATTATAAAGTTGAAAATTTTCTTGATATAAATATAGAGATTGTTAACCCGGGAACTGCGGGGAGACTCTTAAGAGTTCCCCCGGCGGACTGCGGGGAGACTCTTATGAGTGAGTGAAAAAAAAAATCAACTTTTGACATCAAAATTTTTTATTTTTTTTTATTTTTTTTTATTTTTTGGCCCCTGGGCCATGCAAAATCTCAGTCCTCTACCTCCCCTCCTTCCCCACTTTCCTCCTCTCCTTCAGTTATCACCTATTTTCCCTGTTATTCCCTTATTCTGAGGTATATTTTCGTGCTAACATTAGCGAGTTGCAAGCAGGGTGTTGTCATTTCTTACAGTTTCTTACAGTAGATCCTCTGGAAAAAGGCAAACTATGCCTGTGTATCCAGCTCAGTACCAGTGCTTGCACTGCTGCGGTCGTTCACGGTGTTGGCGGCGGCGGTAGCAGACGCAACATTTTTACTATTCTGTATTTTTGTTTTATAATCAAACTTCAAATCTTGTCTTCCCCATGCTTTATCAAGATTACTTTCAAACTCCCTTATTGATTCGGAATCGACTACATACTGGGGCAGTGCGTTCCACTCATTTACCACTCTATCACAAAATGAGTTCTTCGCCTTCTCAAGCCTATTTCTTTCTTTGTAAATTTTCTTAGAGTGTCCTCTCGTTCTTGTTCCCTCCCGCATCAAGAAGATACCTTCACACACATCCTCATCGTACTTTCCTGACACTATCTTAAAAGTCTCTATCATATCCCCTCTCTTTCTCCTATATGCCAGTGTCGGAAGTCCCAGTGTCCTCAACCTCTGCTCATAGCCCGCGTTCTTCAACGTTGGTACCAGCTTGCTAGCTCTTCTCTGCACTTTCTCCACTGCTTCTATATCCTTTACCATATATGGAGCCCACACCTGGTTTGCATATTCCAGGTGTGGCCTAACCAGCGCTTTATATAGATTCCTGAAGATTTCTTCGTCAAGTGACACAAATGTCCTCCTTATCAGCCCTACAATTCTATTGGCTTTGTTTATCTTTTCCGCTAAATGTTCTGAGAAATTTAACTTATTATCTATCACTACTCCTATATCCTTTTCTGCACTCACTTCCTCCATCGCTTCATACATACTGTATCCTACCTTGTCTATCTTGCTGGTCCCAATCCGCATGTACTTGCATTTTTTTGGATGAAAAGGCATTAACCAATGCTCAGACCATCCCTTCATGCCCTCCACATCTCCTTGAAGCAAACCCATATCTTCCTTACTCCTCACTCTTCTATACAGTTTAGTGTCATCCGCATACAGGTATACCTCACTTCCATTAGTTATAACTTCAGGCAAGTCGTTGATAAATATAACGAACAGCAATGGTCCCAACACAGATCCCTGAGGTACCCCACTTGTAATTTCCCTCCACCCCGAGCCTATTCCATTCACCAATACCCTCTGTCTCCGATCTTTCAGGAAGGCTTCTATCCATTTCACACATTTCTCCCCTATATTATAGCTTCTAACTTTCTCTATTAACCTTTTATGTGGGACCTTATCGAAGGCCTTCATAAAATCGCAATATACCACGTCTATTCCATCACCATCTTCTAGAATTTGCATCCAATCATCTACCACCTTAATTAGCTGTAGTACCGTCGACCTCCCCGGCAAGAATCCGAACTGTCTCCCACTGAAAAGTTGGTTTGACTTCATATGATCCATTATTCCTTCTCTAATTACCGTTTCCATTAGTTTACACACAACACTTGTCAAACTGACTGGTCTATAATTCCCTGGGTCATTTCTCTTTCCCTTCTTAAATATAGCTGTTATGTTCGCCTCTCTCCAGTCCATCGGGATTTGTCCTGTATTAAACGATACCTCAAATAACATTTTCAATGGCTCTACTAACATCTCCCCTCCTTCCTTTATGATTCTTGGGTGTATCCCATCCGGTCCCGGTGACTTACTTCTATTCATTTTTTCTATAGCCCTTCTTATTCTAGCATGGGAAAAACTCTACTAGTCCAAGTGCCGGTGCCTGTTTGATTGGAATAGTAGGCACTGCATCCTCCGACTCCACTGTTAGTACCCCCCCAAAGTATTTCCCCAGCACCTCTGCTTTCTCCTTATCAGTCTCCGCTCTACTCCCATCATTCAACCCCCCACCAGCTCTGGGATCCCTACTCTTCTTGTTAATTTTTCCTGAATGTACTTCCAGAATATTTTTGGATTATCCTTCACATTTCTAGCTATCTCTCTCTCCCTCTCCTTCACCCCCCTCCTTGTTTCCCACCTTATTTTATTGTTTATTTGTCTGCGTTCCAGATCCACTTCCTTAGCCTCTATACTAGACCCCCTGTTCTTTTTTAACAATTTTAATCTTTCCCACAATCGTTTCTTTCTTCTAATCAATATCCAAAGCTTTCTTTTCATTGGCAATTCTGGGTTAGTTCTTTTCCTCAATTTTGTTTTATCCTTATATTCCCTTACTGGTACACTTTTGGATACAGCATTCTCCAGTTTGACTCTAATTTTCCTCCACATTCCTTCAGCGTCTTCACCGTTCAAATATTCCCCCCAGTCAATGTCCAAACACCGTCTCAGCAGCTCATAATCTGCTCTATCATACATGTATATTTTTCTATTGCTTTTATTATCCCTCTCCGATTTAATGTTACAACTAAAGCTTATACAGGCATGGTCACTACGACCTATAGGGCTATCCACATTAACATGTTCCACTATATCCTCTTCATTGCTAAAAATCAAATCAAGTACACTCCCCTGCGTCCCATCTCTATATCTTGTCATCTCTACAATATGTTGCGTTAAAAAACAATCTCTCACTTTCTCTATAAACTTATTTTCCAGGCTACCCTGTCCCGCTGGAGTAGTACAATTTGCCCAGTTGATCCTTGGCAAATTGAAATCTCCAATCAAAATTTTATATTTGTTCTCTCTATTATCTATCTCCTCCATTGTTTTCAGTAGGTTATCATCCTCTCCCCTGCTATTATTTGGGCTTCTATATATAGAGGCAATTAGAATTGATCCTCTTACACATTTTACTTCAATACACAAATACTCACAATACTGCTGTCTCATATCCACCTCATTAACCTTGAGCTCTTTTCTTACATAAATAAACAGTCCTCTTCCAACCTCTGCTCTAATAGCATTTCTCTCATATAACTCAAAACCCTCCAAACTATATTCCACCAGTTCCCTCTCAATTCTAACATTTTTTGGTCTTACTTCCTGTAGGGCTATGATATCAGGTTTTTCCTCTTCATCCTGCAACCTACATATCAGTTCTCTTTTCTTGTCCTGAGTAAACACATCCACATTACTAAACATAATCCTTAATCCATCTACCATTCCTCCAGCAATTACACCATCCCGCTCCTCCAGTCCGTACCCTACTCCCCTGTTAGCACTACTGGGTCTGACTCTTTGTCTCCTGTCTCTCCCTGTGACACCTCCACCCCGTTCTCCTCCTCCGTCACAACTCTCATCACATTCTCTCCCCTCCCTGATCTCCCCCTCCTTTCTACTCTTATAAACCACTTCCTCACTTTTCCGTCCCTCACTCTCCAGTAAAAATTTCTCTTTTCCTCCTCATCCAACTTTCCATTATTTTCATCAGCCTTTTCTTGTAATTCCTTAATTTTTTTCCTTTGTTCTATACTCAAATCCTTCTTTAGTCTTATGTGTTTCAGTTTATCATTTGTATTTAGCCTCCAACTAAAATTTGTCACAGTCTCCGCCACTACCCTAGTTTTAAACTGTACCCTTATAGGTCTCATCTCTCCCCTTTTATATCTACCTATCCTACTGATCTCCTCCACCTGCCCTTCCCATCCATATTCGTCCTCATCCACACCTTTCAAGACCTCCTTCACTGTCTCCATATCCCTCACTTTTCTCACTCCATTATCATTCATATGAGTCTCTATATCTCCATACAAGATTACACCCCTATCCCTGTCCATGGCCTCCCTCACGACACTCTCCTTGTTCTTCATGACCCCTACAACTGCACTCTCAAAACTTTGTTTGGTCATATTCATTTCTTCCTTTTGCTCTTTCATAATATCCTCCAAATCCTTGACTTTTTGTTTACCTACCACCGTCCATGCAGTCGACTCCTTTACTTCCGTGAAACGTCCTTCGTATTCCTTCAGCTGCTCCTTCAATGCCATATTCTCTGCTCCCAGTTCATCTACCCTTTTCAATAACATCTCTAGGCTCTCATTAACTGCCAAAAAGGCCTGCATTCACTTCCTTCGCTAGGCCTATTCCCTTCCCCACCTATCACACCACACATTACACACAGTGCCTTAACTTTCTCACCAATATCCCCCTTCCATTTCTCCGTATCACTCATCCACTTTTCCAAATCCTTCACAACAATACTAACCTCTTCTAACTTCTTATCTGTGCTCTTAAATCCCCGAAAACGTTGTAACCTTCCTTCCGACTCCGTCATACCCGAAATTCCCTCTGCCATGTTTGTTTACAAACTCAACAACTCACAACCCTACCGCTGTCCCGTCACTACACACTCTTATTACACTATATATCACCCCTCCACCACACCAATATATCCTCCCCCTTCACTAAATCTTTCCTCTTCTTGCTAGCCCCGTATGCACTCGATATTCCGTGAATTACTTGTCCATCCCATAACATATGCCGGAGCCTCAAAACTTGCGTCCGCCTTCCGCCATTGTGGCAAGCGAGTGCGATGGCAAGCGAGTGCGAGAGAGAGAGAGAGTATCGATCGACTGTGTCTCAGTGGCCTTGGGGGAAATTGGCGGGAAAGCAGGTTGCCTCACCCATACATTATACAACTCGCGGGCTATATCTCCGATTTTGACCATCCAAACGCTGTTTTCACTCGTTTTATTGTTGTTTCAGGTTAATACCTTTATAATCAACCCATAATAGGCGCATATGGATAAGTATTAATGCTATTAATGGCACAATGAATATTTTAGTGACGGAAACACCTCAAATACGTCAGCACAGGGGAACGTTTCCAATTACCCCCATGCGCACTTCAGAGGTTAATGAACAGTACATACTTAAAGTATCATCAACAAAGTTGATGATTTTAATTTTAACGTAATAAACTTTCCTTTCCCTAGTAGTAATATCGATAGTAAAATAACTTATAATTGTTTTTATTCCCAGTTAATAAGATTTTGTAAAATGAGCACTAAAGTAGATGACTTTTGGGCTAGAGCTAGGTTACTATACAAACTCTTAATAGACAGAGGTTTTGAGGCAAGTAAATTGTTCCATAAATTTAATCTTTTTAGGGTCAATTATTGTGACTGTATTCTAAAATTTTACATCAATAATTTTAATCAAGCATTTTTAACTTGAAGTTTCTTGTATAACCTCTGCTTACTTTTTGTCTGTATTTATTGTTCATCTTTTTCTTTTTCTTTTTCTATTATTAATATTAATATTGATGATTTTTTAAATTGATTGTTCTTGTTAACCCTCGTCTAGTGGGGTGTTTTGGGCTCATTTGGTCATATTCAGGCCCTCCTGAATGATCAATCAAGTATCTGCATGAAAAGAAATGTATTCAGCAAAAAACTAGGCGCTAAAAGCTTCAAAATTCAGAACGAGCTACGTAGCACTCTTGGTTCTCTTGCAGTGGTGCCACGAACATGGGAGTTTAGCGTATAGCGGTATATTTTTCCCAGCTATGCTCACTACTGGCTACACTGCCGGCCTCTCGAGAACACAGGGAATATGAGTAAATGGGCGGCGGTAAGCCCTGGGAGTCAGCTGTCTGGCCCGCTGCGCTCCCGGCCATTTGCACTCTATTTTAACCCTTTAAAAGTCTTAATAATGCTCCTAACTGGCTGCAAATTGGTGCAAGACTTAAGTCGAGCACCGCCAATAAGGGGTTAAAAGAGTACTCTTTGTTTAAATCTGTTGTTACTTCATATTTTGCAATTATTTGTCTTTATATTATATGTATTCATTGTCGATAGTATCAATTGCTTGCTTTTGCGATTTCCTTAGTTTATTTGTGCGATAAATGTAGGTTATTTGTAGGGTAGTTATTGATAGGGGTCACTTGAGGCATGCTATGCTTACAGGTACCTACCCGATAGCACTATCGTTAGTGAGTGCTGTACTGTATTTTATATATTATTTTGTAATAATATAGATATCTTATCAATATTTGTATTTTGTACTATTGTTAATGTCTTGTCATGTTGCAAATTTTATTTTAAATGAATATTTTGACATTTAACATGTAGTTTCTTTATTCATGCAGAATTTAGTAAAATTTACCAGAACGTCCTGGACTTCCCAAATTTGACTAATTCCTTGAACGTGACGATAGTGCGTTGTTATGTGTGCGATTAGTTTGCTTGAGAAACAGATTAACTTGCTCATGTAGTAGTGTACATCCTATGTGGTGGATTGTGTTCTTTTATTTCATAGATTTCATTTTAGTAAGCGTTGTTTCCACATAGCAATTTTGATAATTTAATTTGACTTTATATTGTCCTTGTCCCAATTTTGGTTTGTTTAGTTTGCAAGTTTTACATTTTAATGTATGTTTACAGCTCAACATTTGGCTTAATCACTATCTGGTCAAGGGACTGCGATATATAAAATTAACAGAAAACGATACTTTCATTAAGAAATAGGCCTTGGAAGCGACCTCCCTAGACTCGTGACCAGGATAAAACACTCGAAAACACTGCCTGTGTGTTTATTGCTGGCGAGATTGGATTATTTCTTGATGTGCACCACATCTTCGGGACCTTGTTCGATGTTTTGCAGAGCTTGAGTATTGAATTGAAAGGTACAATCGCGCTAAGAAGTCAAGACTCGCTTTTTCTAAGGATCGGACAATAGTCCCCAAATCTGGGTACCGCTGGCAACTCTCCACAGCCCGTCGGAGCCCGTTTTTTTCCAAATTTAAAACTATAGGTCTCTGGATATTCCCAATAGTTGGCCTACTGACAAAATTAACCTATTTATGCTCTCTAAATTATATTTATGTTGTAGTTTGAATAAATATAAGTAAGGTTTGCTTTCAATTTCTTTATAGAATAATGAAAGTATTTAATTTCCATGCGCTATCTGGCATCCTACGACCTAGAGGCCTACGGCCCTGCAACTGCAAGAGTCAAGACGCAAGTCAATCACGGTCAGGATATCAGGGAGAGTGCATCTCTTCTGCTTTTATATCCACCTTTGTCCTTACTACTGTACTTGCCTTTCCATCTTCTGTTCCTATATGGGAGTCCCTATGGGTTATTACATATTTTATAAGTGAAATTTCATCGTCTGTCTATACAAATTACAAGCTGTTCTCGAGTATTCAAACTTTCTCACAAAATATACTGGAGATGGCTCGGTTTTTCAAGCAGAATGTCGTATCGCTTAGAAAATTAAATGTGGAAACAAATACTGTTACAGTACAGTATATGTTTATTAAATGTGGAAACAAATACTGTTACAGTACAGTATATGTTTATTAAATGTGGAAACAAATACTGTTACAGTACAGTATATGTTTATTAAATGTGGAAACAAATACTGTTACAGTACAGTATATGTTTATTTACGTGATTTATTGACACTCATGGTTTGAATATAACTTTTAACAGTTTATTTTAACTTTACGAGATACTTTTCTCTCAGTATTGTTGGTTTAAAAAGTAATACAAGCATTAGGAGACTTCCTCCACATATTAATCCTGAATCTAATGAGCGAAATACTACGAGTTTCACATTCTTTCGTTTGGCTTAGTCTCAGCTTTCGTATATGGTTTCCTCTCACATAATGAGATAAATATATTGCAACAATACTTATATATCATGTTTTTGGCATTTTTTCCTTAAATACAGTTCTCCCCGGTGTGTAATAATTGTGTTATAGTAGAACTTCCATTGTTGCCAGATAGCACTTTCTGAACGAAAGGTACTGGGAATCAAGACATGACTTCTTAGCGCGATTGTACTAAATAAGAATAACAGACCTGTCCACGAGCGTGTGTGATTGGGACAGGTATCCAATGTTCATATGCAATGTCGTCACACGAATCAGCTGGAATTCTTTCAACTGACGGTCCAGATGCCAACGGCGCTATAAACTAGTTTTTTTTTTCTGGAGTTTAATGGAATTATATCGATATTGTCCATATACATATTACAGTTTATTCATGCCAAGTTATGACCCTGTAGTAAACTTAGTTTTTTCTTTCATCCCTGTAATTCACCTTTAAGAAAATGCAAATGTGATTGAAAGTGTGTGAATGCCCTTTTGATGGGGTTCTTCCTATTTTCTCGATAACTGTATACCGGTATATTAAAAAAAAAAAAAAAAAAAAAATCAAAAAAATCTGTGTGCCACTTTGCCCAGGCAGGAAAAGGGTACTTTTTTATTAAAAAATATCAATCAATCAAACAATCAATAAATAACCTTGTATAAAAATGGTAGCGTACTGTACTATGATGGAGATGCAGTTTTAAATGCTGAGCACTCCCTTGATTGACAAGGCTAGGGCGTTTTGCCACAAATTGCTAGACCTGAGTATCGAAACTCTTGACGTCAACCAATGGCACGGGTTGGGATTGAACTGCCAACCCTTTGATCAGCAGTCAGACGCGCTACTGACCATGCCCCGGCCCGCGGTACTATGATGCATCTAACACTCGCACTCCCCGATAAAATTCAATATATTTTTTCTCGCATATTGCTCCCTCAACTAATCTTATAATTAAGTGGATATTCAAGCTGTAGAGTCCAGGGTAATAGTCATGATCCATTTCTTGGCAGAAAAATTCATATACAGTACTGTACTTACCTTGTGAACATGTGCAAATACCTTGTACAATATTCATATCATGTGTTGATGCAGATGCAGTTTTTAACGTCATACACTCCCGTGATTGACAGGGCTAGGGCGTTCCCTTGTTACAGGGACTTTACTTGGCATTTGCCACGAACCACTAAACTTCAGTGTCCAGACTCTTCACATCTATTAACCCGGGAACGGCGGAAAAGCTCATAAGACGTTTTACTGGGTGAGGGCGGCAAAGCTCTTAAGAGGGAGGTCTAAAGAAAACATTTAAACGGCCCCAGTAGCACTAAATAATTATTATTATTTATTTTTATTTTTATTTATTTTTTCCCTATACCCCAGATCACTCCTCCACATCCCCTCCTTCCCCATTTTCCCCTCCCCCTTCAATTATCACCTATTTTCCCTGTTATTCCCTAATTCGTTGGTATATTTTTGTGCTAACATTAGTAAAATGTGTGGAGGATGTGCTTACGTGCCTAGCGAGTGTGTTATACAACCGAGTGTGTGAATGAGTAGGCTCAGTGTGGCTTGAGGCCTCGTGGAGGGAGGGGTTGCCTCAATTTTCTCCATAATTCATGAATGACCTGGTCCATCTATATTCGCAATTTTGACCAGAAAAATTATATTTTCACTTGTTTTATTGTTGTTACAGGTTACTATCTTCATAGTGAAGGTAAAATAGGCTCATATGAATAAGTAATAATGATATTTATCGTAAAATGACGATTATAGGCCTGAATGGAGCCAATATGCTCGCCCATGGGCAGCTAGTTCAATACCCCCCCCCTCGCCGTTGCCGGGTTAATGGCGCAGTTATGGAAAAGAACAAAGAGAAGGGGAAGAGAAAGTTAATTATTTTAGAAAATGTAAGGAATGAAAAAGAAAACTCATTCAAAGAGAGAGAGAGGAAACACATGTTAAACTTGCACTTACTGTATAACAGCCAGGTCGACAGGGTTACGGTCAGGCATGTGTAGTATTATCCTCGGGTCACAACTCATAACCCACCAGTTAACCACACGTTGATAACTATCACTGCCAACCGTCCACCATGACCAACCTGAGCCTTCCTCCAACAGCCGCAGCAGCAGGGGAGACTGAAAAATAAAAATATTATGAAACTCAACATTTAAAGTGATACACTTATCTTATATTTTTTGCTTTAGCAATCTAGGCATCTGATCCAGACACACACATAAGCTCTTTCCATCTCTGTGATTTTATGCAAAAGTAAATAAAATATGTAGAGCTTACGCTAAGCTTCGCTTGGCCGCGGTGCTCCTCTCCATGTCATTACCCTTTGGAGCATGTGCTGGGTAGCTTGGGTGAATTATCCAGCCTGGTACACAGGAGCTACTGCTTATTACCCAGGTTACCACAATTTACTTCCCTGAATGGGACGTCGCACATGTCAACTAACTCCAGGTTCCTATATACTACTAGATGTGTGTTGTACAGAGGCATACAATGTTAAGGAGACTGCCCATCCATCTCGCCCTGCCCAGTAATCGAACCTAGGACCTTTCGATTGTCAGTCGAACGCGCTACCATTGTGCCACAGGTCATGGAAGCAAAGTTATGGAAATGTGAAATTATAGAAGTGTGAAATACTTCAGCTTTTCAGACATTTACTAAAAGAACAAGGTACGGTAATCTTCAAACTTAACCATTGTCCAGACATTTATCTTGGTCATAATAATAATAATAATAGTTCTTAAAGCTAGCGCATGCTAAGCTAGCTAAGGATAGCTCAATAAGGCCGATTAGGCGTATTTCCATTGGGGTCCTGTACTACTACCCCATCCCTTTGCTCATGAGGGATGGTAACGACTCAGTGCTTGTGAAAAATCTTTAATGCGCCGAGCGTGGGCGCGAACCCGGGCCTTCTGGGTGGAAGTCCGAGTCGCTAGTCACTACACCAAGCGAGCCGCTAACAAAGTCGACAACAAAGTACAGATGAAAGAGAGAGAGCATTATTGATAATAATAAGTCAGTCAGTCAGTCAGTCAGTAGCCATCCCTTACTCCTATAAGGGGTAGGGAGGATCAGCAAGAGACACAAGAAAGTAAAAAAAAAGGTGACAGGAGAAGAACCATAACAGTTTGCCCACAAAAAGCAAGCACACAAGCATTCATTATTACCAATCACTTATCAGCCCCCAAAATCAATGGCTTCACCTCAGATGTTATACTTCCGGACAAGGTCTCTTCACTTCAACATCTGGGATAAAGACCTTCCAGTTTTTTCAATTAACTCAAGAACGGCGAGCGTCCTCTAGGAGCCAAATAGGAAGGACTAATCAGAGGAGGAGGACCGCTGGATGGCTCCCAGTTCCTAGAGACGTAGAGAATCATCATTGCTTCGTAAGATCGCACCCGGGTGCTAATGGACGTTTTAAATATTCAGCAAGATACTTTGTTACACCAAACTCAAGAGCCTTGAAAGTCATGAGACATAGTTTATATTCTATCCTAGCTTTAACCGGTAGCCAGTGCAACTCTATTAGATATAGAGTACAGTGCAACTCTATTAGATATAGAGTACAGTGCAACTCTATTAGATATAGAGTAGCAGGGGTTCTCGGTGGAAGACTAAAAATAAGCCTCGCTGTTCTATTTAACACTGATTGAACTTCCCTTTACACAAAAACAAATAGGTTGCCTTAATTTCTGGTGCGACATTGTCTCTCGTTTTCTCACTTTCTTTCTCATACACACATTCCTTAGAACATGAGGGAGATATTGAACTGACCTGCCTGACACTGGGTTCCATAGACAGTCTAACCAGTAGGTTGAGTAGACAGGTGTGTAGTCTGGACACTACCTCATTACCTTCACTGCTGCTCTCCACGGGTCCACACTGCTGTAATGCTGACCTGGGAAACATAGATTCAACAATGCATTACTATCATTATCTTAAGGGGGTACCGGTAGTGCTTGGTTTTAGCCTATAAATTTATTAATATATATATTTTTGAGTTTCCTCGTTAGACTTCCATCAAGCTTAGAAAAACACCCCCTAGACCCCTTTTCAAGATAAATTTGTACGTTTTTCGGTAGAAAAATGCCCCGGCCAAAGGCCGATTCCTTCTAAAATTAGAAGCTCGCTATCGCTCGCCAGGAAACAATCGACACCTAAAGTGCACAAAAGGTCTAAATATTGATAAAAAAAATGAGGCGAAAGGTCTCAAAATCACCAAACTAACGGAACAAACGTCTTAAAACCTCAAAACTAGTATGCTAAACATGAGGGAGAAGGGGGTCCAGAAAAAGCGAGTAGTACCCTCTTAAACAGGAACATCTTCAAACTTTTACACAGTTATTATAACAAGAACAGAAATAATAAATGTGCATTATATCATTAATCGGTGGACTCATATCTACAGAATTATCCTAATGCCAACATTCAATTGAAGCCTAAATTTTCTAATTTCAGCAGCTTTGACACTTTTTATATATAATTTCACATTCATGCGATTATTGCATTTATAGAAAAAAAGCTAAAATACTTCCATTAAGGTAATACAAGAACACAATAAATACAATACACTCTAACCTCCATTTAACGGATTCCGATTTAACGGATATCGGCAATAACGGTCAAAAAATGTAGGCCGGACAATGGACCCAGCAACGGACATAGTCCGTTGCTATAAAAAAGTTGGAGCAAAGTCCGTTGCTCTATCTATTTATCTCTCTAATGCACCTACCTTATACCCTTATACATTAACATAACTATGTCTTATTTGGACTTTTTGTAATTTTTGAATCATTTCTAATATGATGGAATATAATATCCTTCCAGCACATAGATAAATAATAAATAAGATAGTCAACAAAATATTTCAACTCTCCCCTCCGTGCCAGCAGACGGAAGATTTACGTTTGATAGATTTTTTGTTTTGTTTTTTTCCCTCGATATACACTCTTTCTATTTATCTATCTCTCTAATTCATCTACCTAAATCCCTTATACATTAACATAACTTTGTCTTATTTGGACTTTTTGTAATCTTTGAATAATTTCTAATGTGATGGAATTGAAAAATATAATATCCTTCCAGCACATAGATAAATAATAATATTATTTTTATTAATCTCACCACCACACCCCCAATGAAATTAATTAAAGTATATATGATCCACCGGGATTCGAACCCGGGTTATCAATAAGATAGTCAAAAAAATAGTTCAACCCTCCCCTCAGTCTAGGCGCCGAGCTTCCGAGACGGAAGATTTACGTTTGATAGATTTTTTGTTTTGTTTTTTTCCCTCGATATACACACTCTTTCTATCTATCTATCTCTCTAATTCATCTACCTAAATCCCTTATACATTAACATAACTATGTCTTATTTGGACTTTTTGTAATCTTTGAATAATTTCTAATGTGATGGAATTGAAAAATATAATATCCTTCCAGCACATAGATAAATAATAAATGAGATAGTCAACAAAATATTTCAACCCTCCCCTCCGTCTAGGCGCTGAGCTTCCCAGATGGGAGATTTACGTTTGATAGATTTTTTTTTTTTTCCCACGGTATACACAAAATGATGGGGAAATATTATAACATGTTTTTAATTGACATTTGTGTCGTTTTTGCTGATTATGAGTTGGTGGAAAATAAAATCTTTAATTCTATCATATCGGAAATGATTCACAGATTATATAGAGACCAAATAATATACACTTTTAAGTGTGTTCAATAGTTTTGCATTATCAATAGGGTGTAGCACAAGGGATTACCAGGATTTATTTCAGGTACAGTAAAAAAAATGATGCATAACAGTTAAATGTCACGATCCGATCCGGACACCGGATTTTTCTCAAGGAATTTCCGGATTACATCCGGACTGGACAGTATTTAGCAGCAACGGACATTTAGCAGGAACGGACAGGTGCTTGCACGCATTTGTCCGTTAAATGGAGGGTCGAGTGTATACTGTACGGTACTGTACTGTACATCTATCGGGGCTGTTCGGCCAGACAGCCTAGGGATCAACTACTACTAATGTACATCTCTTGTTGAACTTACTGTAGTGGTAAGTGTGGTGGTGTTGGTGTGGCCGTACATTTACTAAGAGCAGCGTCTATCACCCGACTCCAACTGACCTGGACCAACACACTCCCGATGAAACTGTGGCACTCCGGCAGGTACTGTTCCACCACCTGGGGCAGCAGAACACACAGGAAATAAAACAACAGAACTATAATGCAGTTACTAGACTTACTATAAAAATGGAAGTTCAAATATGATACATAATTTAACCCCTAAGCTACAGAAGACATCACATGACATGCACGCTACTTCGCGCTTTTTGTTTTCCTTGAGTAGCACCTGGAGAGGGAGAGACTCACTCACACAGAAACTTTTTGGGTCCTTCCCCAGTCAAAGGAGGTTGTCCCTGACACTCATAACTTTCCCCCTCAGCAGGCATTCACAAGGCTTCATTGATCATTGTCAATCCCACCAAAAACATGATCACATTCAGCTCATCACCATGGGAAGGAAAGTTACAGATGACAGAAGGCCATGGAGATGATTCATTCATGGCCGTCCCCTCGGGACGGAAGGCGTCTGGCAATAAACATATAGATATAAATACCTTGGACAACAGTTGTGTGTGGTGTAGTGAAGGATGGAAATGGTTCCATGGTAGTGGTGTGAGGTGAGCATGGACCACAGCCAGTACATGACTCTTTACTTCCCGGGTGGCAAAGGTGCTGCTGTAGTACTCCAAGGTCAGACCCAGTACATCACACCCACCTGATGAAAAATAAAATATTACAACCATGCAAGACTGCCTAGACTGGTTATAGTATGAAGAATGCCCTGCATGGTGGTAAATTTTGAATGTTAGCTATCTTCTTTTTTCTATAGGTACATTTACATTAATGAAGTCAACGCACCAGGCGACAAAGGCCATATGGCACGAAATATGGAAAGACGGGAAGGAAGTTAACTAAATATCATCGAGAACTCGAACATGATGAAGGAAGGACATAATACGGGAGATAGAAAACGAGGGAGATTCAGAAAGAAAATCTGCAAGACATGGCGGCTGGCGGAGGAGAGCTAGAAAAGGGAAGAAACGCGTGCGGGCAACGGAAAATTATATATATATATATATACACAGTATATATATATATATTTTTTTTTTTTTTTTTTTTTAATGACTGTGGTGCAGATACTGTACTATAGACTGACTTGATTGAGTCTTTCTGAGCCACTGTTAGCTCTATGTCAACATCAGCCATAGTGATGACATGGGACTTTCTTGAATGATACTCCAACTGTTGAATAGCAGCCCTGTCTGAGCTATTACAATGTAATGGAACAGGATGTTAAACAATTGTATATACTGTATATATGTACAGTATTGTGACAAATCAGCTTAGAAAATTTAATCATAGTGAAATTAACAAAAAAAGGATTTACGTATGAATAATCAGAGTTAGGGAAACATAACCCACCAATCAGAGTTAGGGAAACATAACCCACCAATCAGAGTTAGGGAAACATAACCCACCAATCAGAGTTAGGGAAACATAACCCACCAATCAGAGTTAGGGAAACATAACCCACCAATCAGAGTTAGGGAAACATAACCCACCAATCAGAGTTAGGGAAACATAACCCACCAATCAGAGTTAGGGAAACATAACCCACCAATCAGAGTTAGGGAAACATAACCCACCAATCAGAGTTAGGGAAACATAACCCACCAATCAGAGTTAGGGAAACATAACCCACCAATCAGAGTTAGGGAAACATAACCCACCAATCAGAGTTAGGGAAACATAACCCACCAATCAGAGTTAGGGAAACATAACCCACCAATCAGAGTTAGGGAAACATAACCCACCAATCAGAGTTAGGGAAACATAACCCACCAATCCACAGAACATGACTACAGTATACCTGGCACCAAGTCGTGCATGTAGTGTAGTGATGCGGTGAAGAGTGCCATCATGGTGTCAGCAGTGGAAGCATCACTGGGGGTCCATGGTAATAGTAATGGTACATCTCTGGTTAGTCCCCGTAGCCACCCGGGCCAACTCTCTCTCTCACGACCACCCAACGGAGCCACCCATCCCGCCCACAGTCCCTCCACCGACCACCACACTTCATTAACACCTATGGCATAAAAGAAATTATTTGAGACTCCAGAGTTTTCTATGAAAAGCATTTATCTATATCGTTGTTTTTGCTGTAGTTGTCGTTCCCTAGGCTGCCTAGCCGAACAGCCCCCCCGAGTCCTTAAGGAAGGCCATGGCTACGATCAGGCTTTCAAGGAGTGTAGATTATGTTATATCGTTGTTGAAAAAAAATACATGTTAATATCTTATTGGGTAAAAGCCTTTATAAAGTTGGAGATATAGATCTGGAATATTTCAGGAATATTTTACATGCCATAAGCAAATTAAATTCTGGCGACATTTTGAAGTGTTTTTTGCATTGCTGTTATCAACTTTATGGTGACATTTTGTGACTCTTTTGCACGATAGTCTGTTTTTTTCCAGCTGACAGTAAACTACCATGTCACCATCTTTATTACTTAGTTAAAATGAAGATAATGTGACAAAATATTTATCTATTTTCTCAGGCCCATTCCCCATTTTTTTTTTTTTTGTTGGCTGGGGGTGGCCGACTCAAGACAGAGCCCGAATAGGGACAGCACAAAAAAAATAAAAATAAACACACAAGAACAAAAACACAAATTCACACACATCTAGGTCACCCAGGAGAAGACCCAGAGACCAGGGATCACCAAGGAAAACTTAGCATTAATGTAACAAAGAGATATAGTACGGTGTTTAATATTTGTCCACTAAAGTATCGATAAATCAGGTTAAAGTGATTTAATCTACCATCAGCTGAAACTATTATTGACAACCTAATTTTAGTAAAATTAGTAACATTTAGTAACAACTAGTTACAAAGGACACCGAGTCAAATGGTTCAATGTAACAGAAATCAAATCAAATCACAAAAGCTGGATAACTTACGCTGAGTGTGCATTGCTCCCTGACTGGCATGGAAGGTGGTGGCAACATAGGCGTGGGAGATCAAGCAAAGGAAGAGAGCAAGAGCTTCAACCAGTGGACGGTAGCGGGGATAGAGACCATATAGCCCACACTCCAACCGCTGAGACACAAAGTAGCTTGACACTTGACGTAAAGTGTCCTCTGCCTGTTGGGTATACAGATAATAAGAATATATTTATGTATTCATTAAGTTAAATGTACAAAAAGAGATGATCATTAACTCAATTACCGAGTTTAACCCTTGTCTAGCGGGGGGTTTTGGGCTTATTTGGGCATATTCAGGCCCTCCTGAATGATAAATCAAGTATCTGCATGAAAAGAAATGTATTCAGCAAAAAACTAGGCGCTAAAAGCTTCAAAATGAGACCAGAACGAGCTACGTAGCACTCGTGGTTCTCATACAGTGGTAGCAGTAACATGGGAGTTTAGCGTATAGCGGCATATTTTTCCCAGCTATGCTCACTACTGGCTACACTGCCGGCCTCTCGAGAACGCAGGGAACATGAGTTAATGGGCGGCGGTAAGCCCTGGGAGTCGGCTGTCTGGCCCGCTGCACTCCCGGCCATTTGCACTCGATTTTAACCCTTTAAAAGCCTTAATAATGCTCCTAACTTGCTGCAAATTGGAGGCGGACTTAAGTCCGGCCCCGATCTTTAAGGGTTAAAAGGCTTAGACTTCATCACTAAGTGATGCTTACAAGGGACAGAGCTAATAGTGTACTAATCACTATACAGTACCTATAAAGCTCCCTAAGCGGGCAGTTACACCGGGGCAAGGCCTTGGGTCAGCCAGGCTATATTTGTATTAGCAGGAAGGCCTATAGGCCAACCCAATAATCCCATTTCCTTGCTCAAGGGAGACCGTAACAACTTGCAGCCATGTGAACAAAATTGCTACACCTTAAGCAGGGTGCAATCCTCATCCACTGTGGTGGGACTCCAAGAAACTAACAACTACACCAGTGAACTGCTGGTGACTAATGCAATCACCAAACATAATGCTACAATCAATACTGTAGAGTCATTAGTTTATAGATATAGCAGAGGGATAATATAATATACATTCATCTCTCAAAGTTCTACTTACAATCTTGAAATTTGTTTTTAAATTAAATTATTTTAAATAAAACAATTATTAGTTATATTTTTTCTTATGATAATGATGATGATTTTTTATTTTTAACACCATGCACTCCCTGCTCAATAGCTGGGCTAGGGTGGTTCCCTGATGTACCAGGGACTTCAGTGAACAGTTTCCACAGATGGCTAGATCCACAAAACTGGTGTCTGCCAAATAGTGCACTGGCTGGCCTGAGACTCGAACCCTCAACCTAACGGTTTGCAGGCGAGTGCTATATCAACTGTGCTACGGCCTAATTTACAACTTAATAATGTAGTATAACAAGTTTATGTAAATTTTGTTCCATAATTAATGAGCAGTGTAATAATGAAACAACTTAATATGAGGAGTCCTTGTAATAAGTAACACCCTGTTCTTAACATTAACTATCCATTACAAACTCCAATGTACTTGAATAAACTAATGAAAGCATATGGTCCTCCCGGGATTCGAACTCGGGACACCACACCCAGAACATAAGCATCTAAAATTCTAAATCATTACACCACCAACACAGTCATCTAATACCAACTGAACAATAAATACACATTTGGTGATAACAGACCAGTGAGTGAGAGAGGAGAGACTGGTGTTGTGCAAAGTTCCTGACAGCGTTGATCATGGATTCCTTCCCCATGTTGGGAGCAAACACCGCCACACCAGCTGCCAGGGTGTTCACTAAGTCAAACCACAAACCCTCACCAACACCACCACTGTCGTCCTGTCGGGGGGAACATGGAAAAGACATTAGATCATCTACATTAAAATACAGTATTTAAATTTACCAGATATACCTGTACAGTATATATTTATATTTTAATCAATGCTTCCTGCCTTGGTAAGGTGGCACACAGTAAAAAAAATAATAAAATACACAAGAAATTATAATTATATGGAAAAATGAAGAACAAAACGATAATTACTCTAAGTTATTCCTACGTCACTACAACATACAGCACAAATTACCAGTACGGCAACACCTCAGCTACACCACATTTTACAAAAGCTTTAAATCTCATTTTAAATAATATTTTGACATTTAACATGTAGTTTCTTTATTCATGCAGAGTTTAGTAAAATTTGCCAGAACGTCCCGGACTTCCCAAACTTGACTACTTCCTTTAACGTGACGATAGTGTGTTGTTATATGTGCGATTGGTTTGCTTGGGAAACAGATTAACTTGCTCATGTAGTGATGTACACCCTATGTGGTGGATTGTGTTCTTTTATTTAATAATTTTCATTTTAGTAAGCGTTGTTTCCACATAGCGATTTTGATAATTTAATTTGACTTTATATTGTCCTTGTCCCAATTTTGGTTTGTTTAGTTTGCAAGTTTTACATTTTAATTTAATTCAGTATGGTATTCCGGGAACCTTTGTACAGTAGTTTTATTGAGGTATACAGTACCTATATCCTTAATAAGGGGGTATCTATCTATCTATCTATTGCCTGACGCCGTGATCCCCGAAGGTGTGGCCACGAACGAACCGCCCCCATGCACCTCTGTCCCCAGTCAGTCGACGCCCCTCCTCCCAACCAGCACCGCCTTCATTCGTATACTTCCTCACTCCATCTTTCCACCTCTCCCTCGGTGCACCTCTCCCTCTCTGTCCTTCCACCTCGCTCTCGTACACCCTCTGAGTCAATCTCTCGCTTTCCATACGTTCCATATGGCTGAACCATCTCAAGTTGTTCACTTTCCAGCACATCTACCTCCACACCACACCTCCTTCTTACTTCCTCATTCGTCTGTCTATCCCTCCATGTAACTCCGCACGCACTTCTCAAGTAACTCATTTCCACCGGTATATATTAAACAAGAGCTTAAATCATCAATTCTTGATGGCCAACATTACTGTACTGGGCGGGTGCCCAACCCCGAAAGGGGTTGAAATAGGGGAGCTATCCCCCCGCCAAAGGCGGCTTTCTAGGGCCTTTCCTAGCTGATGCCGAGAGGATTGGGTTCTAGTCATGTGGTGATGGGCTGGTCTATCGGAGTGAGAACTGAGCGATCTCTGCCATACCCATAGCTTACTCTGACTGTTCCTTTCACTTATATATTTTCTAGATCTCAAGTGACGGCGTCTCTTCCGTGGATTGACCTCCCAATTTACCAAGATTGGAAGCCAAAGCGTCACATTTTTCCTTTGCCCCTCAACTTTCTCTTCATAATTGCTGAGGGGCACAGGGCCCTGGGTGGGGCTTTGGTTTCCCGGGCGTTTCCGCACCCTCCTCAGCTCCCCGCCATGGAGTGGCTTCGGTCACCCAGGCTTTATTGTGGTAAGCAGGGAGGGTTCTGTGGGGGCGCTCGGTTATGGCCTTGGCTTTGCTCGGGGCCTTGGGGCTGTTCGGCCAGGCAGCTTGGGGAACAACAACAACAACAACAACTGTACTGGGATCTTTTGCACTGGTATAGAAAAATAGACTGAAGATTGATTAATATAGATGACAATTATTTTCAAAGGCTACTTCACAAACTGCCAAATTAGTGTTGGCGATAAATGATAAGGAAAAAGAAATAACGCTTGTTAGGTACCGACTTTCTATAACAAGAGGAAAATACAGTAGGATGTTTATAATAATAATAATAGTTCTTAAAGCTAGCGCATGCTAAGCTAGCTAAGGATAGCTCAATAAGGCCGATTAGGCGTATTTCCATTGGGGTCCTGTACTACTACCCCATCCCTTTGCTCATGAGGGATGGTAACGACTCAGTGCTTGTGAAAAATCTTTAATGCGCCGAGCGTGGGCGTGGGCGCGAACCCGGGCCTTCTGGGTGGAAGTCCGAGACTACTGACCTGAAGTCCGAGACTACTGAACTGAAGTTTTGACTACTGACCTGTATAGTGGGAGAGAGGTATAGCAGTGTGGTGAGGACGTCAGTGTAGTGCTCCGGGAACCTGTACCCCAGCAGCAGACGCAGGTGAACGCGGTACAGCTGGATCATGAAGAAACTTAATTAGTGTACAGAAATTGTAATCAATTTTCCTATATTGTTTGATGTTTTGAAAATGCTAGAACATCTTTACAAAAGTTTCTATTTACAAAACAAATCTGTAGAAAGTCAATTGTTAGTAACTACTAATTATCTTGAACAATTTGCATTTATTGAACCTTCAAATTAAGTGCAAATCCTCCTTCCAATTAAGGGCAAATAACAATCATCAGTTCATCACTTGACAATGTGTTTCCTTCAGCTGTCATAGTCATGCTGTGTACTCACCTAATTGTAGTATGCAGGATTTGAGCCCTTAAGCTCATATATCCTGCTTCCCAAGTATCTGTTATCTAATTTTGTCTTTGAAGATAAGGATATTCCTCGCACACACCACTTCGTCATCTAGCTGATTCCATTTAGCAATACCTGTACTGCACTTCTATAAGGGAACCTAAATTTCCACATACCCACTTTGTATCTGCCTATTTTAAAACTTGGATCTACATCCTCTAGTCCAAATACAGTATATGCAATAATTGGATATCTTAAAGTAACATGCACTAAGAATATATGGGCACTGAGACATCTGAAGTACTACTCAAGAACAAAGAAGCTGCACTGACGCACCTCTAGTACCGGGAGGAGGGGTGGTGTTGGTCGAGGTAGTAGGGCGGTGAGGGCTGCTCCTACTGAGTTAAGGAGTTGTATACGGTCACTACTGCTGGGGCGACTACCACTCAACCAACGCTCTATGTCAAACTGTAACAACAATAACAAGTTAACAACACATTTAAAGTCAATCAATGCTCAATGGTTCGTATGCCTAGACAAACCTCATCATTGTCGGTGATAATTACTATAGTTGTTGTTGTTGTCGTTCCCTAAGCTGCCTGGCCGAACAGCCCCGAGTCCCCAAGGAAGGCCATGGCTACAGTCAGGCTTTCCCACAGGGCTCTCAAGGAGTATAGATTATGTTACATCCCGGGCAGGAGTCGTCAACGGAGTTATCCAGTCTCTTCTGATAGCTCAAAAGAGCTGGATGGTGCCCACATCTCAACCTGGCCAAGTGGACTCTGTCCTCGCGAGGAAGGGAGGATTCAGAAGGATGGATTTTGGGAGGTCGTGCCTGCAGCTGCGTGTTGTCTATGAGTGATTGGATGGAACTACGAGAGATATGAGTATGGATGTGCTTCTGGAAGCTGGTTTGGGGTGGGCAGGGAGTCATATTAATCATCTAAAATACAAAATTTGTTTAACTGTCTTGATGGGGTAATAGTTAAGAGCATCTAAGTTCTGTATGTGATGTCCTGGATTCGAATCACGTGAGGATCACATGCTTTCATTAATTACATTTGGGGGGGTTATTGGTATTAAGAACTATAGGTAGTGCCAACGAACTTGACAATAATCTTGACCCCTGACTTCTTTGTAACTCAAAAGGACCTTGATCAAACTGGCTGTAAATATTCACACCTATTTCCTGGTGGACTTTTCCCAAATGGTAGAAGCATCAGCCCGATTTTCTTTCATTCATTTTGAGTTATAAGAAGTTAAGGGGTCAAGATTATTGTCAAGTTCGCTGGCACTACCCATACTGGTACAGTATGTTAAATATAATTAATATATGCAGCAGCATACCTTAGAGAGCAGCATAAAGATGTGGTCTGGCGCAGCGTGTGCGTGTGGTGCCAGGGATGCGTAGAGTGTGAGGAAGGTGTGTGTGGGTGTGGTGGAGGGTGTAAAGTGTGGTGCCAGTAGTCCACCCAGCTGACCACCCCACTCCACCACCTGACCCACCACCAGCTCCTGACAGTCTCCATGGCCACTCACAAATTCCTGTTGGGAAGAATAGTCAGTCAGCAAATTAATGAAACTCAAGAACTTAACTTAATTTTTTTCCTTTTTTTTTGCCAGATGCCGTAATTCCCGAGAAAGGGTGGCCATGAAGGTTAGGCGTTTGTCACGAATTGCTAGGACAAGTTGCCCGGGCTTGACATCTACCAATAACACTTTTAAAATGTAAAACTTGCAAACTAAACAAACATGACAGAGAGGATTCGATCCGCCGACCCTTTGATCAGCAGCCGAAGCTCTACTGACTATGCCACGGCTCGCATGCTTCAAATTAATGAAACTTAACAACTTAACCCTCTCGCTATCCTGTGGACGTGGGGGTTGCCGATTAGCATTCAGAAATAGAGTTCTCTCAATCTTATAATTAGCTCTCTAAAATTATTTTTCTGCTCACAGCTAACTCAAAGACAACTGCAGAGGTTGAAGTAACTAAACTAAAGGTTTCTAAACACCACTGATGGTCACAAAGGCTTTTAATTATCCCAGAATAGGCTCAAATCGCATCCTGTGCGTGAAAGGGTTAACTGAAATGCATGCTATAAATTTGTGAAGCTCGACAACATAACTCAAATACATGCTATACATTTATGAAACTCAATTAATATATCTGTTCCTAGACACTCAGTCTCAGGCAATGCCTAGACCAATATGCCTCCAAGCAGCTCCGCCCTGTTAAAAGCCAGCGTCACATAAGTAACTTTATTGGCTACATGTATCGGAGCCTTGAATCCGTTACAAATTATCGTATAATTTGTATTTATTTTCTTGTTTATTCTTATATTAAATTGCACTGTACATGAGTAGGAGCTCTACAATACATATTACAACCACAATGAAAGAAAAAATTGTCATATAATACTCGATTTTAGCTACTTTTTGACTCTGTTACTGAGGCTCCGATACATCCACCGCTAAAGTGCTCGAGTGACAATGGCTTAAGGCAGTCCTACATCCAATGCAAGAACATTTAAGGGACCCGTGACTGCTTTTCACAAAAATAAAGGAATTTGTGTTAATTCAACAATAATGCAAAGTTAAAAACTAATACAACATGCTCCAACCCATACTTAAGCCTGTATGTTTTAAGAGGATCACAGTACAGATTTGAGTAGCAATATAATTATTATTAATTTAACTTGAGTACAGTATTACATAAAAGCCTTTCGTATCATTAACTCCCGTCCACTCACCAACTCTCTGCAATCTCTCTCTCTTCGTCGCAATGTTGCATCTCTCTCGATATTCTATCGCTACTACAATAATCAGAGTTTCTTGGAGCTTTCCCAGTGTATACCACCTCCTCTACGTAGGGTACGTAGTACCCGTCTTGCAACACAATCCCACCCATACTCTGTGCAACTCTCCAACCCAAGAGTGAAACGCTATTCTGACTTTCTTTTATTCAACTGCTGAGCTCTGGAACTCTCTCCCAGAATCAGTCTTTCCCTCTTCCTATGACTTAAATTGCTTCAAACTCTGTGTGTCCAGGCATTTTAGCTCTAACGTCCCTTGCTTTTGGCCCGGTCACTCTTTCAACTCTGGGGGAGGCACTCGCTGCAGGCAGTTATGCCTTTTGTCTCCCACATTCACATAAAAAAAAAAAAAAAAAAAAAAAAAAAAAAAAATGATTTTAATGAGTTCTATTGTCTTTATAATGTACGGTTCTTGTTTTGGTTTGTTTGTTTTGCAAATTTTACATTTTAAATTTAATTTTAGGCATTAGCTTACCTGACCAAGAACCTGAGCACACGAGGTAATGAGTTGTTTGGCTGGAGGGTAGGAGGAGGTGTAGTCTGAGGTTAACTGTACTATGTGGTAGAACAACAGGCGACCATTCTGTAGTAGGGGGCCAGGCTCCTTGGTACTCATGGCTGATGTGGTTCGACGGTAATTGGTTATAAGGCTCCTGTAAGTAAAATAATAACCTACATTATTTTTGTGTATAATGTATTGCATATGTTAATAATACTTTTATTATAAGTATTATGTAAAAATAAATTGTCACTAAAACGAATAAAAGGTAGCTTTTATAACACACACAAAACTACATATATAAACACCAGAATAATACAACAACAACAAAGACCATGACAAATACACAGTTCTTTTATACATTACAGTACAGAACCCGTCTATATCCTATTCCACAACACACACAAACATGTTATCATGTTATAAGGGTAGAAACGACTACACTGGAACACTTCCTCAAGCTGCTCACAGTTCTGTTGTTGTTATTGTTGTTGATGCATTTATTTTATACTAGCCCACTGGGCCAGGGCCCTCACAAGGCTAGTGTTCGGTGAGGAGGTGCAAAGTCAAGTCAAATAACTGTCAGTAGTCAGATATCATCATAAAGTTTGGTAGCCTTCAGGAATTGTCTAATAGGAGTGAAATTGAAGGAGGCTGACTCAGAAAGAATAGAGTGTAATGAGGCATGCTGTAGGAATCGACGTCGTTCTGGCTCATACACTGGACAAAAATAGAGACAATTATGGACTGTTAATGTAGTGTGACGCGACATAGTTGACACTCAGGCAGTCATTCTCGAGGGATGGACATCAAATAACAATGAGTAAGATGTGTGTGACCAATATGCAAACGTGTTAATATTGTTTGGTCTGTTCGACACGTAGCAATCGATGAAGGCCACAAGGAAATGTCATCCTTAAGTAAACAGAATTGATTAGATTCAGGCTGTGATCTCCACTCAATACGCCATGCATCAGTAAATGTTAGTGCAAGACCGAAAAAATATCCTTTGGCCTCTGGAGAGTAAGAGAGGGAGAACCATGACAAGCTTGTTTAGTAAGAAGGTCTGCGTTTTCATTCCCCTCGATACCCACATGTGCAGGGATTCAGCATAGTGTGAATGAAAGGCCCCTGCACCGTAACAGATGTATTTTATGCAAGATGGTTTTTACTAACGGGTCGGTGGGAGCATAAATGCAGAACACCTGCAGAGAGCTTCGATAATCACTGCAAATGACTATATGGGATAAGGTGGTTGGTAGCATGGAGATGATGTCCAGAGCCCAGTGGATAGCCCACAAGTCCGCAGTGAAAATTGTGGAATATGGATGAAGGGTGCACTGATAAGTACTACCTGTATGTGTTGAAATTCCAGTGCAGCCCGTGGCATTAGTCTGTTTTGAGCCATATTCCTTCTCATATTACAGTATTACAGTTTTATCATCATAGTGCCCCAGTTTGACACCCTGCTCCCAACACACACACACATACATAGATGAGATAATAACATACGTGATGATAGCCTCCAGACTGAGTGCTGCCTGACACAGTTGTAGGGGCGGAGGTTTCTGACAACGTTGTAACACTGCCTCGCGCTGCTCACGGTTTTGCTCTGCTCGGGCGTTCTCTCGCTCTCTCACACGAGCCTCAGAGTACTAGTCGGGAAAAATGTGAATTAATACTGCAGTCTGACGATATAAACTAAGAATGTTTGCATCATAATGTGTTCTAGATCTTAAAGGTTCATCAAATTGATTTAACACCTTATGAGTGGCCTAGGCGGTATAAAATATGTAGCCACCAGCGGGGTGTTTTTAGCCAAAATAGGGCTGTTTACGTGATCATTTTCATGCCTAAATAAGACCCAGAGCGTAAAACAAGTATCTATCCCTGAAAGGGCATAACCAGAGCTTTCCAATGACACCATAACGATCCTTTTATGACGGCTAGTTTTCTTGCAACAATCGCGCAACACGAGTGCAAAAAGCATGTAATTCGGTACTTTCCCCATACAATTCAGTATGTAGCGAGTGAGAGAGGGAGGGAGGAGGTGGGATTCGTGTCAGTAGGTTCGCCGCGGTGGTCTGGAGCAGTCATACGCTCGCTACTCTCCTGCCACCACTTGTCTCTCTCTCTCAGCAACATTACGTGCTGAAATTGCCACACGACCTATGTCGTGATAGTCCAGATTTATTATACTCGACTTATGTTGCGCACCGACATTTAGGGGTTAATGACAAGGTACCGGTAACTCCTAAAATAAATAGAAGTACTGTACAGTATTTATATACAGTATATACATACACACATATCATATCATACATACATACAGACATACATATGTACATACAGTATTTATCAGACTACAGTTGGCGTGATGACTATTAGTCTAAAGGTATCAAATACTGTATACACATAAATAATCCAAACGATAGAGGAGAGAGTTGTGACTTCTTCAGTCTAGTTTCCAATAACAGTGCAAATATTGTAGAAATGCGACCAGAACATTTTTAACCATCGAAAAGTGACGATAAAATATATCATGTGATACCACCTTATTTCTATGACAATTATCACCACCACTGTGTACTGAATGTGCGAAATTGTTCCTGCAAGTAAAGTGGAATAAATTAATATGGGGCTAATGAAAGAATGATAACTAAATTAAGAAAGGCCTACTTTTAGTGGGTATCTTTGGGATTGGTTGTTTTTGTTGTTGTTGTCATTCCCTAGGCTGCCTGGCCGAACAGCCCCGAGTCCCTAAGGAAGGCCGTGGCCACGATCGGACTTTCCCACAGAGCTCTCAAGGAGTGTAAATTATGTTGTTGGCGTAAGTGATTGTGTGGAATGCAGTCTTCTATGATGTGTTTAATAGTATGGGGTGCTGTGTTACATCCCGGGCAGGTGTCGTCGACGGAGACATCCAGTCTCTTCTGATAGCTCAGAAGAGCTGGATGGTGCTCACATCTCAGCCTGGCCAGGTGGACTCTGTCCTCGCGAGGAAAGGAGACTTCAGAAGGATGGATTTCGGGAGGTCGTCCCTGCAGCTGTGTGTTGTCTTAGAGTGATTGGATGGGATTGGCTGATTGACTGACTGACGAGAATGGTCGTTTAATTAACTTTTTTAATACTGTAATCAGAGACAATGACATACAACGACCATTATACTGAGATGAAATGAGCAAAGTTAATTGGATGTGTGATGCAACACTGAGAGAGAGACCAAAAAGAACAGAGTTGTGCGAGTGACTTAGTATTGAGGGTATCAGTGAGGTGATGTGTACTAGCAGACTGTGGTGGTTTGGCCATGTAGAGATAATGGATGAGGATGACTAGGTGAAGCGCAGTATAATTATAAAAGTGATTGAAAGGATAACAGTTGATAGCCAAAGGAAGATTTGTGATGAGGCCCTCCAGAAGGATCTCAGGGTTAGGAGGCCTGACAGGGACACGGCAGGGGATTGTTCATGGAGAGTGGCAGTCAGGTGATCAAGGTACAGTATATACGTGTAAAGCAATGGAACTGCCTTTCAACCGATACAAAATTACCAACTACCTCCATAACAATTGAAGCATGTCCGGAGCACTCGGGCTGGGTGCGACCAACTTTGGGAGGGCGACACTGGGCGGTAAGGACAGATTTGGTGTTGGTGTTGACCCACAGTGTTGGCAGCAGCTCACGGTACACACAGTCCAATGCACACATCTCACTACTCCATAGGTTCACAGTTTTCGAGTGTTCCGCAATCACACCTGTAATAAATGAACGAATATATTAGTTGTCTTAGGTTCGCACTCCCAAATGAAGAATGAAAAAGCCTCATAGAATTCTGGGATTGCTGTTGAAATGTTGGAAGCCTGAGAAAAGTGACATTGGTTACTGAGCTAATTAATGCTGTCGTTGTGGAGGAAAGAATTCTTAATGAATGAATGAATGAACAGTCGACAAAATATGAAGAAGCAACAACAGATTTAAACAAAGTATTCTTTGTTTAGATCTGTTGTTGCTTCTTCATATTTTGCAATTATTTGTCTTTATTTTTTTTATTTTGCAAGTTTTACATTATAATTATATTACACCTATTCATTGTCGATAGTATCAATTGCTTGCTTTTGCAATTTCCTTAGTTTATTTGTACAATAAATGTAGGTTATTTGTAGGGTAGTAATTGATAGGGGTCACTTGAGGCATGCTATGCTTACAGGTACCTACCCGATAGCACTATCATTAGTGAGTCCTATTTGTATTTTGTACTATTGTTACATATTGAGGAATATGTCTTCTAAGCATAGTAGGGAAGGTATACAGTAGGGTAGTGATTGAGAGAGTGAGAGTGAGAACGGAGAAATGGATAGGCGACGAACAGGGAGGTTTTAGGAAGGGAAGAGGATGTGTAGATCAGATTTTTACCCTGAATTGTATTGTGGAGAAATATCTGGAGAAGAAACAAAAGATGTATGTTGCCTTTATGGACTTGGAGAAGGCCTATGACAGAGTGGATAGAGAAGGTTTGTGGAAAGTACTTAGAATATATGGAGTAGAGGGCAAGTTGCTGAAAGCAGTGAGGGTGCAAAGGCGGCAGTACGTGTGGAGAGTGAGCAGAGCGAGTTCTTTGACCTGAATGTTGGTTTGAAACAGGGGTGTGTGATGTCCCCGTGGTTGTTTACTGTATATATAGATGGAGTCATGAAAGAAATACTATCAAGAGCAGTGGATGTTGGTGTATCGCTGAAAAGGGAGGGAATTGAGTGGAAGCTACCTATACTGCTGTTTGCGGATGATACAGTTCTGATGAGTGATAATGAATGGGAGTTGCAGGGTCTGGTAAATGAGTTTGGAACAGTGTGCGAAAAACGGAATTTGAAGATAAATGCGGGGAAGAGCAAGGTTATGGTCTTCGAAAGGGGTGAAGTCACAGAGTGTGAGGTGACGCTGAACGGTCAGGCTATGGAGATCGTCAACTCTTTTAAGTATCTGGGCAGTGTGTTGAGTAAATATGGGACTATGGATGAAGAAGTGCGGGAGAGGGTACAACAGGGGAAGAGGGTTGTAGGAACGTTGAAAGCAGTAACAAGAAATAGGGTGGTCAGTATGGAAGTGAAGAAGTCCTTGCATGACAGTGTGGTAATCCCGACACTGACTTACGGAAGCGAAGCATGGACGTTAGCCGAGAGACTCGGACCAAGAGTGAGAGCAGTGGAAATGAATTACTTAAGGAGTGCGTGCGGAGTTACATGGAGGGATAGACAGACTAATGAGGAAGTAAGAAAGAGGTGTGGTGTGGAGGTAGATGTGCTGGAAAGTGTGAAAAGGAACAACTTGAGATGGTTCGGCCATATGGAACGTATGGAAAGCGAGAGAATGACTAAGAGGGTGTACGAGAGCGAGGTGGAGGGACAGAGAGGAAGAGGTAGACCGAAAGAGAGGTGGAAGGATGGAGTGAGGAAGTACATGAACGAAGGGGGTGCTGGTTGGGCGGAGGGGCGTCGACTGACTGGGGACAGAGGTGCATGGGGGCGGTTCCTTCGGGGATCACGGCGTCAGGCAATAGATAGATAGACTATTGTTAATGTCTTGTCAGGTTGCAAATTTGATTTTAATAGAACATTTTGACACTAATTGTAGTTTCTTTATTCATGCAGAGTTTAGTATAATTTGCCAGAACGTCCCGGACTTCCCAAATTGACTAATTCCTTGAACGTGACGATAGTGCGTTGTTATGTGTGCGATTAGTTTGCTTGGGAAACAGATTAACTTGCTCATGTAGTAATGTACACCCTATGTGGTGGATTGTGTTCTTTTATTTCATAAATTTTATTTTAGTAAGCGTTGTTTCCACATAGCGATTTTTATAAGTTATTTTGCCTTTATATTGTCTTTGTCCAAGATTTGGTTTGTTTAGTTTGCAAGTTTTACATTTTAAATTGTACAGTACTGACTTGTATATCGTCTGGTGAGTGAAATGAGTGCCTCCTGGTCCCTCAGTGTCTTCTCTTTTAGGTGTGGTGTGTGGAGGGGGGTCCGGGGGGGCACTGGCGGTGGGGGTTGGGGGCCTTCGTAGGTGTCTAGACGCTTCACTATGGACTCCCGGGGGTTCTTCAGTTCCTGGGGGATATAAGTGGACTCATTTACTGATAGCAAGTTTTACATTATAATTGTATACATTCAGAAAATATATACATTTACAGCTCTATCTATCTATCTATTTACTCAGGCAAATCTATTTTTTTTTTTAAATTTATATATTTATATATTTATTTATTTAATAATCTGGGGGTGGCCGACTCGAGACAGAGCCTGAACAGGGACAACATAAAAATAAATAAATAAATAATAATGAACACACAAAAACAAAACACAAATTCACAGACATCTAGGTACAATTGCCCACATGAATTCTTACCCATTACATGACTTTATGTAGGGAATAAAATATAGAACAGTTGATATAGCTTAGCCTACAAGAACTGTTTCCTACTGTATTACAAACTACTGTACACTCGTAATTCAATCATACTATACTGTATTTCCATTCATACATACAATCATGAAGTTGTTATGAATTCATGTGGGTAGTTTGAGATCATATTCTCTCTCTCTCTAATTGTACAATCTCCGGCACAATTGCTGGTAAACTAATGTATGATAAACAGAAAACATTGAACATGAATGAGATTTTTTTTTTAATCTGTTGAAACAGTCTAAAGTGGTTGAAGGGAACGTTCATAATATTATGTTATCAGAATTGTCCCTACCAACTTTTGCCAGGAATGGCCCTGCCTGAGGCAGTTGTTTTGGACTGTAAGCGACCTAGCCTTTTAAAAAATGATATTGTGAAACTCCACCCTCGCTCTGATGCAGTTTTTAATGCCGTATGCTACCTTCCTTGACAGGACTAGGGCGTACCCTTGTTACAGGGACTTTACTGGACATTTGCCATTTGGAAAATATAACTGGAGGTTTGGCTCCACGATCGCCATATCAGCGCTGACAATTTGCTTGTTTACTTTCGTTAAATTATTGATTATTGATTATGAAGTATTACTGATTAATTTCACCATTGTTACAATTCTTAAGACACTGTCCACTGCTTTCATCCATCGATTTGGAATGCAGAAAATTATCGATCAATTGCTTTGCGCTGTTACATAAGCAGGAGTCAGCTGACTGACTATGTGTGTATTGTGTGGGTTGGTGTGTGTGTCGTGGCCCTCGCGGAACGCCCGCCATGACGACAAAAAGTTGGTAAAGCAGTGATTTTAGTGATTGGTCTGTTATTTACAGTTTATAGGGTGCTTGGGGAAGTAATTGTCCACCAGACCAGCATTTTTGCTAATCCGGTACGAGCGCTGCCCGCTGCGTGCCGGATTAAAAGACTTCACTGTAATATATACTTATAAAAATTCAGGAAGCATTTTTGTGCGTTTTTGTTATGAAAATTAAACAGCTTATCCTTATATGTGTAGTCATTATCAGCTGTTTCTGAAAATTCCCATGACTACTATACAGTATAATAAAAACATGCAGAATCACAACAAAATTATGATAAACTGTACATATCCAATGTGTAAGTATTGTTCATGTCAACAATCGTAGCTCTGGCGCTAATTCAGAAGTGTCCGCCAGAGGTGTTAAATGATATGTGGTAGGGAGGATTAAATAAACAAAAATTAATACCACTTATCACTGCAGGTTGTTAATGGATTCCATTTACCATGAAATGAAATAGAGAGAGAGAAAGAACTATTTAATCAGCCTACTGGGCCAGGGTCCTCATAAGGCTGGTATCTAATGAAATTCATATTATCACCAACCCACCAATTAACTTGCAAATAAACCTAAACAATGAAATCAATAAAACTAATGAATACATGTGGTATTCCAAGGATTCAAACCTAGGATACTCACACCGAAATTCACCGCACTAACCATTACGCTAACCGACTATAGTACGGTATATCACCTGTGTGACTGGTGGTCGAGGAGTACGAGCGGGAGAGGTGGAGGGGGACCCGGTGCTGGAGTCACAACATTTACGCTGCTGATTCCACGCTCTGATAGGGGATAAAACCATTAGCACATTGATAATTAAGTTCCTGGTACTGTATATTCAACCAATAGACCATTTCAACCAGTGCCAAATCAACCAAGGCCAACCAAACTAGTGCCATATTATAGTACTGACCTAACCTAACAATATTGGTGGTGGCACTGGTTGAAAAGGTTTAATGGTTGAGTTGTCTGGTCACCTAAAAATAATTTGTGTGTGGTGTAGGTTTCTGTATCCAACACTCTAAAATGAGAAATAGCATTAGCACACCTTACCCCTGGGGGTTAGGGAATAGAATATGCCCCACGTGCCTTCTGCGTGTCGTAAGAGGCGACTAACGAGGTTGGGTCGGTGGGCTTGCGACCCCCACCCGGAAAAAATATCTAAGCAAAGAAAAACGAACGAACAGCCTCGGATGCGGACGGAACCAACGTTGACGAACCACGACCGACTAAGGACATGCCTTCGGACATTCTGAGAATGGCTACGTGGAATGTTAGTGGCATGAATGATGGCACAAAAGAGAGAGAGGTTCTGGAAGTGTTAGTGAATGCCAGGCTGGATGTATGTGGAATGACAGAGACCAAATGGAAAGGTTCAGATGTGAGAGAATGGGAATGTGGAATGGGTGTGTGTGCTGGAGTGAGTGAAGGAACAGCGAGAGAAGGTGCATGTTTGTTTGTAAGTAGCAAATGGAAGGAATGTGTAAGAGAGTATGGGTCTGTGGGTTCAAGGATTGTGTGGGTGAGAATGAAAGTAGGAATACAAACGTGGGTGATTGTATGCGTGTATGCCCCGACAGAGGATATACTTGAAAGAAAGAAAGAGGAGTTCTGGATGAATGTGGAGGCGTGCCTGGAGAAGTTTGACAAGAACGAAAGAATATTTCTGATTGGGGATATGAATGGTAAGGTGGGTGATAGGAAAGTTGAGGGAGTGGTGGGAGGGTGGGGGGTACCATCAGAGGTGAATGGGAATGGTAGTGCACTTGTGGACGTATGTGTGGGGAGGAGGCTGTGGATAGCCAATACCTTCTTCCGACACAGAATGATCCACAGGTACACGTGGAAACGGATGTTGACGATGAAAGATAAGACAGTGGTGGAACGAAAGTCATTGATTGATATGTATGTGTGGATGAACGAATGAAGAAATCTGTGATGGATGCTAGGGTGTATAGGGGTATTGGAGGGGGTCTGTCTGATCATTATGTAGTGGTAGCTAAGGTTAGGATACAAAAGAAGTGGGTGAGGAGAGCGGGAGGGAGGCGAGAGGAGGGTGGAATGGTGAGGAGGGTGGAGAGGTTGCAGGAGGAGGAAGTCAGGGAGGAGTACAGGAGAGCAGTGGAAAGACGACTAGGTGGGTTCGACCTGGAAGTTATGGAGGAAGTGGAGGAGATGAGCAAGGTGTTTAAGGATGAGATCTGTGCAGCATGTGAGGAGGTGTGTGGAGTGAGGAGAAGAGGGAGGGGAGTGAAAGGTACAGCATGGTGGACAGAAGAGGTAAGAATAGCTGTGGAAGAAAAGAAGAAAGCATATAGAGAGTGGTTGGGTAGTAGAGGGAATGAAGATTCCGAGAGACAGAAACGAGCGAGGTACGTGGAGAGTAAGAGGGTGGTGAAGAGAGTAGTGAAGGAAAGTAAGAGAAGAGTAGATGAGGAATTTGGAAGGAATCTGAGTGTAAAATGGAGGGAGAGTAAGAAACTGTTCTGGAAAGAAGTCAAGAAAGTTAGGGAAGGTAGCAAGGGAAACAGTAAGGGTGTGAAAGATAAGAATGGGAGAATGCTAGCCGAGAAGCAAGAGAGAGTCGAAAGATGGAGGGAGTACTTCAGTGAGTTGCTAAATGAAAGGAATGAAGAGCCAGCAAACATAGCTGGATATGGTATGGGAGGGAGAAGAAGAGAAGTAGTGGAGGAGGAGGTGGGGATCAGGAGGTCAGAAGTGTGGGAAGCCATGAAAAGAGTGAAGTTGGGGAAAGCACCAGGAACAGATGGAGTGTGTGGGGAAATGTTGAGGTATGGTGGTGAGATAGTGATAGAATGGGTATGGAAAATGTGCAAACTAGCATGGGAGAAGGGGAGTGCACCCGATGACTGGAAGACTGGCATAATAGTCCCCCTATATAAGGGCAAAGGGGAAAGAGGAGTGTGTGGTAACCACCGAGGAATATGTCTTCTAAGCGTAGTAGGGAAGGTATACAGTAGAGTAGTGATTGAGAGAGTGAGAGTGAGAACGGAGAAATGGATAGGCGACGAGCAGGGAGGTTTTAGGAAGGGAAGAGGATGTGTAGATCAGATTTTTACCCTGAATTGTGTTGTGGAGAAGTATCTGGAGAAGAAACAAAAAGTGTATGTTGCCTTTATGGACTTGGAGAAGGCCTATGACAGAGTGGATAGAGAAGGTTTGTGGAAAGTACTTAGAATATACGGAGTAGAGGGCAAGTTGCTGAAAGCAGTGAAGAGCATGTATGAGGGTGCAAAGGCGGCAGTACGTGTGGAGAGTGAGCAGAGCGAGTTCTTTGACCTGAATGTTGGTTTGAAACAGGGGTGTGTGATGTCCCCGTGGTTGTTTACTGTATATATGGATGGAGTCATGAAAGAAATATTATCAAGAGCAGTGGATGTTGGTGTATCGCTGAAAAGGGAGGGAATTGAGTGGAAGCTACCTATACTGCTGTTTGCGGATGATACAGTTCTGATGAGTGATAATGAATGGGAGTTGCAGGGTCTGGTAAATGAGTTTGGAACAGTGTGCGAAAAACGGAATTTGAAGGTAAATACGGGGAAGAGCAAGGTTATGGTCTTCGAAAGGGGTGAAGTCACAGAGTGTGAGGTGAAGCTGAACGGTCAGGCTATGGAGATCGTCAACTCTTTTAAGTATCTGGGCAGTGTGTTGAGTAAAGATGGGACTATGGATGAAGAGGTGCGGGAGAGGGTACAACAGGGGAAGAGGGTTGTAGGAACGCTAAAAGCAGTAACAAGAAATAGGGTGGTCAGTATGGAAGTGAAGAAGTCCTTGCATGACAGTGTGGTAATCCCGACACTGACTTACGGAAGCGAAGCATGGACGTTGGTTGAGAGACTCAGACCAAGAGTGAGAGCAGTGGAAATGAATTACTTAAGGAGTGCGTGCGGAGTTACATGGAGGGATAGACAGACTAATGAGGAAGTAAGAAGGAGGTGTGGTGTGGAGGTAGATGTGCTGGAAAGTGTGAAAAGGAACAACTTGAGATGGTTCGGCCATATGGAACGTATGGAAAGCGAGAGAATGACTAAGAGGGTGTACGAGAGCGAGGTGGAGGGACAGAGGGGGAGAGGTAGACCGAATATGAGGTGGAAGGATGGAGTGAGGAAGTACATGAATGAAGGCGGTGCTGGTTGGGGGGGAGGGGCGTCGACTGACTGGGGACAGAGGTGCATAGGGGCGGTTCGTTCGTGGCCACCCCTTCGGGGATCACGGCGTCAGGCAATAGATAGATAGATAGATAGACACCAAAAATATATTTGTGAGTAGCTTACTTTTATGTTCCACCATATGATAGTAGAAAAAACCCATAACACATTGAACATTAATTGGTATTCAACACTAACATGGACAGGTAACACAGTAAGGATTGTAATTGACACTGATGGGCTCCGACATGATTTTGAATGGTAAAATTTAATCTTGTTTCTGTTCGGGCTCTGTCTCATGTCGGTCACCCCCAGCTATGGGGTACATACCCGAGTATATACATACATACATACATACATACATACATACATACAACTACAGATCTCCTTCAACCCTATCTCAACACACTACATGGCTGGTGCACTACAAACAGACTTAATCTAGCCCCAGCCAAATCCACCGCAACCCTGCTCACAAGTTGGACAGGAGAACACGAATACATCCCTCAACTCACCATAAACAACACACCCCTAACACATACACACACACCCAAAATCCTAGGAGTAACATATGATACTCATATGACATTCAAACAGCACACCACAAACATTAAAAAGAAACTGACACCCAGACTTAACGCCCTCAGGTCACTTGCTCACACAAAATTTGGACACAACAAAGAAACTACCACCACAGTATATAAACAATACATAAGATCAGTGATGGAATACGCAAGCCCAGCCTGGGCTTCTAACCTAGCTGAAACACATCATAAGACCTTACAGACTATTCAAAACAAAGCCCTGAAGATCATTACAGGCTGCACAGCTACTGCACCCACAGATCACCTACATCAAGAAACCAAAATCCTCAAAGTCAAAGACCATCTGGACATGAGAGGCACTCAATTCCTGGCAGCAGCCTCCACGAACCAAGACCACCCACTAAACTACATGGCAACACACCCACAGACACCAAGAAATATCAAAACAACACCCAGCACACGGTATCACACACAATTATTGTCCTCTCTCCCTCCCTGCCCACCCCGAACCAACTTCCAGAAGCACATCCATACTCATATCTCTCACCGATCCATCCACTCACTCACAGACAACACAGCTGCATGCACGACCTCCCGAAATCCATCCTTCCGAATCCTCCCTTCCTCGCGAGGACAGAGTCCACCTGGCCAGGCTGAGATGCGGACACCATCCAGCTCTCCTGAGCTATCAGAAGAGACTGGATGACTCCGTTGTCGACGCCTGCCCGGGATGTAACACAGCACCCCATACCATTAAACACATCATAGAAGACTGCATTTCACACAACCACTTACGCCAACAACACAATCTACACTCAATGAGAGCTCTGTGGGAAAGCCCGATCGTGGCCATGGCCTTTCTCAGGGACTCGGGGCTGTTCGGCCAGGCAGCTTAGGGAACAACAACAACAACAACAACTATGGCCCATATCCAGCCATTAATCAAACAAATTGGACAAACATTGTCAGACAGCTGGCTTCTGTGAGCATGCCTATTGTTAAACTTTGATATACAATAACACAAAAAGTACTGTATAAATAAGACTATGTGACAAACCTGAAAAGTTTGTGCTCACTCTCCTCTGTGGCATGATGGTCAACAGCTTCAGGCCACGGCTCCCAGTTCCCCTGAAAAAGAGAAAGTTTCAACTGGTTATCATGAGAGCAGACAGAATAAGGTACAATAAATGCCAAGAAAACAAGGGTAGATTACGAATGTGTATTACCGTGGAAATACGCTTTCTCAATACAAGGGTAGAGTATGTATATGTATTACTGTTGTAATCCGACAACAACCAAAAATATTATTAAAGAGCGTTCCGTGAGTTCTAAAATAACAAATTTAAAGGTATTCTATGCAAACGGTCGTAGCATACCCAATAAATTTTCAGATTTAGAGGAGCTAGTGTTTACAGAAAATTATGATGTGATTGGCATAACAGAATCTTGGCTCAATACAGAAGATAGAGACATTTTGGCAGAGTATTCACTTCCCGGTTATGTAATGTTTGAGAAAAGCCGAATAAATCGAAATGGAGGTGGCGTTTTATTTTATATCAAAGAAAGTCTTAACCCTACCCTCTTGTCAAAACCTCAAATTGTGAATGTCGACACATCTTTTGTGCTAATAAAGAATAATAAAGGTACAAAAATAATACTTGCGTTAATGTACAGCCCTCCAGCTCAATCAGTGCAAACTGACCGAGAAATTTACAAACAAATTACAGATGTAAGTAACTCACAAGATACCGTAATTTTTGGCGACTTTAATTTACCTGTGACCAAGTGGGGCGATACTCTCTTCACACTCCGGACATGACTTGTATACGAACTTGCAAGAGAGTTCGCTTTATCAATTTGTTCGAACGCCGACCCGTGGTAATAACGTTCTTGACATTGTACTTGCAACAAAAGAAGAATTAATAGAGAATTTGAATGTTGGTGATGAATTCAGTAACAGCGACCATCGTACGATAACTTTCACTTTAAAGTTTACTAGTAACGAACCAAATAGTAGCATCGAAAAAGTCCCTAATTTCAAGAAAGCAAACTTCCATAAACTTAGAGCTATTTTTAAAGAAACTGACTGGAGCTTTTTAATTAACAATAACGACATAAATACATCTTGGAAGTTATTCGAAACCACTTACCTAAAAGCAGTGCAAGACTGCATACCATCGAAAATACGGCGTCCAGGCCATAATAATAAGCCCAAATGGTGGAATAAAGATATTTCAAACTGCCTGCTTGCTAAAAATTTTGCTAATGATAGATTAAAATCCTCACAAAATGACGAAGAACGGGTGAAATTTGTAGAGCTACGACGCAAAGCCAAAAAGTTAATTAAGCAAAGTAAAAAGACCTTAGAGTTACATATTGCGAATCAAAGTAAAACAACCAGAAAGAATTCTATAGTTATATCAGAAAGAAAAAAGTAGTTACTTCAACTGTTGGACCGTTAGTCGATAAAAATGGAGAATACACCAAAGACGAAGTACAAATGAGTAATTCCCTCAATACTGTACATTCTTTGCATCAGCTTTTACAACAGAAGACCTGTGATATCCCTACACCATCGCCGATTCAGATTGATAATTCAGATGTTCTAAGCAATATCACCGTTACAGAGAGAGAAGTATTGAATGGTTTAGATAAACTCAAGGTAAATAAAATGCCTGGACCTGATACAATCTCGCCTAGAGTTCTAAAGGAAGCTAAGGATGAGCTCTCCAAACCACTGACATTACTATTCAATAAATCCTTGCAGCCTGGAACTATGCCTGATAAGTGGAAGCTAGCCAACGTAACACCGATATTAAAAAAAGGCAGCAAATCCCTACCCAGTAACTATCGTCCAATTAGCGTAACCTCCGTTGTATGTAAAATGCTAGAAACGGTCATAAGAGACAGACTCGTAAATCACTTAGAGGAAAATAACATACTTAAAGATACTCAACACGGCTTTCGTAAAAAAAAATCCTGTTTAACAAACCTCTTAGACTTCTTCCACGATATCCTCAACCTCTACGATGAGAGTAAAGCTGTAGATATTATATACCTTGATTTTCAAAAGGCCTTTGACAAAGTTCCCCACAAACGTTTACTGCTAAAACTAAAAGCGCATGGAATACAAGACGGTGTGTTGAAATGGATAGAAAATTGGCTCAGCGACAGAAAGCAAAGAGTAGTCATAAACGGTAAGGCATCTAAATGGACCAATGTAAGTAGCGGGGTACCCTAGGGATCGGTACTAGGACTAATTCTCTTTCTAATTTACATCAACGACATAGATGAGGGTCTCACCTGTACAATCTCAAAATTTGCTGACGATACAAAAATTGCAAATAGCGTACTCTCAAAAGAACAAGTTGACGATATGCAACACAATCTAGATAAATTGTCATGTTGGGCCCAAATTTGGCAAATGAGTTTCAATGCGGATAAATGTAAAGTACTACATATCGGATACTTAAATGAGAAAGCAAACTATTCGATGAATGGCACTCAGCTTAAGAATGTAAACAGAGAAACCGATCTGGGAGTAACAATATCGAGTAACCTAAAACCGAGTCAACAATATTCAGAAGTTGTTAAGAAGGCAAACAAAATAATTTGCTTTATAGGCAGGTCATTTGAGCATAAATCCAAAGAAGTTATCCTAACCCTTTACAATCCTTAGTCCGCCCTCTACTGGAATACTGCCTTCAATCCTGGTGCCCTTATTACCAAAAAGATATAAACAAGCTAGAACGAGTTCAACGTAGAGTTACCAAAATTATACCTAGCCTAAAGAACAAACCATACGAAGAGCGTCTTAGAGAATTAAATCTATTTCCTTTAACCCAGCCCAGATTAAGAGGTGACTTAATTCAAGTGTTCAAAATCATCAAAGGCATCGACAATATGAACTGTAGTAAGTACTTCACTATCGACCAATCTAATTACACGCGGGGAAATGGTTGCAAAATTATTGGTAAATCTTTTAACTCACACGAATCTAAGAATTTCTTCTTCAATCGAGTTGTCAACTTGTGGAATGGGCTTCCCCGAGACGTTATAGACTGCAGCACCGTTGATTCATTTAAACTCCGCCTAGACAAATATCTCGCATCAAACCCGCGACTGACTGCGTTTGTAAATGAATAACTTTATTTTATCCCCCCTCAGTTACTAACCCATCTGTCCCCTACTAATTTCCTAATCCTGCCACGGACATTAGTTCCAGGGCAGTAATTCCCTTTCCAATGTTCACTTACCCACTCTAAACCACTGTTTGGACACTTGATCCTCAGTGTTTTGGAGGACAAGCAGGCTAGAAGGGTCACTAGATCTGTTGTTGCTTGATTTCCTTTGTACTCCTTTGTCCTAATTACAGAATAAAATAAATTGTTAGCATATTACAAACTATAAGTACCTTATGCTTTTCTAAATACTTCTCGCATAGCTGTCTTACTGAAAAAATTTGATCTACACACCCTCTTCCCCTCCTAAAACGTTTTCGGGCAAAATCGCACTGCTCTTCTCCTATTGCACCTTCTGTAACCTTTATTATCATCTCTATCAACACCCTGCCATACAGCTTTCCAACCACTGATATTAAACTGTGTTTGGTATGCTTCCACTGCGGTAAATAAAATAGCAAAACAGTGGTGGAACTGCCATCCGGGTGAGGGACTGCTCTGGGTCTGCTCCTTCAGTGCTAAGGGTCATAACCCACTTAGTGGAAATGGCACTGTGGAGTGGGTCAGTGGGGGCATGTCTTGGAGGTTGGAGGCAGTTTCTGCCATGGCCATCCCTTTTGGGGCGCTTCCTCTGGAAGTGGGGCGTCAGATTGATGATGATGATGATAAAAAACTAATACCTCTATAACTTGAACACTCCTGCAGATCTCCCTTCCCCTTATACAATGACAATACATGCACTCCTCAAGTCTAGTGTTACCATTGACACAACAAAGCACTCATTGAATAGTCTCACCAGCCAATCTATTATCACATCTCCACCCTTCTTAATACACTCCACAGCAATACCATCCATACCTTCTGCTTTTCCAGCTCTCATTCGTTTCACTGCTTCTTTCACCTCATTCTTACCAATCCATTCATTCATTCCCAAGTTTTCATAACAATATAATTCGCTACAAACTCCTAGTATTTGTTGAGTAGTAAAATTACAGTCAGCTGGAAAAAACAGACTATTAATTAAAATGTAAAACTTGCAAGCTAAACAAACCAAAACTTGGACAAATACAATATAAAGGCAAAATAACTGATCAAAATCGCTATGTGCAAATAACGCTTACTAAAATAACATTTATGAAATATAGTAGTGAATAATGACCATACCTGGAAGATGTGAGTGAGCCTGTGAGGTAGAAGGTGTGGAGGTAGAGCAGGAAGGTAAACTCCTGGTTCATACAGTCTGGTCTCCTCCAACCATCCAGCCATACCACGCACCAGGCTCACTACCTCTCCTACCTCCTTAGTCTGTGGGAATCCAAAGGCCTACATAAATACGCTACTTTAATCATCATTATCGTTTAAAAGCCTTGGAACACGATAAAGTAGCACAAGTTGACCTTAATGTCCTGAAAGCAGAATTCCATGTGTCACAGTCAAGTGAAGCATTTTTATTTAGTCTTATTTCCCTGAGGTCCCTGTCCCATATTTTCTTAGATCACACAAATAAATATGAGTTTGCATTGATTATTAGCATATTTAATAACACATTGAGGCCTGTGGGGGTACTGTATACCAGGGTGACTTGAGGCGGCTTAAATTTTTTAAAGTACAATTTGAGTAAAAGGTTAAGAACTGAAGTGAAATGCACTTCTAGTACATGAATGAATGAGTTATCCGTAGGTTTTACCAGAACTTCAGTAAGTATCAATCTTATTCAGTCAAGTGAAGTTTTATGTACCTGATCTCATCTCTCCGCTGAGTTCCCTTTGCTTTCACAGAACTGCAACTCTTCACTAAATTTTTATTATCCATCCTCTTCTATTATGAATAAAGAACACACATTAAGCTTACCAATGTCGAAGCCTCATCTCCTTCCTCCTGACTGATCTCACTCAAGCGGTTCTCTAGATGCTCCACCGCTGCAGTCACCTTCTTAGTGATCTTGTTGAGGAAGCCAGAGTTGACGAACCCTTGGTAGAACCGGTTGATTACGCTGCCACACTCATAATGGCTGTGGGAGGAAAGTAGAGGGTGTGAGCAAGATGTGTGTGTATTTTTTTTCTTCATTAGTTTAACTTTAACCTGACCACATCAGCTCCATACTAGAACTCTTATGTGGCTGGCCCAAAGGATTAGGTAAGAACTGATGTATATTTATTCAAATGAAGATGTAATCAAATTTAAATCATAGAACTGTCTGATATTCTGCTAACAGAGCATGGATGGCAGTTTCACAATTTTTTCTTATTTTCTTTACCCCCATGGGGGCCCTGGCCAGAAGCATACTAAGCACAGGAGCGTTCTGAAGAGAGGAACGAGTGGTCCACTGCTACAAAAGATAACTGCACCACTGACGTGGCGGGCGGTGGCATCGCCGCATCCCTACCCACCCAAGTAATTATTAGAAATTGCTAGGGGATAACTATATAGGCATAAGTTATGGCATATTACTTAATAGTGAATCCACAGAGGGTAATATATATAATAAAGTAGCATACAGTACAGGATAATACAAAAAACGTTGGTCCGTACTTTGGTCTAGGTGGTACTCTGGCCAGATGCAGCATGAAGTACATCTGTAGAGTTACAGGTAGGGCAGGATGGTCTGAGGGAAGGTCCACCACTTGTTGTCCCCATCGGTATACACTTAACTGGCCTGCACTAATACCGCTTACACCAACCTCCTCCTCCACACTCTGCCGGAAATTACACCATCTACTTTATCTACTATACTGTATATAGAATCAGGAAAAGCTTATCAATAATAATGTAAAACTTGCAAAATAAACAAACCAAAACGAGGATGAGCCAATATAAATGCAAAAGAACTAATAAAAATCTCTATGTGGAAATAACGCTTTAATCAAATGAAACTTTGAAATAAAAGAATACAAAACCACCACATAGGGTGTACATCACTACATGAGCAAGTAATCTGTTTCCCAAGCAAACTAATCGCAAACACAACAACGCACTATCCTCACGTTCAAGGAATTAGTCAATTTGAGAAGTTCGGGACGTTCTGGTAAATTTGATTAAACTCTGCATGAATAAAGAAACTCTGTATAAGATTGGTATAGTGTGACATCCTAAGTGTGACTGTACCAACCTTAAGGGCTTGTTCCAGAGTAAGGTTTGGGTCAGAGTACAGATGTGTGAGTAGTGCCGGCCAGACCCCCGATTCTGTCTCCCGCTGTGTGTCTAAGGTGAGGGCCGCTAGTGTGAACCAGGGAAACTGTGGGGCCGAAGGTCGTACCAGTAGGGAGTAGTAGGGGGCACTGGGAGATGTTCTTAACCATGATAGTATTCCCAGTACACCACCTCCTCCACTACTGCTGCTGTTGTTTAATTCATCACATTCCCAGCTCTGAAACAACAAATACTCTTTCTAATACCACATACTGTAAAGTATTAATATTATAACATCGATTTCATACTCCTCCATACCAGTATTATTTCCTTTCTCATACTCTGAACTCAGTAAAAAGAAATAGGAGTATAGAGTAAGGGTGCCAGGGTGAACCAGGGGAACTGTAGTGATTAGGGTTGTACTGTAGTAGAGAGCACTGAGGAAACACCCTTAGCCATGAAAACAGTCCCAGTACCCTACCTCCGCCTCAGCATCTATAATCCGTTCATTATAGGTAGGCCAGAAATTGTAACCCCTAACCTCTGCAACTCCAAAACAAGTACAGTGATTGACAAATAGTTATACCATTTGGGAAGAGTCAGCCAGGGAATAAGTAAGGAAATTTACAGCCCATTTGCTCTAGCCATTAATGAGTTAGAGGTTACAATTTCTGGCCTACCTATAATGAAAAAGGTATAAAACTACTCCCAGCTGTACATCACCACATATGGTAATGTATTCAAGTTCTTACACCACACACTGCCTGCAAGATATAAAGCCGTAGATAGACTTCAACCTTACACCACCACTACCACCATTGGACCTCAGTGGTCTGGTTAATCTGATCTACATAACTAACTAACTACCACCATTACTATCACACTATCACCACAAGCCTGACTATAACACCACCAGCACACTAACCTTAACAACAGTAGTAAAGGTGTGAAGGACATGATGCCATAATGGTGGGTGAGTGAAGGCATGTTGACAGAGCGTGTCCAGAAGGTACAGTACCCTCACATCATCAGTCCACTCTGGGACACCCACCAGCAGCTGGATCCAGAATCTTATGCCACCACTACCATTGCTTAAACCGTATCTGAAAAATCATGTATGTAAGTATGTATATACTCAGGCACATACCCCATAGCTTGGGGTGGCCGACTCAAGACAGAAACCACATTTAAAGTTACAATTCATAGGGTCCGGGACCTCTTTCGCGTTCCCTCAACCCTTTCTTTGTCTCGTCTAGTAGGTGAAGTCTACAAGAAGAGGATTCCTAGCCTCTGACTCATATAAAGTACTCTCTTTGTAAGCCTTTTATCTCCCATTCGCTCAACATGTCCATACCAGCACAGCACCCTTCTGTCCACTCTTGCCAACAACCGTTCCTGCTGCCCCACTCTCCTACGTACCTCTTTATTCCTCAATCTGTATCTACGAATTACTCTACAAATAATCCTCAAGCAGCTCATCTCAATCACATCCAGCTTTCTTCTCTCTTTTGTCTTCAGAGCCCATGTCTCAGCCCCATACATCACTGTCGGTACACCTATCCCTTGATAAATTGCAATTTTAGCTTTCATTCCAAGATTTTTCACTTTCCACATACTTCCCATTGATTTAGTTGAGCATGAGAGAAGCCATATAAGGATTTTTTTCTTAGACAACACTTCTTCTATACCAGGTAGGTTTTTTTTTTTTTTTTTTTTTTTTTTTTTTTTTTTTTTTTTTTTTTTAGAAGTTTAACCAGACCACTGTGCTCCCCAAAAGGTAACCTCTTACTTTAGTTTCTTACTTTAAGAACACAATTCCACAGTTTGTCCCTTGGGTACTATTACCTAAGGGACCACTGTAACAGTACTGTACTTCCATAACAAAAAATGTCAGCTAATGTGTACCCCATCACAGTTCTCTTACTGCTCTGAAGAACAGGGTCTACACTACAAAAACTTGGAGTTACAATATACATTTCAATACAGTTTCCATAACTAAACTTTAAAGAAGAAACCGGAACTACATTGATTTTTTTAGTCATCTGTAACGAGGCAAGAATTAGCTTGGATAATGGTAGTACTTCTTACACAGACTGCTGTAAGTCTGACAGGCATTATCAGCCCAGGCTACATAGTTAACATCACTAGCCATGTCTAAAACTGTTTGTTCTTATCACTTTATGCCATGCTGGTGCACTGTGTATAGGGCAGCACCCATAACTACTACTGTACTGACTGGGAGCCAAAGCGTCACATATTTTCCCTTGCCCCTCAACTTTCCCTTCATAATTGTTAAGGGGCACGGGGCCCTAGGTGGGGTTTTGGTGTCCCGGACATTTCCGCACTCTCCTCAGCCCCTCGCCTGGGAGTGGCTTCGGTCATCTGGGCTTTCTTAGTAGTAAAGCTGGGAGGGTTCTGTGGGGGTGCTTGGTTAAGGCCTTGACCTTGCTCGGGACCTTGGGGCTGTTCAGTAAGATAGCCTGGGGAACAACTACAGTACTACTGTAATTGAAACCTGTACAAAAAAGCATCCTCCTCATAAGGTGTTGCACTTAACCCTACTGTCCCCCTACTGACCCCACGCTACCCTCCTCGCACCGCCCCATCACACTCCTTTGCTCCCCCTCCAAAGTCATGGAACGCCTAGTATTACAACTAATTACACCTGACCTACCCCTAGCTCCAACACAACATGGCTTTAGGCCACTGCACTCCACAAACACTCTTCTCACAGACCTTACACAAAGAGCTTTCGACGGCATCAATTCAGCTAGACCACCACACAGATCACTATTAGCCACACTCGACATTAGTAAAGCCTTCGATGCCATCCCCCCGCCACAACCTAACAAACAAAATCTACAACACAAACATGCACAACAACACAAAACGGTGGCTGGCCAACTTCCTAGCAGGCAGATGTGCACACGTATCTTTTGCCGGTCAGTCATCTAAAATCAGAAACTTTCCAAACGGAGTCCCACAAGGATCCGTCCTATCGCCCGCACTCTTCAATCTGTACATGCACGATATAACTACACCCAATACGCCCCAAATAAACTTAGCCTCCTATGCAGATGACATAACACTCACATGCACACACCATGACCCAAAAAGAGCAACAGATCTCCTTCAACCCTATCTCAACACACTACATGGCTGGTGCACTACAAACAGACTTAATCTAGATCCAGCCAAATCCACCGCAACCCTGCTCACAAGTTGGACAGGAGAACACGAATACATCCCTCAACTCACCATAAACAACACACCCCTAACACATACACACACACCCAAAATCCTAGGAGTAACATATGATACTCATATGACATTCAAACAGCACACCACAAACATTAAAAAGAAACTGACACCCAGACTTAACGCCCTCAGGTCACTTGCTCACACAAAATTTGGACACAACAAAGAAACTACCACCACAGTATATAAACAATACATAAGATCAGTGATGGAATACGCAAAGCCCAGCCTGGGCTTCTAACCTAGCTGAAACACATCATAAGACCTTACAGACTATTCAAAACAAAGCCCTGAAGATCATTACAGGCTGCACAGCTACTGCACCCACAGATCACCTACATCAAGAAACCAAAATCCTCAAAGTCAAAGACCATCTGGACATGAGAGGCACTCAATTCCTGGCAGCAGCCTCCACGAACCAAGACCACCCACTAAACTACATGGCAACACACCCACAGACACCAAGAAATATCAAAACAACACCCAGCACACGGTATCACACACAATTATTGTCCTCACTCCCTCCCTGCCCACCCCGAACCAACATCCAGAAGCACATCCATACTCATATCTCTCACCGATCCATCCACTCACTCACAGACAACACACAGCTGCATGCACGACCTCCCGAAATCCATCCTTCCGAATCCTCCCTTCCTCGCGAGGACAGAGTCCACCTGGCCAGGCTGAGATGCGGACACCATCCAGCTCTCCTGAGCTATCAGAAGAGACTGGATGACTCCGTTGTCGACGCCTGCCCGGGATGTAACACAGCACCCCATACCATTAAACACATCATAGAAGACTGCATTTCACACAACCACTTACGCCAACAACACAATCTACACTCAATGAGAGCTCTGTGGGAAAGCCCGATCGTGGCCATGGCCTTTCTCAGGGACTCGGGGCTGTTCGGCCAGGCAGCTTAGGGAACAACAACAACAACAACAACCCTACTGTCTAAGTAACTTAACATACCTGGAGTAATTTTTGATGTGGATGAGTATGACAGCAGCCAGTAGCGTGACGACCTTTCCTGGACCAACTGTACTAACCAGACTCTTGGCCAGACTCAGGTAGCTCTGGTCGGCACTCAGGCACTTCTGGATACTCACTATGAACCTGTGGGATATTGTAATAATACCTGTACTTATAATGTAAAACTTTCAAAATAAACAAACCAAAACTGGGACGACACAAGATAAACGCAAAGAACTAATCAAAATCGCTATGTGGAAATAACGCTTAAAAATATAAAATTTTGAAATAAAAGAACACAATCCACCACATAAGGCAGTGGTCTTCATTGTGCGGCTCGCAATGACCTGATTGGCGGCTCACAAGAGTGGAGAGAGAGAGAGAGAGAGAGAGAGAGAGAGAGAGAGAGAGAGAGAGAGAGAGAGAGAGAGAGAAGATAGAGAGAAGAGAAGATAGAGAGAAGAGAAGAGAAGATAGAGAGAAGAGAGAAGAGAAGAGAAGAGAAGAGAAGAGGAGAGGAGAGGAGAGGAGGAGAGGAGAGGAGAGGAGAAGAGATGAGGAGAGGAGGAAGGAGAAAGCAGGAGAGAGAGAGAGGAGAGAAAGAGGAGAGAGAGAGAGAGAGAGAGTACAAAGGAGTACAAAGGAAATCAAGCAACAACAGATCTAGTGACCCTTCTAGGATGCTTGTCCTCCAAAACACTGAGGATCAAGTGTCCAAACAGTGGTTTAGAGTGGGTAAGGGAACATTGGAAAGGGAACTACTGCCCTGCCACTAACGTGGCAGGACTAGGAAGTTAGTAGGGGACATATGGGTTAGTAACTGAGGGAGGATAAAGTTATTCATTTACAAACGCAGTCAGTCGTGGTTTGATGCGAGATATTTGTCTAGGCGGAATTTAAATGAATCAACGTGCAGTCTATAAACTCTCGGGGAAGCCCATTCCACAAGTTGACAACTCGATTGAAAAGAAATTCTTAGATTCGTGCGAGTTAAAAGATTTACCAATAATTTTGCAAACCGTTTCCCCGCGTGTAATTAGATTGGTCGATAGTGAAGTACTTACTACAGTTCATATTGTCGATGCCTTTGATGATTTTGAACACTTGAATTAAGTCGCCTCTTAATCTGCGCTGGGTTAAAGGAAATAGATTTAATTCTCTAAGACGCTCTTCGCATCTTTCTTTGTTCTCGATTGAGAGAGAGAGAGAGAGAGAGAGAGAGAGAGGAGAGAGAGAGGAGAGAGAGAGAGAGAGAGAGAGAGAAGAGAGGAGAGAGAGAGAGAGAGAGAGAGAGGGAGAGGAGAGAGAAGAGAGAGAGAGAGAGAGAGAGAGAGAGAGAGAGAGAGAGAGAGAGAGAGAGAGAGAGAGAGAGAGAGAGAGAGAGAGAGAGAGAGCTATCTGTAATCAGAAAAAAGTCCAAAGTATTTGATATATATTGCATCATTATGCCGTATCAGATGTAGCATTTAATACAATTGCTAATGGGAATAGGCCTAGTGGCCCTGGCAATTCTTTACTTTTCATAATTATTCAACACAAATAGAAAAGGAGATAAGAGAGAGCACCCATTATACAGGAATGATGAGAGAGGGAAAGAGAGAGAGGAGAACGAACATGGCGAAAGTAAAAGAACAGCTGGCTCATTTCCGGTCATTACAACATTAAATGATTTTTTTTTTTAATTTATATTAGTAAAGTCAAGAATTTTAATATAATTTATTTTTACTAAAGAATTTCATATAATACGGTAATTATTACTATAGGTAGCGCCAACGAACTTGACACAAATATCGATCCCTGACCTCTTCGTAACTCAAAAGGACCTTGAGTAAACTGGCTGTAAATATCTACACCTATTTCCTGGTGGACTCTTCCCAAATTATAGAATTGTCAGCCCGATTGCTTTCATTAATTTTGAGTTATAAGACGTTAAGAGGTTCAGATTATTGTCAAGTTCGTTGGTGCTACCTATAGTCTTGTTTTATAAATCTGTGGCTAGGGAAACCCACAAATATATGTAATTTAGTTCCTATATATTATTTTGTTCTGTTTATCCTCTGTTAACTCTGTTCGAAATCTGGGTGTATATGTGAACTCCCGATTAGATTTCAAAGAGCATGTAAACCAGATAGTTAAAAGTTGTTACTTGCACATCAGAAATCTCTATTTGGTGAAGCCGTTTATAACCAGACGTTGCCTCCTGACGTTGGTTCACTCATTGGTCTTCTCTCGTGTTGATTATTGCAATGCCCTGTTGGTGGGTCTTCCAAATTATATTTTGAAGAAAGTTCAGTCTGTTCTTAACAGGGCCGCAAGACTAATTTTTGGTGTTCCACCTAGAACTCCTACTACATCTCTTCACATAGAACTGCACTGGCTGCCAGTAAGAGCAAGATAGAATTTAAGTTGTGTTTGGTGACTTTTAAGGTTCTCAAATTTGGTGAGCCTAGGTACCTTGCGGAGCTGCTCAGGCGCCCACCGGCACACCATGGTGTAGTTGTGCGTCATGACAATGACCCTTTTCGTCTTGATGAACCAAGGGCTTTCCAGCAGTCTTCTTTCTTTGAGAGGTCATTCTCCTACATGGCTCCGAGGTTGTATAACAGGTTGCCGCTGTCCATGAGACAACTGAGTTCTGTTGAATGCTTCAAGAGACAACTTAAGACTTTTCTCTTTGAGAGAAGCTATGATCTTGAGAGAGGTGTCATGACAGATGGCTATAGAGTTTAGGCTATTTTGCCACTGCTAGTGATTGTTAAATGTGTGTTGTATATAAGACTTCTTTTGATGCATTGATTTTGTTCTTTTTTCTTTCTCTTTCCGAGCGCTAGTGAATTCTTCGGAAAAATTGGCGCTTATGAGAAATAAGTAACATGCTTATTATTATTATCCTTGTGGCTTATTTGCCTTATGGCTTATGCGGCTCTCACTCTGAATATGTCATGAACTTTTGGCTCTCTCGAAAATATTAGTGAATAACACTGACATAAGGTGTTTTTACAGTCTCGTATTGTAAATATAAAATAGGAAGCTGATGGAATGGGCATAACTCAAGACCTTCTAAATTCTCATCATAAAGCTATGGGTTTATGCAATAGTACTCCATTATTTCTTTATTTTATATATTCTTTTATTTATAAATAATTATTTTACTTAAGCGTTGTTTCCACATAGCGATTTTGATTAGTTATTTTGTCTTTTTACTGTGTTCGTATACGTTTTGGTTTGTTTATTTTGCAAGTCTTAAATAATAATATATAAACTTTGAAAAACTGACAGAATATGAATTATTGAATATTTACTATAAAATGAGGGAAATTTGTAATGCTTATGCAGTCCTCCCCAGCTTCTACTTTAGTACTTTTACACCTCTGACGAACCTCCATTCTGGTCTTTCAGTTCTACAAGACTCATAAGTGATTAGAATATCCACAAAACATTTCAACTATGTTTCATGTTTTTAAATTTCACGATAATGTTTTGCAAAATCTTCAATACGTTGTTTTCACATAGTGATTTATATTAAGTTCTTGTGTCTAAATATTGTGTGATTTCTGATTTTGGTTTGTTTGTTTTGCAAGTTTTACATATTTATTTAATATCTTACAAAAACACAAACATATATATGATGAATACCAATAAATTGGTTGCTCTACCACACTGCAGTAAAATTAAATTATAACTCTCTGCAGAGAAACGGTCTTTAAAACTTGTATTTATGTAACTCTACAAAGCAAAAATTACATGAATATAACATCATTGCGACAAAACAGTCTTACTTGGCATTTGTGATAATATCTTCAGCCTGAGAGAAGAATAGCGGTGTGATGTGAGCCAGGGCGCTGATAAATGCCTCGTACCGACCCTGAGTGGCCAGTTCGTGTAAGGAGTCCACTCCGTGTTCACAAATCTGGGGAGTGAATAAAGGAGCAAACTATAGTAGTGTGGTAATGGAAGGGCTGTGATGTCAAAACATGGCAACCAATATGCCTGGCCATATGCTTAACGGGAGACTATAAAATTTAAGTGTAGTTAGAGCGCTCTCGCTCTGATCCACGTGCTTGACCTTCTCTTGAAGTATTTACAAGAACGCCTAGGTCGATGGATACAATTTCTCTGATTGAGATAGTAGAGGTCTTCTCCACGGAGCTTTGCGGTGGCCAGGTGGCGGCCTGTGTTCTTTAAATATTTTTAAATTTTGTGATAAATTAATTGTAATTACAGTATTAATGTACCGTATTGCAATTCTGTTTAGCTGTTTTTGGTGTCGAGACTATACCGGTAGGTAATGTTTTGTGTTTAGCATGCATTTTAGCTAAGTTGTCCTGACAATTTGCTAGGACCGAGGGTGTACTATATGTGACCGAAAGTGTACTAGACATGAAGAGAGAAAAGTAACAACAATACATTTTTAATATCATTTCACTCTTATCAAATCAGACAGCCAAATAATTGAATTAAAAAAACATAAAGAAAATAGTTGATCCCACCTCAGGTATGGAGTGTCCCCAGGTAGTGAGTAACAGAGCAGCATACAGAGCCAAGGGTTTCTTCTCCATGATGCCTCTCTTCAACACATGCATCTGCGACCTGAAATAGTACATATCACATATGTACGCTGTTTATTATAGGTAGGCCTTAAATTGTACCCATTAAGTGTGTGAATTTGTATTTTGTTTTTGTGTGTTCGTTGTTTTCTGTTGTCCCTGTTCTTGCTCTGTCTTGAGTCCCCACCACCCCAAAAAAAAAAAAAAAAAAAAGTAAAATAAAAATAAATAAATAAATAAATAAATAAAATTAAATAAAAATAAGAAAAGTGGGGATTGGGCTTGAGTAAAAAATAGTAAATAGATATAGATAGAACTCCTGAAGCTAAAAAAGGGCTAGAGCAAATTACCTGTAAAACACCTATTCCCTGTATGACTCTTCCCAAATAGTATCAATATTAACACAACTATACTACTAATTTTTTTAGTTATAGAGGTTAGTGGTTGGAATGTTTGGCCTACCTATAACGAACAGGGTATAGTTTAACTAAATCAATGAGCTCCATACCAAAAACTCTTATAGAGCTGGCCAAAAGGATTAGATAAAGATGCTATACATCAGTTCTAATGAAGAGATGTAGTAGATCAAAAGATTCCTTATAATTAACTTCTAATGAGCAGAAGAAAACAAGATGCATTAACAATCAATAACCTATCCACATTCATTAAAATATTTAACTTGAAAACGAACTCAAAAGTTACTGCTCAAATTAATATAACGAATACATTAAAATAAAAAAACGATCAAAATTACAACACACTAAACAAAATCTATATGTGGAAAAATGCATTTAAATTTATCTGAAATTAAAGTATGAAAACAACAAACTTATAATATCCACATATCTGTACACCACTACACGAGACAGTAGATTGGTTTCCCACGCCACCCTAGTAACAAATGTGTTGGTGTATCGAGGCTAACTAGTACGAAGCGCAATCAGGAATCGTAATACAAATATGTATAGGCAGATGCAAATTGTGTTTTTTTTTTTTTTTTTAAAGAGACAATTAACGGAGGAAGGAAAAACACAGATAAAACAAAAAGGTCCATGTGCCTAAAGGCATCCTCCATTCATAAAATGTTTGTAACAACTGAATTTAAACATTTGCAGATTGTAAGTTTGTGGAAAGCAATTCGAGGGAAGTGAATTCCAAAGAGTAGTAGCTCTGGGGATAAATGAATTCTGATAAGCAGAAGTTCTGCATTGTGGAGGAGAAAGTGTAAATTCATGGGCGCTCTCAGCTGCCCTAGTTCTACGCGGAAAGATGTGGAGAGGCGGCACAATTGAAGCAAGTTCCTCGGAACAATTGCTGTGAAAATATCTGTAGAATAATGCAAGGGATGCAACGTTTCTTCGTATGGATAATGTAGGAAGGTCCTGTGTGATTGCAGGGTTATTGATTAATCTAATAGCTTTATTTTGAATTTTGTCCAACTGCCTCAATGCAACCACTCCACTTCCACCCCACAGAGGTGAACAGTAATCCATCTGAGAACGCACATGACTTTTATATATCACGGCCAACTGCGAAAGAGAAATAAATACTGTACTGATAAATTACTTTATTTAAATTAGACAGTTATATAATGTGAAAAAGTACAAAAGCACACAAAATGTCATAAAGCTACTGTATTGTAATCTAAACAAAAACATAGGGAAAGTAAATAAACAGCAGTCAAGATTTCCAGCTGGCACAGGGATACAGGTCTCCCTCGGTTTACGTTCCTGAAAACCGATCTTAAAAGGAATAATCATATAGCGAACACTAAAATTAATGGCATAAATGGGGATGCATTCTGGGACCAGCCACAACCCAAACACAAATACCTAAAAAAATATAATAATATCGTAAATTGGGGCATCGCGTAGTGAGGGAGACCTGTACTTTTATTGATTCTATTTTAGTTACAGTAGAAACAGGCGAGGGATCGCGAAAGTGGTCCCGGACCCTGAGAATAGGAACTTTAAATTTTGTTTCTGTTCAGGCTCTGTCTCGTGTTGGCCACCCCCAGCTATGGGGTATGTGCCTGAGTATATACATACATACATAACAATATAGAAATGAGAAATGCAAAAACAGAAATTAACAAGCTAATGGGTAAATTATGGTAATAGGTAAATTATGTATATTTTGTTTACCATAGCTCTACCGTACTGCAAATGTCAGCTTAATTACAGTTTATAAGTAAGGTTGCCTGAAACACCATAATTAGGACGTGAGACTGAAACCGTACATCATGTAGACCAGTCGTTGTTTTTGAGCATGTGTATGTATGTATGTATGTGTTTGCTGTACATACCCCTGGGTGATGGTGGGTGAGGTAGGGTCTGGTAGTTGGTGTAGTAGTGATGCAGGACAGGCCAGAACAGCACGGACCTGTGGTTCTGGCTGGTCCAGGCGGTGTAGTCTTAGGCGGCCCATTAAGGTCCACGCCCAATCATCAAATACCTACGAAAGTAAAAGTAATTAGTTGATTCAGGATAAGGCAACCGAGTAATGTCCACAACCATTCATCAAACAATAAGGATTGAGTCATTGATACAGTACTGTAATTAGGTGGCCCAATAACGTTCATGCCCAATCATCAAACACCTAGGGTATAATAAGGATTTAGTCATTGATACAGTAATTACTGTAGGTGGCCCAATAATGTCCATGACCAATCATTAAACTGGGGCCCCGGGTGGGCCCGTGTCTCTGAGTCTTCTCCTGGGCGACCTAGATGTGTGCAAGTAGGGTTTTTTTTTTCCCTATTTTGGGCTGTGTCTTGAGTCGGCCACCCCCAGCTATGGGGTATGTGCCTGTGTATATACGTACAATACATAGTTTTATCTATCTATTCTATATGCTCAGGCCCAATCCCCACTTTTCTGATTTTTTTATATACATAGTTACAGTAATACAGGGAGGGTTCTGTGGGGGCGCTCGGTTATGGCCTTGGCCTTGCTTGGGGTCTTGGGCTGTTCGGCCAGGCAGCCTGGGGAAGAACAACAACAACCTTATAAAGAAAAATTATATTATTGCAATTTCAACTTGTTGGCCATTTGCATTCCTATACGGCTGGACAACAGATTAATAGATCAGTTTTGTATTTTGCATCATACTGTATATGTCCATGCCCAAACCTCAAGTAGCAAAAATGGAAGTAACTAAATTAAGTAATATATAAGTCAAGTTACCTTCTCTGGAGGTGGTGCGTATATAACAGAGGTGACCTGCTTCACTCCCTCCGTCAGTATACTGCGTGCGTACATGTCACCACAAACTTTAGAATGGGCTTCTACCACAGTCAGAGCAACCTGAAAAATATATTGGTCAGTATCAAAATAACCTTTGATAGCCTGAATGAAACCATTGGTGTGCTTGTAATACCGGTATATAAAAAGTTGACATCCAAATTCAAGGTTAGGCCTAGTTATTTCTGGCCTTGTTCATTGTTTTGTCTTTTTACTGTGTTCGTATATGTTTTGGTTTGTTTATTTTGCAAGTTTTACATTATAATACCGTATGAAGCGCTCACAAAAAAAAAACATGTGAGTCTAGCCTATAGTATTGCATGTTAAACTTATTGACGTGATTTATAATGTGTTTAGTTACTTCAACCTCTTTGAGTGAGCTGTGGGCAGAAAGCTAATTTTGGAGAGGTGATTTAATTTATATATTTCACTACACACACCAAACACCTCCCAACGAAATTAATGAAAGAATGTGATCTTACAAGGATTTGAACCTGGGTTACCACATACAGATCTTAAAACACTAACCATTACACTATCAAGAGTGGTGATGGGCTGGTCTATCAGAGTGAGAGCTGAGCAATCTCTGCCATACCCATAGCTTACTCTGACTGTTCCTTTAACTTATATATTTTCTAGATCTCAAGTGACGGCGTCTCTTCCGTGGATTGACCTCCCAATCTACCAAGATTGGAAGCCAAAGCATCACATTTTTTCCCTTGCCCCTCAACTTTCTCTTCATAATTGCTGAGGGGCACAGGGCCCTGGGTGGGGCTTTGGTTTCCCGGGCGTTTCCGCACCCTCCCCAGCCCCCCGCCATGGAGTGGCTTCGGTCACCCAGGCTTTATTGTGGTCGGCGGGGAGGGTTCTGTGGGGGCACTCGGTTATGGCCTTGGAATTGCTCGGGGGCTTGGGGCTGTTCTGCCAGGCAGCTTGGGGAACAACAACAACAATACTATCAAGACAGTTATGAGATTGAGAGAACTCTATTTCTGAATGCTAAACGGCAACCACTGAGTTCACAGGATAGCGAGAGGGTTAAAATGTAAAACTTACAAAACAAACAAACCAAAACCAGAAACTCCACAGCATAAATATTCTTAATCTATTTCCCTTCCTACACCTAATACCCTCAAATGAAATTAAATATAGCATATGATCCTCCCGGGATTCGAACCTGGGATACCATATACAAAACTTAAACTCTAACCATTACACCACCAAGACAGTTAAAGGTTCAGCACATGACCACGGTTAATATCCATTTATCGAATACTGGATATCAATCTCATCATGTACTGGACCCAACTGCACTATGAAGAGTGTAATGCTCATGTGGGAGGAAATAACAATTTATGGAGACATACCTTGCGGTGAAGTTGTTGTGGCAGCACCAGACTTGTAGCAGTAGAGTCCAGTCCCCAGTGTAGTCTAGAGAACACCAGTCGAGCCAGCTGACTCTCAACACTAGAGGGTGGCATGAACAGTAACCAGTGGGCCAGGCAGGTCACGTCTCCCTCACTAGGCTCCCAGGTCTCCAGGGGCAGGGCTCGGAACAGGTACAGTGACATACCTCCCACGCTGCTCAGACGTTCCTGTAACGACACATGGAATATAATACAATGTATGTACCGTATGTATATACTCAGGCACATACCCCATAGCTGGGGGTGGCCGACTTGAGACAGAGTCCGAACAGGGACAACACTACACAATATAAAAAAAATATATATTAAAATGTAAAACTTGCAAACTATATATAAATTCACACACATCTAGGTTGCCCAGGAAAAGACCCAGAGACCAAGGATCATTAAGGGCCTCCAGGTCTCCCCCGACCCCAAACCTCCCGGATAGGTTCCGGTCTCAGCAGGCAGACACGCAGCGGAGCACACCACAATGCCCGCCCACCTCACATCCAGGCATGACCCTTCATATACACTGGCTCCCCGGGCCAAGCGTCTGACAGACTATTATCTAGTCTAACTGGCGCCCGACCACCTCTTCCAACGACCGCGTTATCACTTATTTATTCACAAGCATTCTCCATTCATTCCTATTTATTACCACTTCTCTTGCCTGTTCTACAATATAATAGTGCATATAAATAATTGAACCATGTACAATTACAGCATGCTCATAGAACATTCCTTATATAATGCCTAAGAATCTAAAAACATAATTCATGTGTAACATACATTCAAGGTCAATAATGCTGATACAGTACATACATTTTCGAAGCTGTCTTGGGCTAAATTGAATCCCCTTATAAATAAATTCTTCACCCGTTCTTTGCATTTCGGAGGTTTACTTAATCGGTTCGAAGCTTCAAAATGAATCAGAATTAATGACCGTGACTGTACAAATACATCACCCACCCCAACCTCGCGACATGAAACAAACACCTGCCCATTATTTGAAGACCGGAAAGGACTTCCTTAGAGCGTGAGTGTAGATACCAGAGTTGTAGACAGTAATAGAAACATGATGAGAGAGAGCTGGACTATCGGATATCAACATTATACTTTACTTTTTAAAAACTAAATGTCGCTTACCACCTGGGCGAGGTGGCACATAGAAAAAGATAAGAAAATTAATACCATAACAGGGAAAAACAAAGATCAGAAATAAGATTCACACCTTGACATCACATTCACAATTAATACCATAACAGGGAAAAACAAAGATCAGAAATAAGATTCACACCTTGACATCACATTCACAATTTCTTGCCATTTGGAATAGCAGTTATTGGTACCCAGACATCTTCTATACATTAATGTATACATATAAATGGATAATAAAAGTGAGTGTACATACCTGAGTTGCAGACAGTAGTAGAGACATGGTGATGGAGTGTTGTGCTGCCACGGAGGCCAACAGGTCCCGACCGCTGCGACTCAGGGACTCTCGGGTGCCTTCATTCACAAACGTTGCCTCAAACATGTTGGAGACCACCACCTGCAAGGTTTCATTGTTACATTTATATTTGTTTTCACCAACCCACCAATCAACTTACAAATAAATCTAACTAATGAAATCAATGAAAGTAATGAATACATGTGGTACTCTAAGGACTCCAACATAGGATACTCACACCAAAATTCATTTAAGGAAATTACAAAACAAATTACAATAGTATTATACCCTGTTCCAAATAAGTAGGCTTTAAAACTCTAGAACATTAACCTCTATAACTCGCAAATAACTAAAGAAATCTAGATAATATTTTTACCTTTGGGGAGGGTCAGCAAGGGAATAGGTGTGGAGATTTACAACCTATTTGTTCTACCCTTTTTTGAGTAACAGAGGTTAGGGTTCACGATTTCTGGCCTACCCATTTGTAACAGGGTATATTAAATCACTGAAAGAACATGTTCCATGCCACCTATCTCAAACTATAACTTGACATCAAGAACATGTTCCATGCCACCTATCTCAAACTATAACTTGACATCAAGAACAATCAGTACATAAATTAGTGATAATTCTCCAGATACATCTGTACAGCCAATATCAATAGTTGGCAAATAACTTTGATAATTTGTGTGAAATTATAATGTAAAACTTGCAAAATAAACAAACCAAAACATATACGAACACAGTAAAAAGACAAAACAACGAATCAAAATCGCTATGTGGAAACAACGCTTAAGTAAATAAATTATTTATAAATAAAAGAACACAATCCACCACATAGGGTGTACATCACTACATGAGCAAGTTAGTCTGGTTCCCAAGCAAACTAATCGCACACATAAGAGAGGAACATAACTTGACACTTCTATGACATAAATTGTATAAAACTTCCTAACAGATCTAAACATATAATGTATAATCAAACTCTAGTCAGGCTGATAAACAAATAAATTAATTATAAACCTCAGGAAAACAGTAAAGTTGAAGCTATAAAGGTATTACATGACTAGAAAACTTTTAACTATTTTAATTAAACAAAAAACTGCTCCACTCCTGTCTATAAAAAACAAAACAAAGATAAACAAAGAGTATTAATAAAAAAACAATAGTTTTGTTTTTTCACTGAGCCTACTACAGGTGGACTGAGGGTTCAAACTACGCCCAAAATATTGTGTTTGTAAAATTAACACCGTGTGGGTCGTGGCACGGTGGGTTGGCGTCTGACTGCTGATCGAAGGGTCTGCAGTTCAATCCCACACCATGCCACTGGTAGACATCAAGAGTTTGGACACTTAGGTCTAGCGATTCATGGCAAATGTCCAGTAAAGTCGCTGTAACAAGGGCACGCTCTAGCCCTGTCAATCAAGGTAGTGCACGATGTTAAAAACTGCACAATGACATCATTTTCATGTGAGTTATCTAGCTTTGTATTCATGGCACTGTACATTTTACGCTCATTACAAGACTTCTGACATTGACTGTACCATGAATATATGATTTAAATGTAAAAATTGCAAACAAAGTCAAACCAAAACTGGGACAAAGACAATATAGAGTCAAAACATATCAAAATTGCTATGTGGAAACAATGCTTACTAAAATAAAATTTATGAAATGAAAGAACACAATCCACCACATAGGGTGTACATTACTAAATGAGCAAGTTAATCTGGTTCCCAAGCAAACTAATCGCACATATAACAACGCACTATCGTCACGTTCAGGGAATTAGTCAATTTGGGAAGTCCGGGACGTTCTGGCAATTTTTTTACTAAACTCTGCATGAATAAAACAAACTACAATTAGTGTTAAAATGATCTATTAAAATCAAATTTGCAACTTAACAAGACATTAACAATAGTACAAAATACAAATATTGATAAGATATCTATAATATTACAAAAAACATATATACAGTACTGTATATAGCACTCACTAACGATAGTGCTATCGGGTAGGTACCTGTAAGCATAGCATGCATCAAGTGACCCCTATCAATAACTACCCTACAAATAACCTACATTTATCATACAAATAAACTAAGGAAATCGCAAAAGCAAGCAATTGATACTATCGACAATGAATACATATAATATAAAGACAAATAATTGCAAAATATGAGGAAGCAATAACAGATTTAAACAAAGAGCACTCTTTGAACAAGAATAATCAATTTATACAGTTTATACAATTTATACAGTTTATACAATTTATACAATTTATACAGTACATACCTGGATAAACTCGGTCTCGGTGGCATCCCGTGCAGCAGCCATGTTAGCCAAGGCAGAGAGGAGGTAGTAGGATTCATTCTCATCCATGGCAGCCAGGCGGTCATGGAACTGTCCCCGAGTGTCCCGATGGCTCACTAACTCGGCCCACTCCACCACACTGCCTCCCGGGACACTTACATCCTCCGCTCTCACACCCACGTGGAGTATGTGAACGATTTTCCACAAGCTGCATAGACACAAACATTATAGTATACATACTGGTAGATAGTGTACTTTACATACATACAATGGTTAACATCGCTTACACATTGCAACAGTTCAGACGTGGGTTGCCTTTCGGCAGTTGGGAGTATAAGTCTTGACATATCACTGCCCCATCATGTCATCAATATGGCTGATGTTGGCATAGTAGTAATTGTACCTCAAAGGATTCAACAAAGTCCCCTTGCAGCACCTGCATCACATCAGCCTCAACAGTGCTGCAACAAGACAACACCATAACAAGACTATACTGTACATTATGCAACTTGGACTATAGAATAATAAACGCGTCACAACACTGCCTCACCATGCAAACATGGAAGCCTTGGAAGTGCAATACCAAGACAGCGCCAATAGCAAAGCTGTATGGCTGTTGGTCCATAAGTGAACCGCCATCCCCCCTATTAGTTGCCTTGTACGACATGCATTAGGATGTGTAAGGCATATTCTTTTTTCCTCCACCATAAGATGAAGGCCTCCTTACCTCCTGGTGGAGATTATAATAATGCCTGCCACTGAGTTTTTTTTTTTGTCTTATTACTGTTTTCGTATAAGTTTTGGTTTGTTTATTTTGCAAGTTTTACATTATAACTGTATACCGTACACGCGTACAGTACTATACAGTAGGGTCTCACATAAAACGAGAAATTGGTCGATAAACGAGGGCGTTCTATGCGATTTAGTTTTATGTGAACACGGCATTTTGGTGGCCCAATATCGTCAATGTTCACTGTAAGCGTAAATTTCCGTCAGGAGCGTACGATATTTCGTACGTTTTGTACGATATTTTGGCGCTCTATATGAAAACTCCTCGGATTTGCCCCACTTTGGCGGCGGACTCGTTTTATGTGATCACATTCGTTCTTATCGAAAATTAAATATTAATATTTTAGGTCGCTCGTTTTAATCGAGACTGGTTTTATCTGAACACGTTTTATGCGGGACCCTACTGTATATATAAATAACCCATTCAACATTCTCTCCCTGACCACTGTCACGCAAATGGATTATGTGCACAATTTTTCACAGGCTGCTTCGACAAACAGTATTATACTGTGCATACAGTACTATACATATTAGTCAAGATCCCAATAACATCTACCCCTGCGGGTTTACTGTCTGTATACAATACTATATAGCCTACATAAGTATAGCCCACTCTCACACGAGATACTGTATGCGCACTCAAACTTGTGTACTCATCAGAACCTTTCATTAAAATGTAAAACTTGCAAACTAAACAAACCAAAACTGGGACAAAGACAATATAAAGTCAAATTAACTTATCAAAATCGCTATGTGGAAACAACACTTACTAAAATAAAATTTATGAAATAAAAGAACACAATCCACCACATAGGGTGTACATTACTACATGAGCAAGTTAATCTGGTTCCCAAGCAAACTAATCGCACACATAACAACGCACTATCGTCACGTTCAAGGAATTGGTCAATTTGGGAAGTCCGGGACGTTCTGGTAAATTTAAATGTCAAAATGTTCATTTAAAATCAAATTTGCAACATGACAAGACATTAATAATAGTACAAAATACAAATATTGATAAGATATCTATAATATTTTTTTTTTTTTACAACACTCACTAACGATAGTGCTATCGGGTAGGTACCTGTAAGCATAGCATGCCTCAAGTTAGTTAGTTAGTTATGTAGAGCAGATTAACCAGACCACTGAGCTCCATACGGAACTCTCATAGGTCTGGCCTCAATAGCATGCCTCAAGTGACCCCTATCAATAGCTACCCTACAAATAACCTACATTTATTGTACAAATAAACTAAGGAAATCGCAAAAGCAAGCAATTGATACTATCGACAATGAATAGATATAATATAAATTATATTAAAGTAGAGGATGTCAACAGAATGGAGCGTAATGAGATGAGAATGGTGAGATGGATGTGTGGGGCCAGGCTACAGGATAGAATAACAAATGTTGAGCTGAGGAGACGTTTAGGTATAAAGAGTATTAGCGAGGTGATGCGTACAAGTAGACTGGGATGGTATGGACATGTGGAGAGAATGGATGAACAAAATTGGGTGACAAAATGCAGGTCTGTGATTGTGGAGGGAGCTGCACCAAGGGGTGGACCGAGGAAGACCTGGGATCGGACTATACGCGCCGATCTCAAATCCAAGAACTTGACAAGTGAAGCAGCCCTTAACAGGGTTGCCTGGAACGCCGCCATTAGGACAAGAGACTGAAACTGCACTTATGTGTGGAACACTCAGTCTTAAAATGTTATGTATGTTTATGTATGTAAAGACAAATAATTGCAAAATATGAAGAAGCAACAACAGATTTAAACAAAGAGTACTCTTTTAACAAGAACAATTAATTAAAAAAAAATCATCAATAATAATAATAGAAAAAGAAAAACAATAAATACAAACAGACAAAAAGTAAGCAGAGTTATACAAGAAACTTCAAGTTAAAAATGCTTGATTAAAATTATTGATGTCAAATTTTAGAATACAGTCACAATAATTGACCCTAAAAAGATTAAATTTGTGTAACAATTTACTTGAAGCTGGCACTCTACCATACTGAGCTGTACTAAACAGATAAATCAGCATATCAGTCAATAATGGGAAAGAGTAATGGTGAGTGCATGTAATTCCAAAGATATCTAGAATCATATCAGCCGTAGTTATTTCTCAGAGTTGCCAAATGATACATACCAGTATGCATTAATGATATATTGAAGATGAAAATTATGATTCTAGTATTTCAATAAGTACAAACCATGTGAGAGAGACACTGGTGTAAGGGATGACGGCCAGGAACTGCCAGGCACCAGATCTTGGACTGCTCAAGATGGTTGACACTGCATTCTCAAACAGACGGTCATACTCCACCTGAAAAATAATTCCAGCTAGTATTTGCCCAATTTTGTTTTCTATGTGTATGAAGGAGACAAAATACAAAGTTGCCTGTAAGAAGTGCCCGCCCCCCAAGGTTGAAAGAGTGATAGAGAGCCAGAATTAAGGTATGTTGGAGGTACTTTTGGTGTCTTGGAAAGAAGTGTGGTGTGCTTGTTAAGTGTAGTGAAATGCATAAGAGGAGGAGGTGTTTGTGAGAGTTAGCTGGATTACTCTCTGTGTAGGTGAGGCGCAAATAGAAACAGTGGGCACGGTATAAACTATGACGAAGCTAAGCTAGTAAAATGCGAACCTGACACACGTAAACAAGATGTTTTGAATCGGCTCATATTTTTTAAACGACACCATGAACTTTAACAATGTTTTTTTTTTTTTTTTTTAGCCATACCCTTAGCTATAATGATAACGAACACAAATTCAGGCTAGGTGACTCTTTCCCATATTGTTCATGTTGTATTTTATCTCATTTAATTTCATATTGCTACACCAATTATTTCATTTTGTTTAGTTGTTTTCTCATAGCTTGGACTGTACTATAAGTTGACTGTACTTCCATTTATGTTGTATTCCTGAAGAAGCCGTAAAAGGCGAAACGTTGAATAAACCTGGGACCATATCTGCACATGACATATTGTGTTTTTACCCATAAATGTTGCAGACTACACTGATTCTTCCTTAAATTGTGTAGTACTAACCTGTAGAGTGGCCCACTGGTGTGTGGCGTGTGTGATGTCTTGGTGGTGTTGTGGAGCCAGGTGGTGGGCTGCCAAGAACCCCTGCCAGTGATCCGTCACATACTCCACTGTGTGACGCAGCAGACGGCAGATACGCTTCACTGCACCACGGTACCGCAGCTAGAGGAATGACATCATTAAAATCCACAACAATTATAACAATTTAGTCTTCACAATCCACAGCTTAAGCCCGGTTCACACGAGCCGTTTTTCCTACCGTTTTACTGTACGTATAAAAAATTGTGACGTCAGAGTGACGTCACTTACAGACATGCGGCGTGTACGTATTGTGAACCGGGAGCCATTTACCAAAATGTGTACCACTCAAAAAGATGGTTTCGATTTATCTTTTTGGTGTACGTACATACGTATATTATAGCACATTGAAGTGAAATGTGTGTAATATTTTTCTGCCAATTTCCATTACATTATAGTTAATATTGCATCACAATATATGCTATATGTATAATTTTAATGGCAAGCCAAATATTAAGGCAGTTTAATATGTTAACCTATTGATCGTGTACCTGGCAGCCGACGCGGCACCACCAAAGTTAACACGTTGTACTGCTTCGCGCGCCTCCAGATAGAGACAATGTATATTCCTAGTTAATATGCATTGAATTACGATGGTGGTTCATCTTCGTTCCAAATAAAGAAATAAACACCAAGAAAGATCGTTTCTCAGTCCATGTTGACGATCGTCTAGTAGGTGTTTACCGTACACCAGAGAAGTACGTTGCCCACCCCAGAGTCTGGCCCACGCTCTGGAATGTGGTACGCATTTAATTTCAACTTCACTCCTCCACGTCCGTTTTTCGTATGTGACGTCACAGGCCCAAAAAAGGATCCCCAACAGACGGCTAGTGTGAACCGGGCTTTACATAACATTCTGCATATAGTTTTATACTTCAATATTAATATTAGGGGCAGGGGCTTAGAAATCATCCTCCCTTAGTTAAATTCATCTACTGGACGAGACAGATAAAGGGGTGAGGCAACGCGAAAGTTGTCCCGGACTTGCAGACTTGCGCATGTAGTAATGTACACCCTATGTGGTGGATTGTATGCTTTTATTTATAAATTATTATTTTACTTAAGCGTTGTTTCCATATAGCGATTTTGATTAGTTATTTTGTCGTTTTACTGTGTTCGTATACGTTTTGGTTTGTTTATTTTGCAAGTTTTACATTATAATTGGAACTTTAAAATGTTGTTTCTGTTTGGGCTGTCTCGAGTCGGCCACCCCTAGCTACGGGGTATGTGCCTGAGTATATACATATGTACATACTGTACATACATAAACCAATATCTTAACTAAAATATAATTTAAGTCATTACAGTTTTATGTCATACTAATACTACAAATTTGCCACCTCGGAACAATCAAAGTAAAATTACCAGTTTAATCATTGATGTCCCAACAGTTAATCAAAGTAACAGCTGACTGTTCGGCCAGGCAGCCTAGGGAACAACTACTACTACTACAGCTAACCAAGGGTGCTATGTACCCAAAATCATCATGATCATCTTCACCATCTCCGACGCCTTGTTTTCCCCTCGGAAACCCTCACAATTAGGCAATTAGGTAAAACTAAAATATGGCAGTGACAGAAATGCCTCCAGACTACTGTACTTTGTCAAGACATGACCCCCCAAGTTACCTCTATTCATGCATAAAGAAAGTAATTATTGTAATAAATATATAACAGTAATTTGAGGTTGCCAAGGTCTTATAGGAATCATTTATACCAAAGCAGATACTGTATTAGTCAAAACTTCTAAAAATTGCAATCAGCGCATTACCTGAGCGTATGTAGCCAGGCCCGTGTGGAAGAGCTGTATGAGGCGACCAGTGAAGGCAAATAGTTTCATAAACCCTGCATGACTGGTCAGTAGTGGGTCATAGTTCTGTCCACCACCACTCTCACTCACTAGCAACATATGCCCAAAAAGTTTTTTGAAGGGCACCTGGTTCAACAACTGTAAACATAGGAAATATAGCATAATATTTAGTTAGCTAAATTATTTTTTTGCTTAATAATAATAATATTACAAAGTGTTTTACTCATGAGAAGCAGTTATGATGAAAAATATTGGATATAATGAATCAATGGTGTTTCATAATGAAGTGTCGCCTGTTTTTAGCATGGTCAGCTGCCAAGACATGAATCTGGAACATTGACTGTATATGGGTGACGAGACTTAAGGCATTTATAGTTTGTTGATGAATTTAAGAGCTCCCCCATTTTTGTTGCTGTAAGTGATTAGGAGATAATTAATTCACAATGATACTCTGAATTAATGTATTATTATATAGTCATCGATAACCAGCACTCCAGTCTTTGTACCAGGTTCATGTTTTGTCAAACTGTACCATATGATACAGTCTTTGCTTAATTCTTCCCTTATAATAATCTATTGGCTACTAGTCTCATTCCCCCTTATCCAGTTAGAGGTCTTTTAGAATATTTACTGACTGGGTGACAACTATTTTGATATAAAATATTTTTGACATTTTCTATGAAAGATGACAGACTAAAGAAAAAACACCCATACAATTTGTATAAAGGTACACAAATATATAATACCAAAATACCTGTATGACGTCATTTTCAGTGAAAGCTGCCCAGACTTGTGTGGGGTCCTCCTCCTCCTCCCCCGAGCTATCCACCAACACCCACACATTGTCTTGATGTTGTTGTTGTTGTGTAGCCTCTGTACTCTCACTCCCTCGCCCTGGAGATCCTTCAGTGAACACAGCTAATTTTAGATAATTTCAGTCAGTAAACACAGATAATTTTAGATAATTGAAGTAGGCCTATTTTCAATTAATGTTCAGTCTCAAAAATGATCAACATGCAGCGTAACAGTTACTTATCCCCATGGTGGTACAATCATTTGCACAAGTAGCTGGTACAAAACATAATGATAACTTTAGACTATGAAAATTTCTTGAGGGAAATACTGACTAGGGCGATGTTTTTTTTGTTTTTTGTTTTTTGTTTTTGTTTTAAATATCAGCATGATGTATGTACAGTACATACACAGGCACATACCCCATAGCTGGGGTGGGGGGGGGGGGGGGTGACTTGAGACAGAGCCTGAACAGGGACAATACAACACTACATAAAACAATAAAATATAAATTCACACACATCTAGGTTACCCAGAAGACCCAGGACCACGAAGGGCCTCCAGCATTTCCACAGTAGACAGAGATCAGCATGATAGCATTATTCAATAGACAATATACCACCTATCACTTCAGGCAATTGTACATACCGGTACTATAGAAGCCATCCACAGTTGCACAAAAGGATATAAAATTCACAGTTTAGCTCACACAGTTGAAATAATAGAAACATCTGAGGAGTAAATCTGCGTACCTGTACAATCGCGCTAATAATTGATGTCTCGGCACCAAGTATATTTTGATCAATAATTGGTATCAGCAATATCTACAGTAAGCTTCATTTCTTCATATCGAGTGAAATATACAAACATGTTCCTACACTTACCCACCCTATTCAACATCTGCAGACATTAATACAGCACAGAGCAACCCAAACATAATAACAGCTGGGACATGACTTATTAGCGCCACCGTACCTGATGCCTCCCCTTCCTCCGGTGTGTGACGCAGGTGGTGTAGGAAGTGTTGTCTGGCAGTGATAGGAGCTAGTATGGTGGCCAAGACTGTCATGGAGTGGTCTAGTCCCCAACACCCCAGTAGTCCCCCACTGGTCACACCTCCACAATGCCATTCTCTACCAACCTGAGGACACAACATTTCATCAAACTTAATGTAAAATTATATGAGTAGCTAGAACCTTTAGCAAGTTGCCACATGTGTCCTTTTAACATGGCTAACATTAATTTTATATAGCTTAGCAAGGACCTGTGGGAGTTAGCGGATGAATTGAAAAAATCCATGCATTTTGATTCTTACCCCCGATTTTATAACCACATGCAAGTGCTTCCTTAACCCTACATGTATATCGAACAAAGATAAGATAACTTGTTCTTTTTTTTCCTACTTATTTCATTCATGATTTCATTAAGATTTAGGGAAGCATTTAACCCGTCCAGCCCCGGCTAGTTTTGTAATGTTTGTTCACCAGAACCCGGCCGGTTTTCAAAAACTGGTTTTATTCCAGAAACAATAGCAAATGGGTTAGGAATGAAGGAAAAACCACAAAAAACCGCTCAAAAAGCTTAAAGAATGGTCCTACAGAGCCCCCGAAAACATATTTTACAAGAGTAAAAAATTGAAGGCAATTACCCCTAAAAAACAGGTTATTGCGCGCTCACGCGCACGCACGTGGACTTTGAGAGTTTTCAACCATCGGCACGGTTGCGTGGGATACGTACACAGTTCCCATACAAATCTGAGCCCTCTTGAGTGGCTACACCTGAGGTTACGGTCGGCGCAATTAGGGTGACGCGCCAGGCGCGTCTCTGGGGCTGTGCGTTACATACATCGCCGACGCGTCAGGCGCGTCGCTGGGGCTGTACGGGTTAAGTGTGGGTTTAAAATACAGGGGTTAGAGGTACCGTAATTTCTAAAGCTACAAAATTGTGTTACAGTACTACGACGGTTGCCACAGTGGTCCTCCACTATTCACACCCCTCTACCAAAATGACCACATATTTGTATCTTTCATCAAAGTCAACACTTTACTGTAAATGATGAATATAAATTTTAAAAAGTTAGAATTATTATTAATTATTATTATTATTACATAATAGGAGCACTGATGTATCTACTGTACTTATATTTTCCTCAATTGCACCAAAATGATAAAAGACTACAGACCTGTATATAAGTAGGTGCCCAAGTGCCCAGGCCAGGGGGACACCTAAGAACATGGTTAAGTATAAAGAGATGGTCGTGTGTGATGGCAACCCGTAGTAACACTCCCACCAGATCTGTCAGCCACTGCCGGGTGTCTCTGATGAACTGTTGATCCTTCACCCCGCGGCACTGGAAGGCAAACAGAACGCTGATGCAAGTCCTCAGCTTCTCCACATGGGGTCGGACCTGTGGGGAGTGCTGTGTTCTGCCGTCCCCTACGCTGACAGGGGCATTCTTGAGGATGTTGACAAAATTAGGACAATCACTCAGAATCTTCTGCATGTAGTTCTCCACCTGCAGCTTACACATCTCGGCCTCGTAAGAATGTAGGGAGTAAGAGTCAGACAGTATCTCTCTGGTTTGTTTGAGAAGCTTTGTTAGGTGAGTGGCTATTTCCTCCTTGTAACAGGCAACCACGTACTCTTGTTTGGCCGTCAACATGCGTCCGTCCTCGCACTCTCCCTCTTCTGTCACCGTTCGCTTCTCAAACAACCAGACATTCTTTTTCTGCTTCTTGTAATCTTCCTCAATAACTGACAGTTCCTTCTGGCTGCCAATTAGACTCGTTCTGGCACGCAGGTACCCAAGCAAAATCTCGTAGAACTCCAATTGAGAGACGTTTCTTTCCTCTTCAACAAACTGGGAAACAAAGGTATCATTCTCTTCCAGCTCGGTGTTTTGGTAGTGTGTGTTTAGCTGTATGTCTGTCAATGGTTGGATGACACTCTCCTCAGATAGTGTAACCTTCGTTGTCATAGTAATTGTCTGTTCATGGTGTTTGTGGATATTCACAGTACCTTCTACATAACCTTCAAATGTACTTTCTCCCTCAAATGTACCCTCTAACATCGGAGCACTTGCCAGGACTTCATTCTCCTCCTCACATCGACCTCTTATGGCACCACTAACCATCTTCATATCACCTGTTGCTACTGCCATACCCCCTATACACTCTCCTTGGCTGATATTTGGACTTTTGCTCAGACTACACTCTACAGGACTGGATTCAACAATAGCCTCACACTGACTACTTGTGGCCTCGCTAATTGTCAAACCTTTTAACTGTTTCTGAGCCTGAAAATATGGTTCCATGTGCATCAGTTCCTGATTCAGCTCGCTAAAATCAGGAGCTGCTGGTTTAATTATGGTACTTTCTGTTTCCTTTAATAATAAATGTTTACTTTCAGCCCTGCAATCAACTTCTGATTCACTTTCAGCATCTGCTTCAGACTTCAGATGTTTTTTATCTTTTGACCCCTTTTCCCCTTTTCTCTGAGTCCCTTCTTCTGTAGTGTTGACTGCACCATCATTCTTATGCTCATCCTCTTTGTTTTCACTTGCTTCTTCATTCAAGTGCGTAATGTCTTCTGTTCTCGCCTCAATCTGTGTGTGCATGGTGTCATTCTCCGGGTGGTGTGTGGGTAGGTTGGAGGGCAGGGGCAGGTCTCCGTACTCTGCCAGTAGCTCCTGCATCGACCCATCCCCTTCCTGGTCTTCCTTTACTTCTGGACCTCCACATTTTTCTGACACTGGTCTCTGAAATAAAAAGCAAAATACATGTATGAATACTGGTATGAGAAGACTGCTGCACTGCAAATGGACGTGGCTATTATCTACCCTATTTTGCGTAAGACTACTCGGATAACAATTAATGAGAAGGATGTAGTGTCCGGGCGTACGGTCTTCATGTTTACATAGGTCGATCGCCGTGGTTAAGTTACCGTCTATTTTGTCTGTTATTTGCACCCTGCTGGCAATATACAGTAGGCTATATGATGATGATAATAAGTCATGGGGGGATGAGGAACCTATTATTGTATCCCACGGGAGTCAAAATAGACGGGAACATGATCGCGAGCGTCCGCGTAGTGTAAACAAGGAGGGCGGTACACCTGAACTCCACAATATCCTTCAGCTTTATAGCTGAAGGGGCACAGGGCCCTGGGTGGGGCTTTGGTGTCCCGGGCGTTTAAGCACTCTCCTCAGCCCCTCGCCTGGGAGCGGCTTCGGTCACCTGTGCTTTCTTAGTGGTAATGCTGGGAGAGTTATGTGGGGGCGTTTGGTTATGGCCTTGGCTTTGCTCGGGACCTTGGAGCTGTTCGGCCAGACAACCTGGGGAACAACAACAGCTCTACCCCCCTTTTAGGGGACTGTGAGTGATATGTCAACATTCACATGGGGAAGAGCGGACCAGAGCGATGGAAATTATTTACACCTGAAAAAACATACAGTAATTTGATATTTCTGCGGGAGATGGGCATCTTTTATGACAAATTTTCTATTAGAAAACTCCATGGCCTTGATCCATAGAGTGCAAAATAATGAAAGATAACCATATTTAGATCAAGAGAAAGTAAAATATACAATTTTTTAGCATAGTATATAAAATAACGGGTGAATGGGACTCGTTAGCCTTGGTCGGCAACCTATCTAGGGGAGACAACCTTATAAAAATCCGGGTGGATAGGAATGGTCAGCCTTGGTCGGTAACCTGTCTAGGGGAGTAAACCTGATACAAATCCGTACTGCTTACCTAAAGGTAAGGCAAGTTAGTGGGTGGACTAGCCAAACACCACTGTAGAAAAATAGTGCTAACAAGATACATAGAGGGCCTTGGAGTTGGATGGATCCTAAATTGAGTGGTCAATCCTGTAAGTTCTTCAGTAAACTGGCTCGGGTTGTCCCTCTTACAGGGAATAGGTCCGCTTGGAGGCCTTCTGTGTATGGCCACCCTCATTAAGGGGAGTAAGGCATCTGGCAATAGATAGATAGATATAAAAAACCTAGTTAGATCTACCAGAACTTCCGACAAGTAAGATTAGGCTAGATTAAATAACTTAACCTAGGTGAAGTTACGCTATTTAACAATACCCGGCAAGCCTAAATGTAAGAAGTCAAACTGAGTTTTCCTACGCTCGAGCATCGAAGATTGCTAATTTTTCTAGCCTAGCCTATGTTTGGCAGTTTTATTGGCCTAATTTAAATAAGCTAGGCCACGGGCCGTGGCATGGACGATAGCGCGCCTTGCTGCTGCTCGAAGGGTCGATCCCAGGTCGTGCCATTGGTAGATGTCAAGAGTTTGTTCAGCTCGGTCTAGCGGTCACTGTAAAAAGGGCACGCCCTAGCCCTGTTAATCAAGGGACTGCACGGCATTAAAAACTGCATCAAGGCTATACCCATGAGAGTTTCTTTAATGGGGCATATCTCAGAATTTGGGAAAAGATAAATATTTATAAATTGGTCGGGTAAAATGTTGAGTTCGGGCGTACCACCAGCATTGCTTACATTACGTGGAGCGGCGGCGGACGCTTGCCATCATGTTCCCTTCTATTTTGACTGCCGTTGGATACAATAATATGTTGAGGGGGGGGGGGGGGGGGGCTTTGCCCCTCCTCACCCCCCCCCCCCATGACATATTGTCATCATCATAGCCTATAAATTGCCAGCAGGGAGCAAATAACCGAAAATATCGGCGTCAAAATAGACGCGAAGTTAACCGCGGCGATCAAACTATGTAAACAATGACGACCGTACGCCCGGAATCTACATCCATCCCTGTCATCATCATATATATTACCAGCAAATAACAAAAACAAAAATCGCCGTCAAAATAGACGCAAACTTAACTGCGGCGATCGACCATGTAAACATGACAGCGGCGGCGGCGGACGCTTGCCATCATGTTCCCGTCTATTTTGACTGCCATTGGATACAATAATATGTTGAGGGGGGGCTTTGCCCCCCTCACCCCCAATGACATATTGTCATCATCATGATCATATACTGTATACTGTATAATTGCCAGCAGGGGGCAAATAACCAAAAAAAATCACCATCAAAATAGACGCGAAATTAACCGCGGAGATCGACCATGTAAACATGACGACCATACGCCCGGACACTACATCCATCCCAATTGGTCTTCAGTTTTATTGCCTAAAAACTATCCCAGTTTATACAAAATGACAAAGAACCCATAGAATAGGCCTAGGCCTACATAAATTCAAAACGGAAATGCACATTTTACAAGATATATGGTATACTGTATAGCCTAGCCTATATTATATATACAGTATATGTGTGGGCATCGACAATCTCGCGAACGAGTTAACCCTAGCGACCCCCGTTTTTTGTAATTTTGATGTATGATCTCGGTGTTTTTCACTCTCCCGCAGTACTTTTAAGTAATTTGAAGTCTTCTATATCATAATTAGTAGCAGCGGGGATCAGGGGGCGGCAGCACCGGGGTTAGGTTAGCCTAGGTAAATGATAATATTATCGTCAGAGGCGACAGGTGAGTGTTTATTTACATCCACGAGTGACGAGTACCCCCGTTAGGCCACATTAACGCTCGATGGAAGGCCCAAGTTTAATTAATTACCAAACTTGACATCCCTCTCCTGTCAAAATTTGCTAGGCCTATATTTATTGGATATGGTTAGGCCTAGTCCTATCTTTAGTGGTTTGACAATTGACCACTTGCGAGTTTCAGGCTAGGCCTATAAGGAAATTGGAGTTTTTGGCTAGAATGTTAAGTGCGGGCGTACCGCAGCCTTGTTTACGCTATGCGTAGTGGCGTCAGACCTTTGCCATCATGTTCCCGTCTATTTTGACTGCCTTTGGATACAATAATATGTTGAGGGGGGGCTTTGCCCCCCCTCACCCCCCCATGACATGTTGTCATCATCATATATATTACCAGCAGGGGGCAAATTACCAAAAAAATCGCCGTCAAAATAGGCTAGACGAGAACTTAACCACGGCGATCGACAAATGTAAACATGACGGCGGCGGGGGAGGCGTCGGACCTTTGCAATCATGTTCCCGTCTATTTTGAATGCCATTGAATACAATAATAAAGTTTTATTTTTATTTTAATACCACAAATTTTCAGTGTTTTTTATAAAATAAATTGTTCATTTGCATCAATATACTAGTGTTTGTAATTAATTAGAAATCTCTTGAAAACCTATTTTCCCCATTAGGCCTATCGATCGATGTTGAGACACAGCCCCCCCTGATAGTGATTTGAAAAGACATTAGCCTAACCTAATAACCTTACCTAACCTAACCTAGTATTATGGGAGGGGGCTGCCACCCCCACACCCCCGCTCGTTGAGTACTAATCCCTTAGTAAAAAAAAAAAAAAAAAAAAAAAAAAAAAAAAAAAAAAAGGCTGTCAATTAGGCTATACGAAGGTGAAAGAAAAGTCGATGAAGTCTACGGTGTTTACTCTGCAATCTTCCAGTTTTGATTGTACATTGACAACGGGAAAGTACCGTATTGACAACCTTGTTACGAAAATTAAATTTTAGTACCATACTTTTATACTAGGTTTTTCCGAGGGTTTAACACATTTCCATATGATCTTTAGAGCTATCGATAACTAGAAGTACCGTATTGACAACTTTGTTACGAAAAAGACATTTTAGTACTGTACCTTACTTTTTTATTAGGTTTTGCCGAGGGTTAGCCTAAAACAAATTTTCTTATGATCTCTAGAGCATAGGCCTATAGATTCAATATTTACCTTCAAATAGGCCTATAGGCTCTATCAACAAAATTTGTGGTATTAAAATAACATTGAACCATAGCCTAATAACCCCTCACCCCCCATGACATATTATCATCATCATATATATTGCCAGCAGGGAGCAAATAACCGAAAAAAATCGCCGTCAAAACAGACGCGAAGTTAACCGCGGCGATCGCCCTATGTAAACATGACGACCGTCGACCGTACGCCCGGAATCAACATCCATCCCGAGTTTTTTACATTGATATTTAGCAGAATTAGGCCTACCAGCTAAAATGCCATTGTAGTAGCCTACATTTATAAATACATACCGGTATCCTACTAGGCTAAATTCAACATACGTTTTATCCATTAGACATCTAGGCTAGGCCTACTTTATTATTGCATTTCTGTTTAATACCGATGTTTACGGCACCAACTTCCTTATAGCCTGAAACTCGCACAGGTCAATTGGGAATTTTTTTATTTTAATACCACAAATTTTCCAAGTGTTTTTTATAAACAAAATTGGTAATTTGCATCAATACACCTAGCCTATATAGTGTTTGTAATTAATTAGAAATCTCGGGAAAACCTATTTTCCCCATTAGGCCTATCGATTGATGTTGAGACACACTCCCCGATAGTGATTTGAAAAGACATTAGCCTAACCTAACCTAACCTAGTATTGTGGGTGGGGGCTGCCGCCCCCACACCCCCGCTGGTTAAGTACTAATCCCTTAATAAAAAAAAAATAAATTTGGCTGTCGATTATACAAAGGTGAAAGAAAAATCGATGAAGTCTATGGTGTTTACTCTGCAATCTTCAGCTTGATTGTACAGTACACTGATAACGGGAAAGTACCGTATTGACAACCTTGTTACGAAAATTAAATGTTAGTAGGCTAGGCCTACCATACTTTTATATTAGGTTTTTCCGAGGGTTTAACACATTTTCATATGATCTTTAGAGCTATCGATGACTGAAAGTACCGTATTGACAACCTTGTTACGAAAAAAACATTTTAGTACCATACTTTTTTATTAGGTTTTGCCGAGGGTTAGGCCTAGCCTAAAACAAATTTTCGGTAATTTTTTTGAAAAGATTCGCAGCGTTATTATACATAATTTATTTGGGAAAGTGAAGCTCTATGGAATCCTTATAATATACTCACATAGATTCCACTGTGGAAGAATAGTTTTGATAGTTAACTATAGTTTTGATGTAAATACTTGTTTTTACTGGGCCGAGCTGTCTCGCTGTTGGCCGAGCTGTCCCGTGGGCCGAGTAGTCTAGCAACCTACCACAACTACGAATCTTGTTTCCGAGACCTAGTATATTAACCTAACCTAACCTAACCCTAGAATGCCCTAGACCCAGTACGTGGGATACATAAGAACATAAGAACATGGGAGTCTGCAGAAAGCCGATTGGCCTAAGCAAGGCAGATCCCTGTCCCACACAACCCCAGTTCAATTACAAAGCCCAATTATAGGCTCAACACTCTAATACCCTGAGGATCATCTTACCAAAACGGTTAGAGATTAACGCAGGATTATGGGGGTATGCAGAGTGCTGATTGGCCCAACCCGGCTGATCCCCCTTCACACCCAACCCTTCTCGTCCATATGCTTATCCAATTTTATCTTAAAGCTCCCTACCGTTTTAGACCCCACTATAGCACTTGGTAGTCCATTCCACCCATCTACAACTCTGTTACCAAACCAATATTTGCCTATATCTTTTCTGAAACGAAATTTATCTAATTTGAAACCATTGGTACGAGTTCTTTCGCTATCACTGAGCTTTAGTACATTTGTCATGTCCCCTTCGTTAATCCCACTAACCCACTTGAACACCTCTATCATATCCCCTCTAACTCTGCGTCTCTCTAACGAATGTAAACCTAATTTCTTCAACCTTTCTTCATACGAAAGATTTCTAATATTATGGATCATTTTTGTCATTCTACGCTGTACTCTCTCCAATGAATCTATGTCCATTCTGTAATAAGGACACCAAAATTGGACAGCATAATCCATATGGGGTCTCACTAATGACAAGTAAAGTTTTAAGATAACATCAGCAGTTCTGTTACTCACACTCCTAGAGATGAACCCGAACTAGCCCTTGCAAGTTGCATGCCAGCTACTGTGGGTTCATATATTAGACATACAATAACATCTTTGTAGAACATAACACTTTACCGTAGCGAGTGTACTCCATTTCGAACACTTTTTGTAAACATGAACACGTCCGTAGCAGAGCTCTCAAGATTGTGGGACTGAGTTTGTTTACGCGCGGGACTATTTATATCGACAAAATCGAGTTACAAAACTTATCAAAACTATTCTACCATAATGGAAGCTATGTGAGTAGGGCTATATTATAAGGATTCCATAGAGCTTCACTTTCCCTAATAAATTATGTATAATGACGCTGCGAGTCTATTCGCGATAATTATCAAATAACATTAGGGTAAACCGTCAATTGCCATGGCTAAAGGATGATTATGTTTCTTGGTTAAGTTGGTATTCATATAGCCTATATAGGCCTAGGCAGGCTAGGGCTATACGCCTAGGTCTATAGGCCTAGGCAGGCTAGGGCTATAGGCCTAGGTCTATTTCTTGGAAATTAGCGTCATAATTCTTCAGAATTTCCTAGACATAAAATAGGTCACATACCAATGACAATAATGCTACGTGTTCCGTGCAAGACAATTACCAAGGTGACGAAGGAATCAGCTGATGTGACGCAGTGCAATCATCATCAACTGTTTATCCTCTTATCATCAACACGGTCACCCTTATACCAACAATTACATGTTCCTCTTATCAAATTGTCTAAGTATTAAGAAACTGAAACACCAGAAATGGTGTTAAAGTACGACATACCTTAGAACGAATACGTTTTTTGCGAGTAGCCTCCGCCATCCAGACGAACACGAGCGAATGAGAAATATGTAAACAAATCTAAGAGTGTCCGATTCCTTGCATTTTCACATTCAACTTCATTTGGTTATTTTAAACGACACTACTGCAGCGTTAAGAAACAATTTATTAGGGAAAATAGGCACCAAAAGATTCGCCATATTTTTCTCCATATAGTCCGCATGGAGGATTTTCGTTATCGACAAATTGAAAAAATACCCACTTTACATGCAAATACACCAAAAATCTAAGTCAAAGATGTCAAACAGTGGGGGTGTGGGGGCGGCAGCCCCCACCCATAATACTAGGATAGGTTAGGTAAGGCTAATGTCCTTTCAAAGGGGTATAGTAAACACTAGGATAGCCTATAGGCTACCCGGTTAGAGGTAAGTCCTGCGGTATTCTCCTTGAATGCTACCCTTCATTTTTCCATGTTATTATATTTTTGTTTACTTAAGTTATTTTACTATATATATATTTCAATTATCTTGACTATATAAATAAAATATATATCGCTGTTTTGCAGAGGTGGGGCACTTGGCTCACAACCAAGAGGACCCGGGCTTGTCCAGGCTGATGGAGATTGTAATGCCCTGTACCCGCACCACGTACAATACTACCCGAGTTGACGTCTGGGATAGCGTAAAATAGTCGTTGATGGCGAAGTCTAATAAACCCATCACGTGAATCACCACGAGACTATCACCTGGTTCTTTCAAGAAGAACTAAAGGTTGCTATCCTATTGTACGTCCGTGGTAGTACAGTCGGTTAGTGCACGGGTCTGGTAAAAACATACATGTCCCTAACCAGGGTTCGAACCCGCGCCAGGCATCTCAATACCTGGGGATTTTTCGGGAGGGTTAAATTCCCTTTGCATCCAGCATTTCATTGGTAGCAGTCACGGAACGTGATCTGGTACCTGTAACTTGATAGAGCACCCATTACGCGGACCTTAAACAATATTGAGATTGCTGAGGTGATATGGCTACGATACCTTACGACCTCAAAATAGGCAGGGACTAGCCTTGTTAAAGAAGGATGCTATGTAATGATGTACCCGCAAAAATCCCGCAACCACAATACTACCCGAGTTGACGTCTGGGATTGCGTAAAATAGTCGTTGATGGCGGTCTAATAAACCCATCACGTGAATCACCACGAGACTATCACCTGGTTCTTTCAAGGAGAACTAAGTTTGCTATCCTATTGTACGTCCGTGGTAGTAGTCGGTTAGCACGCGGGTCTGGTAAAAACATACATGTCCCTAACCAGGGTTCGAACCTGCGCCAGACATCTCAAAACCTGGGGAGTTTTCGGGAGGGTTAAATTCCCTTCGCACCCAGAATTTCAGAGATAATTGTGCAGTCTTTTCATGTGTCTCCATTTATCTAGCTGTAGATATGAACCTGAAGTAATTGGACATTTATGACGTGATGGTTGACATCCCATCTGGGGCGGAGATTGGTGAACTGGGGTAATAGTTTGTGGTAAAGTTTCCCAATGCTTGCAAATTCCTCAGAGGTGGAAGAACTAATCCTCATCCTCATCCTTCCCACTGAACTCCACGACTAGAATGTCTTTTATGGAGTCCAGTGATCCTTCCCATTAGTTCCATAACCCCCCACACATCATGCTGCCTGTGTGCAGCCTTCTGCGGATACCCAAGCTCAATCTGAAGTAAAGCTTAATAAGAGACTTAACCTGGGGGCTGCATCAATCATGTTTTTTCAATGTCCGCCAGTGCGCGACCTTTAACCCAGCAAGTGAGGAAAGACTTATATAAGGCCTACCGGTGGGCTGCGGGAAGCCTTATATAATCCAAGGCCTAAAAAAAACAATTTAAATCAGCCCAGTATCAATTTTTTGTTTTTATTGCCCCTTGGCCATGCCAAATATCACTCCTCCACATCCCCTCCTCCCCCCCCCCACCCCCCCTTCAATTATCACCTATTCTCCCTGTTATTCCCTTATTCTTAGCTATATATTCGTGATAACATTAGCGAGTTGCTAGCAGGGCGTGGTCATCTGTGTTACCAAGCGTGGGAAAGAGCGAGAGAGAGACTACCACGCAACAGTGTCTCTCCAGCCGTCGTGACGGCTGGCTGGCAGGCTGGCTCAGCCAACCAAGCGGCTCGCTTGGTGTAGTGACTAGCGCCTCGGACTTCCACCCAGAAGGCCCGGGTTCGCACCCACGCTCGGCGCATTAAAGATTTTTCACAAGCACTGAGTCGTTACCATCCCTCATGAGCAAAGGGATGGGGTAGTAGTACAGGACCCCAATGGAAATACGCCTAATCGGCCTTATTGAGCTATCCTTAGCTAGCTTAGCATGCGCTAGCTTTAAGAACTATTATTATTATTATTATTAAACTCCCGGCCTCTATCGCCAATTTTGACCATCCAAACGCGGTTTCCACTTGTTTTATTGCTGTAACAGGTTAATACCTTTATAATCAACATAAAGTAGGTGCATATGGATAAGTATTAATGATATTTATGGTACGATGACGATTTGAGTTTAGGAAACAGTCTAAATACCTCCGCACAGGGAGGGGTGGCCAATACCCCACCTACGCAGCGGAGAGGTTAAAGGTCAATTCGAACAAAATTAATTATATTTACCATATAATGCAATATTACTGCTCCATATGCACATATTATACTTGTATAGTGAACATGTGAACATTAAAGAACCAGAAAATAGGTGTAAAGAGGAAATATCCAGTGAAAACTGCATTATTTTGACGGGAGAGGTGGCGAATGCACACAAGGGAAAGCGACAGGTGTGATCTCTTTGGCTGCTTGAGCCACACTGACGGTTCTGGCTGTCTCTCGTGCATGTGTGAGGGAGGAGGGAGGTAGGGAGAGTGAAAAGAGGTTGACGGGACGTATTTGAGGCGGGTGGGAGAAAGTATATGATAGGGAGGGAAAAGTAGAATAAAGGAGGAGGGGGGAAATTGAGAGAGAAAGGGGGAAAGTTGAGAGAGAGAGGGAGGGGAGGGGTGGGAGACATGTAAGGGGAAGACAGGAGGTGGTGGTATGGAGACATTCCACCTAATCACATAATGCTCACATTTCAACGGCACGGGCGATTTTTGTTGTGGTTTTTAAGTGCCATCTTCCGAAAGGAACATCGCATTCGCTCAGTGAAACCTTTACGAAGAAACGTCGCCGATATTGGGTTAAGATTATTATCATCATGGGTATAATCCTGTGTAGCGGGCAGACCTGTACATATATCTCAATAATTTGGTAATGTTACAATACATTTTTACATTTTACATTCATATATAGTCCACTAATATACTAGGTTAGATTAGGTTTGGTTTTGGTTAGGTTAGGTTAGGTTAAAGATATTGTTCAATGTTTCTTAGTTAAATAGGTATCTGAAAAACAGTTCCACCCGCTACACAGGATCTTACCTCATCATGTAGCCTACAGTTAAGGTCATAATGCTGTCTGTAAATTTATGGTTTCTCGGGTATGTGGGCGGGCATTGTGGTCTGCCTACTGAGACCGGAACCTCTCCGAGAGATCTGTGTCCTGGAATTTTTTTTGCTGAAGACCCCTAATGGTCTCTGGGTCTTCTCCTGGGCGACCTATATGTATGTGATTTGTTTTATTTTTGATTAAATTTTGTTGTTTCTGTTCGGGCTTTAGCTTGAGTCGGCCACCCCCAGCTATGTGCCTACATACATAGATACATACATATACATGTATGTACATATATGTACACCAGCGGCTCGCTGGTGTAGTGACTAGCGTCTTGGACTTCCACCCAGAAGGCCCAGGATCGCGCCCACGCTCGGCGCATTACAGATTTTTCACAAGCACTGAGTCGTTACCATCCCTCATGAGCAAGGGGATGGGGTAGTAGTACAGGACCCCAATGGAAATACGCCTAATCGGCCTTATTGGGCTATCCTTAGCTGGCTTAGCATGCGCTAGCTTGAAGAACTATTATTATTATTATTATTATTATTATTATTATTATTATTATTATACATTATCATTACTTATTTCATAATTCATTTTATCCATCTATTTTTTTTGTTTAGCTTTGTATGATTTTGTCTTGGATATGTGAACGCCTCCCCCTTCTCACCTTGCACGTTTTACACTTGAGAATATCTTGCCTCCATCCCCGAGGCGGGTGGGTGGCTCAGAAGCTTCTCTTATCCTTTCCTCAGAGCCTCTCTCGCGCGCGCGCGCACACACACACACACACACACACACACACACACGGACCTCACATACATAAAAATACGAACACAAAGCTAACACACAAAACCATTATTACTACTAATACCAAGGTAGTCTGGACTCAAAAAGTGCATAAATGATAAATATTACACTTGAATAAGTAAATTCTGCTGATAAAATATATGCATAAGCATCACACTGCACTGTAAGACACTGTAAACTCACACAATCACAAACACACACACACACAACACGCACACATAAAATAACACCAACATACACATAGCACATGATACACACAAAGCACACACTCACAAATTAACATACGGCATACCTGCACACAAAGTACACGACACCCACACATACACGACACTCACAACAAAGGCAAAACACACGACACACCCAAACGCAAAGTAGGCTACATGGCATATACACACACCAAGTCTTTCAGATTAGGCACATGGACCTTTTTGTTTTATCTGTGTTTTTCCTTCCTCCGTTCATTGTCTCCTAAAAAAAAAAAAAAAAAAAATATATCCTCATAATAACAGCTATATACAGTAGACTGGAGGTATAAGTGCTGTAAGGGATGTTGGGTTACCTGCACCAAGGATCACATGGTATTACCTGTCGTCGATAACATCTTCTCTTGCCTTCTTTCCCCGTGAATTTCTTAAGAACATAAGAACATAAGAAAATGGGAGTCTGCAGAAAGCCGATTGGCCTAAGCAAGGCAGATCCCTGTCCCACACAACCCCAATTCATTACAAAGCCCAATTATAGGCTCCACACTCTAATACCCTGAGGATCATCTTACCAAAACGGTTAGAGATTAACGCAGGATTATGGAGGTCTGCAGAGCGCTGATTGGCCCAACCCGGCTGATCCCCCTTCACACCCAACCCTTCTCGTCCATATGCTTATCCAATTTTATCTTAAAGCTCCCTACAGTTTTAGATCCCACTATAGCACTTGGTAGTCCATTCCACCCATCTACAACTCTGTTACCAAACCAATACTTGCCTATATCTTTTCTGAAACGAAATTTATCTAATTTGAAACCATTGGAACGAGTTCTTTCACTATCACTGAGCTTTAGTACATTTGCCATGTCCCCTTTGTTAATCCCACTAACCCACTTGAACACCTCTATCATATCCCCTCTAACTCTGCGTCTCTCTAACGAATGTAAACCTAATTTCTTCAACCTTTCTTCATACGAAAGATTTCTAATATTATGGATCATTTTTGTCATTCTACGCTGTACTCTCTCCAATGAATCTATGTCCATTCTGTAATAAGGACACCAAAATTGGACAGCATAATCCATATGGGGTCTCACTAATGACAAGTAAAGTTTTAAGATAACATCAGCAGTTCTGTTACTCACACTCCTAGAGATGAACCCGAGAATCCTGTTTGCCTTATTACGAACGCTTATACACTGTTTTCTAGGCTTCAAATCATTGCTAACAAACACACCTAGATCTTTCTCGCAGTCTGAATTTTCTAATTCTAAATTAGCTAGTTTATATTTAACATTTGTTTGCATCTTCCCTATCTTTAATACCTTGCATTTGTCAATGTTAAACTTCATCTGCCAATTTACTGACCATTCATGTAAGGTATCTAGATCCCTTTGGAGGCACTCTATATCGCTATCTGAATCAATTGATCTCCCTATTTTAGTATCGTCTGCGAATTTACTTATCCTACTAGTTATACCTAAATCTAGGTCATTTATGTATATAAGAAACAACAGGGGACCTAATACCGATCCCTGGGGGACACCACTTTTGACTGCTCCCCATTCTGACTTGGTACCATTTATGCTGACTCTCTGCTTCCTACCAATTAGCCATGACCTAATCCATCCTAACAACGCCCCACCTATTCCATGTGCCTCAACCTTTCTCATCAATCTCTCATGAGGGACTCTGTCGAAAGCTTTACTGAAATCTAAATATATAATATCATATGACTTGTCATTATCTACTGCTTCATATACCTCTGAGAAAAACTAAGCAAATTAGTAAGGCAAGACCGTCCCTGAGTGAATCCATGCTGAGAAGAATTGATTAAGTTAAATGTTTCTAAGTGGTTTCTCATTTTCCTAGCAATAATTGACTCTAGTAGTTTTCCTATGATTGAAGTGAGACTAATGGGACGGTAATTGGATGCTATTGATTTATCACCTTTTTTGAAGATCGGAACTACATTTGCAAGCTTCCAAGCTTCTGGAACTATACCTGTTTCTAATGACTTGTTAAATAGAAATGTTAATGGAAAACTTAACTCATCTCTGCATTCTTTTAATACTCTAGCATATACCTCATCGGGACCAGGCGATTTATGAGGTTTCAGTCTGTCAATTTCCTTAACCACATCATTTCTACTTATAGTAACCGTACTTAACCTATGTTCTATACTATCGCTGTATACCTTACGGACTTCTGGAAACTGTGCCAAATTTTCATTAGTGAAAACGGAAAGAAATTGACTATTTAATGTACTGCACATTTCTAAATCACTTTCTGTCAATTTTCCTATCGAAGTTTTAAGGGGACCAATTACATCTCTAACCTTGGATTTATATAGTTGGTAAAAAGCTTTAGGATTATTTTTTGAATCATTGGCAACCTTAATTTCATAATTTCTTTTTTCTTTACTAATATCCTTTTTTACCTGTCGTGATAGATTCTGATAGTAAGCAAGTAGGTGAATTTCGCCTTTTTTAATTTTTCTATATATTCCTCTCTTTTTTCCTAGAAGATCTAATAGTCTATTATTCATCCATTTGGGTTGGTTCTGTGTTGATCTAAATTTTCTTTTGGGGATATATTTATTTTGCGCATTGAATACTGACTTGATAAAATTATCGTATGTATCTACCAAGTTTGACGTCTCCTCCTGACTTAAGATGACAGGTGCCTGAGAAAGGATACACTCATTTGGACACCTGGATCGACTTAATTTTTTGACCATAGGGTCCGCTAACAGGGCTTCTCTTAACCCACCATAATTGGCTTTTCTGAAGTCAGGTATTAATGTTGTATTCTCTCTGATATTACCTTTCCATTGTATATTAAAATACACAGAATTGTGATCACTATTTCCTAGGTGGTCCCCGATTTCTACACTATTTATCATATGTTCATTGTTACTGAAAACTAAATCGAGAATATTATCACCTCTAGTCGGCGTATCTATGAATTGAGATAAAAAACTATCTTGTACTACCTCAATAAACTCCTTTGAATCAGAGTCGCCTATTTGTTGCTGCCAATCTATATTAGGGAAATTAAAATCCCCCATAATGCACACGTTGCTAAGCCTTGATGCTATTTTAATTTCCTCCCATAATGATGTTCCGTCATTTCTACTCATATTTGGCGGTCTATACATAACTCCAATAACTAAAGTCTCACTACCTTCGTTAACTTCTACCCAAACACTTTCATTTTCATTATTTACTCTAATACCTGATTTAGTACAGCTTTTTAATGAACTCCTGACAAACACTGCTATACCGCCACCCCTCTTACTTGTTCGGTCATATTTAAACAAACTATATCCTGGTATATCAAACTCTGCTAAAAAATGCCTGGTTTCTGTATTAATCCATGTTTCAGTTAGCGCTATTATGTCTATATTTTCTTTGCTAACCAGTGCTCTAAGTTCGTTCATTTTGTTACATAAACTCCTGCAATTTGTATAATAAACACTCAAACTATTACTTGTATTTGCAACTATTTTTCTATTGTTTTTAACTAATTTATTTTTACCTGTTGAACTACTGGACCTAGACGGAAAATCTACGCTATCAGAATGTTCGTTATTACTATCAATTTGATGTGGCTGGGATTCTATTTTACTTACACACCTATGGTTTATTAACCAAACCCCGCAACAAACTTGTCGAGTGAGCTGGCTAAGGTCGGCTGCGGGTTAGCACAATATCCGCTTATCTCCTCCATGTTCCCATATATATATATATATATATATATATATATATATATATATATATATATATATATATATGCAATACAAACTGTGGTAAGCCATACAAATGCAGTAGCTTGAGTTAAATAACTGCCGGCTCCAAAGGGTAATGAGACTGAGATGAGCGCCGCGGCTATGAGCGGTTTCAGTGTATGCCTCTGAACTTTACTTACCATGAACAAACAAAACAGACTATAGTTTGTGCTTACAGTATATTAGGCACAATAAAACACAGATTGCTTAAATAAAATATATGCAAATGTGCTTAGCAGTATACCGATATAAAATCTACATAGGTTATTTAGCTATAGCCTACACATATAATGATCCTAATACTATATGCTTGACTTTCATATAATTTATAAGCAATGCAATACTATAGTTTAACATAATAAGATAATGATAATTAAATATTAATAAAGTAATCATAAACTAACAAATAAAACTAGCACACTGCCACTATACCCTGTTCATAATAGGTAGGCCACAAATCGTGAACCCTAACCTCTGTAACTGAAAAAGGGCTAAAGCAAATAGACTGTAAATTTCCACACCTATTCTCTGGCCGACCCTTCCCAAATGATAGACATATTAGATCGATTACTCTAGTCGTTTGTAAGTTATAGAGGTTAATGTTGACAATTTTTGGCCTATCTACTTGGAACAGGGTATAATACTACAAACTTTGTTTCTTTTCATATGACGATAATTTGAATCCCTTAGCAGCTAATTTCTCGATACTTATTGAAAAAATATGAAACTAATATGTCTCTGCATCATAATAAGACCAAGTTTATATATTTAGCACCATATTTCACTACAAAATCTTCAAAATAACTGATAAATCTTGATGGGAACGTTGGAATTTACCGTCAGTTGAAAATAAACAGAGTATAGATGTTAATGAGACCCACACATCTTCCCTATTAGTCCACTTTGGTAACCAGAAAAAGCGAGTACTACCCCCTTAATGCTGAGTTTTCATAATTAACAACACATTTCGCTACAAAATATCCGTAATAGCCGGGTAATCCAGATGACGACATGACAATTTACCGTTAGCTGGAAAAATACTATAGTCCTTATCTTTCAAGAAAAAAGAACAACAGAAAATATAATAGCTACATTTCACATGTACATATTAAGGAACACCCTGTTCTTAACATTAACCCGGCAACGGCGAGAAAGCTCATAAGAAGTTTTACTGGGCGAGGGCGGCAAAGCTCTTAAGAGGGAGGCCTAAACAAAACATTTAAACAGCCCCAGTAGCACTAAACAATTTTTTTTCCCCCCCCTATACCTCATATCACTCCTCCACATCCCCTCCCCCTTCAATTATCACCAATTTTCCCTGTTATTCCCTAATTCGTTGGTATATTTTTGTGCTAACATTAGCAAAATGTGTGGAGGATGTGTTTACGTGCCTAGCGAGTGTGTTACACAACCGAGAGTGTGAATGAGTAGGCTCAGTGTGGCTTGAGGCCTCGTGGAGGGAGGGGTTGCCTCAATTTGCTCCATAATTCATGAATGGGCTGCTCCATGTATATTCGCGATTTTGACCAGAAAAATTATATTTTCACTTGTTTTATTGTTGTTACAGGTTACTATCTTCATAGTGAAGGTAAAATAGACATATGAATAAGTAATAACGATATTTATCGTAAAATGACGATTATAGGCCTGAATGGAGCCTATATGCTCGCCCATGGGCATCGAGTTCAATACCCCCCCCCCCTCGCCGTTTATAGGTTAATCATCAATTACAAACCCCAATGCACTTGAATAAACTAATGAAAGCATATGGTCCTCCCAGGATTCGAACTCGGGACACCACACCCAGAACATAAGCATCTAAACCATTACACCACCAGCACAGTTAATAGGGGTAAAATACAGAGGAGAGAGAGAGAGAGAGAGAGAGAGAGAGAGAGAGAGAGAGAGAGAGAGAGAGAGAGAGAGAGAGAGAGAGAGAGAGAGAGAGAGAGAGAGAGAGAGAGATACAGTATATATATATATATATATATATATATATATATATATATATATATATATATATATATATATATATATTAGATTTAGAGAGAGAGAGAGAAAGATATATTATACACCAACAACAACAACAACAACAAACTATACACTATATTGTAGATCCCCAATATAGGCTATTTGTCAGAGCCCCTCCAGGAAACAGAAAACGGACTAGGCTATGTGGTGCAACGTCTTAGGGGTCAGTTGCGTGTTTCGTTCTATAAGGAAGTTGGAGCTGTAGACATCGATATTTAGTAGAATTACCAGCTAAAATACGGTTGTAGCCTACTACATTTACCAATACATAAAACTCAATTTTACATACTTTTTAGCCATCAGAAATCTACATCATTATTGCATATCTATTTACTATCAATGTCTACAGCTCCAACTTCCTTAAAGAACGAAACTCGCAAGTGGTCAATTATGATATTTTGTTTATTATTGAAGTTTCTGATTGATACAGCTATATTAGAACAAAGTATTTTTTACTTTGCCTCTCAATAAAAATAAATAAATACATAAATAAAATATATAAAATAAATAAATAAATAAATAAAAAATCCTCCCCAGACTTCCTTCAAACTAAATATTCACCATCCCCTGCTCCATTCAAGCTAAATGTGTTTTTTTTTTATAGATAATTGTACTTTTCGAAGTCTGATTTCTCCTAAATTGCAGGTTTGCTATCGCTCGCACAGAATATATCGGCGCCTGAATGGGTTCAAATGTCTTACATTCGCCATACTATTTGCCTCACTCTCGTATACTCTCTTAGTAATTCTTTCGTTACCCATACATTCCACATGACCTAACCATCTTAAGGTGTTCCTTTTCACACTCTCAAGCACCTGCGCACATCCACTACTTCCGTTCAGACCTTATATTATTTGCCGTGCTCCAAAATGGCTGTCTATAGAATTATCCCGTGTACACATAACAAGGTTCCTGTACAGTCGACCTAATAAGTGATGTCTCGGCACCAAGTATATTTTGGTCAATAATTGGTATCTGCATAATTCAAACTTAATTCATTCATTGCAAGTGAGATATACAAGCACGTTGCTACACCTACCCACCTTATTCAACATCTGACAGAAATGAATACAGCACAGAGCGAGCCAAACGTAATGGCGGCTGAGACATGACTTATTAGCACGACTGTACAATGTTAGGCTCCCTCATATTTCAAGAGAGATAGGTAAATACAGGGGCTTACAGGTACAAATTGAATATATACATACATACATAGATATACATACATAAACACTGTACACCTTGGATATCTACATACATACATAGACATACATACATAGATATACATACATAACATTGTACAAATTGGATATCTACATACATACATAGACATACATACATAGATATACATACATAACATTGTACAAATTGGATACATACATACATACATACATACATACATACATACATACATACACTGCAAACATTATGGTTATGAAAATGGTATACTGTATATAATTAATTGATTGAAAGGTTAACCACGATCAATATATATACAGTATATATAGCTGACAGGGCTAGAAATCGAACCATTCAGACAGAGTGTCCAACCACCGACACCATCACGAGCGTTAAAAGAAGGAATTTGATACTTCTACCAGTATTCCTTGCCAACCCGATTCTCATGGGCGGCCCGACAGTTATTTAATCAAAATCCTGCTCTGCCCCCGTGTTAATGGCGCTATACATGAAGGGGGGGGGGGGGGGGGGGGCAGAAATAACAAACCTCCTCTTAAGGGGAGATCTCCACTTGAGGGATTTTTTTCTTGACCCCTTTCTCCCTCATGTTTAGCCCCATTGCTTTTGAAATTTTAAGACGTTTGCCCCATTAGTTTAGCGATTTTAAGAACTTTCACCCCATATTAAGACCTTTCGTGCCATTCAGGTGTCGATTTTATCCTGGCGAGCGATAGCGAGCCTGTAATTTAAGAGGAACCGGCCTTGGGCCGGGACATTTTTCTACCGAAAAATGTACAAATTTATCTTGAAAGGGGGTCTAGGGGGTGTAATTTTAAGCTTGATGGAGGACTAGGGAACAAACTAAATACCTCCCCTTAACGGGAAAAGCGTTCTTGTGAATTCGCCCAGTTTGTCTTTTTTCCCCCTCTCTGGGTATTGGGAAGGGTCGACGGCAGGAATGTGCCTTTCAACCCAACGATGCTCTTTTTTCTTCACAAGGAGTTTTCTGTCCCGTTAGTTGTCCATGCTCATATACCACTGACACTTGGGGCGTGGGCAGGGAGAGGGCTAAGGGTGGTTTAAGGGCTGTGAGGAAGGGCTGTGAGGAAGGGCTGTGAGAAAGGGCTGTGAGGAAGGGCTGTGAGGAAGGGCTGTGAGGAAGGGCTGTGAGGAAGGGCTGTGAGGAAGGGCTGTGAGGAAGGGCTGTGAGGAAGGGCTGTGAGGAAGGGCTGTGAGGAAGGGCTACAATACAGTAATATGCTGTAAAGGACCTAGGCTGGGTAAGAGCGGTTAAGGGGAGATCTCTACTTGAGAAATTATTTTCTGGACCCCTTTCTCCCTCATGTTTAGCCCCATTGCTTTTGAGATTTTAAGATGTTCGCCCCATTAGTTTGGCGATTTTAAGAACTTTTGCCCCATTTTAAGACCTTTCGTCCCATTTAGGTGTCAATTTTTTCCTGGCGAGCGATAGCGAGCCTGTAATTTAAGAGGAACCGGTCTTTGGCCGGGAAATTTTTCTACCGAAAAATGTACACATTTATCTAGAAAGGGAGCCTAGGGGGTGTAATTTTAAGCTTGATGGAGGTCTAGGGAACAAACTAAAAACCTCCCCTTAAGACCAGGAATAAGGGCTGCAACACACACAAACAGAGGGCTACAGAGATGGCTAAGGGTGGGTAAGAGTTGTGAGGGCTATAATATGGGTTACACGGATGGGTAAGGGCTGGGAAGGGCTACAATAAGGGCTACACCATAGTAACAGAAGGCTAGAGAGAGGGTTAAGGGTTGGGGAGGGCAGTAATAAGGGTTACAAACTTACACTGCAATAAGATAAAGGGCCAAGGATAGGTAAAGGCTGGAAAGGGCTGTAATAAGGGCTACAACACAATGGCAGAGGTTTAGCAAGGGCTGTAAGGGCTATTCTTAGGGCTGTAAGGGCTATTCTTAGGGCTACACCACAATAATAATATACTTAACCCCTTCTGTACCGGCAACGTCTTTTTAATATTATTCTAGCTATATTTAGACGATATTGCACAGTTTAAGAAGGATCTGTGGTGGTAAATATGGTTAGGTGAGATAGTTCAAAGCCATTTAATTGCTGGAAGCCCTTTTTAAGGGGAGGTATTTAGTTTGTTCCCTAGACCTCTATCAAGCTTAAAAATGCACCCCCTTGAGTCCCTTGCAAGATAAATTTGTACATTTTTCGGTAGAAAAATGTCCCGGCCGAAGGCCGATTCCTCTTAAATTACAGGCTCGCTATCGCTCGCCAGGATAAAATCGACACCTGAATTGCACGAAAGGTCTTAATATGGGGTGAAAGTTCTTAAAATCGCTAAACTAATAGGGAAAACGTTTTATAATATCAAAAGCAATGGGGCTAAACATGAGGGAGAAAGGAGTCAAGAAAAAAGTCCCTCAAGTGGAGATCTCCCCTTCAACCGACTAAAATCGTCTATTAGTAGCCAGAACATAATGAATAATGACGTCGCCGGTACAGAAGGGGTTAATGGACAAATATGAAGCTACTATAAGGTAGCACCAACGAACTTGGCAATCATCTTGATCCCTGGCCTCTCTGTAACTCAAAAGAGCCTAGAGCAAACTGGCTGTAATATATCCACACCTATTTCCTGGTGGACTCTTCCCAAATGATAGAAACATCAGCCCGATTGCTTTAATACATTTTGAGTTTTAAGAAGTTAAGGGGAGGTATTTAGTTTGTTCCCTACGTTTTTATCAAGCTTAAAATTACACCCACTAGACCCCCTTTCAAGATAAATTTGTACATTTTTCGGTAGAAAAATGTCCTGGCCGGAGGCCGGTTGCTCTTAAATTACAGGCTCGCTATCGCTCGCCAGGAAAAAATCGACACCTTAATGGCACGAAAGGTCTTAAAATTGACAGAAATGGGGCAAAATGTCTTAAAATGTCAAAACTACTAGGGCGAACGTCTTAACATCTCAAAAGCAATGGGGCTAAACATGAGGGAGAAACGGGTCCAGAAAAAAATCCCTCAAGTGGAAATCTCCCCTTAAGTGGTCAAGATTATTGTCAAGTTGGTTGGCGCTACCTTATACTGTACGTCTCTATCACATCAACACCAAATTTTCATAATAAACATTAAATTTGGCTAACAATTCGTAGCAATAGCCGAGTAATCAAGATGGAGACATGTCAATCGACCACTTGCGAATTTTATACTATAAGGGAATGGAGCTGTAGCAATCGATATTTTATACTATAAGGGAATGGAGCTGTAGCAATCGATATTTTATACTATAAGGGAATGGAGCTGTAGCAATCGATATTTTATACTATAAGGGAATGGAGCAGTAGAAATCGATATTTTATACTATAAGGGAATGGAGCTGTAGCAATCGATATTTTATACTATAAGGGAATGGAGCTGTAGCAATCGATATTTTATACTATAAGGGAATGGAGCTGTAGAAATCGATATTTTATACTATAAGGGAATGGAGCTGTAGCAATCGATATTTTATACTATAAGGGAATGGAGCTGTAGAAATCGATATTTTATACTATAAGGGAATGGAGCTGTAGCAATCGATATTTTATACTATAAGGGAATGGAGCTGTAGCAATCGATATTTTATACTATAAGGGAATGGAGCTGTAGCAATCGATATTTTATACTATAAGGGAATGGAGCTGTAGCAATCGATATTTTATACTATAAGGGAATGGAGCTGTAGCAATCGATATTTTATACTATAAGGGAATGGAGCAGTAGAAATCGATATTTTATACTATAAGGGAATGGAGCTGTAGCAATCGATATTTTATACTATAAGGGAATGGAGCTGTAGCAATCGATATTTTATACTATAAGGGAATGGAGCTGTAGCAATCGATATTTTATACTATAAGGGAATGGAGCAGTAGAAATCGATATTTTATACTATAAGGGAATGGAGCTGTAGCAATCGATATTTTATACTATAAGGGAATGGAGCTGTAGCAATCGATATTTTATACTATAAGGGAATGGAGCTGTAGCAATCGATATTTTATACTATAAGGGAATGGAGCAGTAGAAATCGATATTTTATACTATAAGGGAATGGAGCTGTAGCAATCGATATTTTATACTATAAGGGAATGGAGCTGTAGCAATCGATATTTTATACTATAAGGGAATGGAGCTGTAGCAATCGATATTTTATACTATAAGGGAATGGAGCTGTAGCAATCGATATTTTATACTATAAGGGAATGGAGCTGTAGCAATCGATATTTAGCAGATTTACCAGCTGTTATACGGTCATAGTACATATATAAATACATAAAACTAAATTCAACATACCTTCTAACCATCAGGAACTTACATTGTTATTGCATTTCTGTTTTATATCGATGTTTACGGCTCCAAATTTCTTATAGCCTCAAACTCGACAGTGGTCAACTTACCATCAACTGGAAAAAAACAACAGAAAACAAGTAAAATAAAAACAATACAAAAAAACAGAAAACAAGTAAAATAAAACAAAACAAAAAACAGAAAACAAGTAAAATAAAAACAAAACAAAAAAACTGAAAACAAGTAAAATAAAAACAAAACAAAAACACAGAAAACAAGTAAAATAAAAACAAAACAAAAAAACAGAAAATAAGTAAAATAAAAAACAAACAACAAATGAAGAGAGAGGACCAAGGCAGGGCAATGTAAGGACTGGGTGAAGGCTGCTGAATTACGACACAATATATTTACATATACTTACATATATACACTGACCACACCGTCCTTACGATCCAAGCGAGGTGCTCAAGAGATAGCAGAGTGAAATGGTCAGGACTTATTTCTAACAAAGAAACCAAATCCCCACATAAATATAGTGGAAGAAAAGGATGACACAGTAGAAGGCTCTAAAAGTAGGCCAGGGCAGTGATGGGGAGATTTAAAATAAGGGCTTCAACTCAAAACAGTCGCCGGAAGGGAAAATTGGTACACATTTATTGAACAATGCTGACACGCACATGAAATATTTTGAAACATTTCGTTTGAACGTACTGTATGCCAGAGTTTGTGTTTTCCTTCATTCAAAGTTCACTCTCAAGTTTATCATTGTAGTAGTGTATGTACTAGCTACTTGTGCAGGCAATTGCTGACTTGCGAGTTTCGGTCTATAAGGAAGTTGGAGCTGTAGACAACGATATTTAACATAATTTGCAGGTAAAATACGGTCGTAGTACATTTATAAATACATAAAACCCAATTCAACATACCATTTATCCATCAGAAACGTACATTATTATTGCGTTTCTGTTTAATATCGATGTTCACGGCTCCAACTTCCTTATAGCCTGAAACTCGCAAGTGGTCCATTATATAGTAGTAGTAGAGGAAGGGTGGTATGATGGAGCTGGGGAGGGCTAGGATAAGGCTGGAGTAAGGGCTAAACTAAGGCCTATAATACGGGCTACAGCACGATAAGGTCGAGGGCTAGGACAAGGGCTAATATGAAGGTAATACTAAGGGCTATACAAAGGGCTATAATAAGGGCTATACAAAGGGCTATAATAAGGGCTATAAGAGATACATTAAGGGCTATAATATGGGCTACAATACAATAGATCCCTAGACAGAGGGCCAGGGCAGGGAAAGGTTAGGACAAGGCTGAGATAAGGGCTATTATAAGGGCTATAATAAAGGCTATAAGAGAGTTACATTAAGGACCATAATAAGGGCTACAACATAATCAGATATAGGGCTAGACAGAGGGCCAGATCAGGGGTGGATAAGGACCATAATAAGGGCTATAATCAGGGCTATAAGGGATACATTAAGGGCCATAATAAGGGCTACAACATAATCAGATATAGGGCTAGACAGAGGGCCAGATCAGGGGTGGATAAGGACCATAATAAGGGCTATAATCAGGGCTATAAGGGATACATTAAGGGCCATAATAAGGGCTACAACATAATCAGATATAGGGCTAGACAGAGGGCTAGGACAGGGCTGGATGAGGGCAGGGGAGGGGCTCCATCGTCACTCTGCATGGCTGCCTGGTGCTCGCCTGTAAAAGAATAACATGATTAGTATATTAGTACATCAAAATAGTCATGCAAAAAAAAAAAAAAAAAAAAAAAAAAAAAAAAAATATATATATATATATATATATATATATATATATATATATATATAATAATAATAATGAAGCCATCAATGTTATAGAAAACTCTTAAATTATACCATACATGATAATTTATACTGTAATAGTTTATAAAATGATTTATTATCTGTTCTTGGTGACTACACTTTCATGAGTATTTAGAGACAGTGCAACAAGAATGGAGCCAACGAACTCACAAATGATTCGGTAATATACAAAATGGAACACCTTGGCAATGTTTGTATGTGTAGCTATATTATGTTCCAGACTTGAATCATCCAAGGGACAGATTAATCCACCCACTTACCACCAAGAGCGCAGCTAAAGTCGATGGTAACTCCAATGACTCTTTTCCTTACGTACAGTCGTGGTCATTTTGGGAGGCACAATTATGGTACACTGGTGAAATATTTTGATAAACTACTTGTGCCACATAGCTGCAATTGCTGGGAATCTCCAATTGATATTCACTGACCGGTTTTTAATATTTAGAAGTATTAAGGGGAGGTTTGCACTTGAGGGATTTTTTTTCGAACTTCTTTCTCCCTCATGTTTAGCCCCATTGCTTGTGATATTATAAAACGTTTGCCCCATTAGTTTAGCGATTTTAAGAACTTTCACCCCATATTAAGACCTTTCGTGCAATTCAGGTGTCGATTTTATCCTGGCGAGCGATAGCGAGCCTGTAATTTAAGAGGAACCGGCCTTCGGCCGGGAAATTTTTCTACCGAAAAATGTACAAATTTATCTTGAAAGGGGGTCAAGGGGGAGTAACTTTAAGCTTGATGGAAGTCTAGGGAATCAACTAAAAACCTCCCCTTAAAGTATTCCTGCAACGACTGTACACGAGGAAAAGAAGTAGGCCCTACCCATAGACCCCTTTACATATGTAGAGGAGTCTATGGCCCTACCCATAGACCCCTTTACATATGTAGAGGAGTCTATGGCCCTACCGGTATATATTGTAAAGTCGTGTCAGCTACAATTCTTTCCTCGTCCCCCTTCAGCTGCGAAATCCGCTCACACCTGAAGGAGACTCGAGAAGAATCGAAGTTGTCCTGTCTTGAAAGAAATAAAGAAAACGAAATATATAAAATGTGTATATTTTCCTAAGAAATCTTTATGGCAATTCAAGAAATACATAATAGTACTGAGTAACTGAGCGCCTTAGCGCTTTTAATCAGTTGGCTTCATATTTAAATTAGTTACCTTAAACAAATATTCAGCTTATGACAGACTTCAATAACTTTGCAAGATCCTTGTTGAATAGAATCATATGAAACTACTATGGGTTTCAGAGGCCGTGTTACATAGTTTTTCGGGAATACCGGTAACTTATTAACAAACAGTTGGATCAGTATGATATTTTGCCACAACTAGTTTCACACCGTCCCCTAATTTTCGGTAATATAGTACATTACCAAAAGAGGAGAATTAAGCCACTTGTCCCTGTGTCATGAGGTTAAAGTCACACCTGAATGATTAGGAAACGGACAAGGCTACCGTGGCGTACCTGTGGAAACTACCAAACCATTATTGCTCCTCCATCAAACAGGGTAGTTATCACCCACCATTGAACCCTACTATCGCCTTTACGGTCAAGTTATCTGTCACTATCAAATATATATATATATATATATATATATATATATATATATATATATATATATATATATATATATACACAAAATATGTATTGTGTTAGGTGCTACAGTGTCTGGGGTGCAGTAGTAGGTATTAGGCCATTCTATAGCATAATAACTTCACTGCTATTGGTCCTTATTAATGGTATTCTGGATAACTTTAGACCATTATATATATTATGTCAAATCGTCTAGTGATAGCCAGAAAAAAAAAATAAAGAAAAGAAGAAGCTACAACCATGACTTTAAAATACCCACCATTAAGGACATGTAAGGTAGTAGCATCAGGAGCTCCGGTGTTTGGGGTACAGTAGGAGGTGCTTAGCCCAATCCAATGTTTAATACCTTCACTGCAATTGGTCCTTATTCTGACGATTTTATATATGTAAAATCGTCTAGTGATAGCCAGAATTAAATAGAATAAAGAAAATAAGCTACAACAATTACTTTAAAATACCCACCATTAAGGACATGTAGGGTGGTAGCGTCAGGAGCACCGGTATCTGGGGTACAGTAGTAGGTGCCGGAGTCTGTAGGGGCGGCGTCCTTCATCACCAAGCTACTGACGGTGTTGGTAGTGGCGCGGGTTATTACGGTCACTCCGCCCCGGGATTCATAGTCCAATAACTGCAGATATAGCTAGTTAACATACACAAATATATTTTTAGTTTGCTCCTTAGACTAAGATTCAAGCTTCCCCAGACCTCTACTTCAAGCTTTCAAAAAAAAAAAAAAAAAAAAAAAGAAATATCAAGCTAAAATTGTAAATGTTTCGGTAAAAAACTCCCGGAAAAAAGTCAGTTTCTCTCACATAGAAAGCTCGCTTTAGCTCTCCCAGAACACATCGATAACCGTCTTAGAATTGCCAAAATAATGGGGTGAAACTGGGATGGTCCAAAAATTGCCGCCCCGCACCAGATGATTATGAATTAAATTAATATTTTTGATAATAAAGTTAAGTAGCTGTGTAAAAAAAAAAGCCCATGACCACAGATTTTCATTCCTCCAGGAGTTTGAAATGTTTGACAGGATATTGGCGAAAGAGGACAGGTTGATGCCACTCAACCTTCATAAAGCTGAATGAAGGCACTGAAAAAGCTGAGAACAAGAGTGACAATGTGTATGTGTGTGTGCGTGTGTGCATCTACAAAACAGTGAGAGAGAGAGAGAGAGAGAGAGAGAGAGAGAGAGAGAGAGAGTACAAAGGAGTACAAAGGAGTACAAAGGAAATCAAGCAACAACAGGTCTAGTGACCCTTCTAGGTTGCTTGTCCTCCAAAACACTGAGGATCAAGTGTCCAAACAGTGGTTTAGAGTGGGTAAGGGAACATTGGAAAGGGAACTACTGCCCTGCCACTAACGTGGCAGGACTAGGAAGTTAGTAGGGGACATATGGGTTAGTAACTGAGGGGAGGATAAAGTTATTCATTTACAAACGCAGTCAGTCGCGGGTTTGATGCGAGATATTTGTCTAGGCGGAATTTAAATGAATCAACGGTGCTGCAGTCTATAACGTCTCGGGGAAGCCCATTCCACAAGTTGACAACTCGATTGAAGAAGAAATTCTTAGATTCGTGCGAGTTAAAAGATTTACCAATAATTTTGCAACCGTTTCCCCGCGTGTAATTAGATTGGTCGATAGTGAAGTACTTACTACAGTTCATATTGTCGATGCCTTTGATGATTTTGAACACTTGAATTAAGTCGCCTCTTAATCTGCGCTGGGTTAAAGGAAATAGATTTAATTCTCTAAGACGCTCTTCGTATGGTTTGTTCTTTAGGCTAGGTATCATTTTGGTAACTCTACGTTGAACTCGTTCTAGCTTGTTTATATCTTTTTGGTAATAAGGGCACCAGGATTGAACGCAGTATTCCAGAAGAGGGCGGACTAAGGAATTGTAAAGGGTTAGGATAACTTCTTTGGATTTATGCTCAAATGACCTGCCTATAAAGCCAATTATTTTGTTTGCCTTCTTAACAACTTCTGAACATTGTTGACTCGGTTTTAGGTTACTCGATATTGTTACTCCCAGATCAGTTTCTCTGTTTACATTCTTAAGCTGAGTGCCATTCATCGAATAGTTTGCTTTCTCATTTAGGTATCCGACATGTAGTACTTTACATTTATCCGCATTGAAACTCATTTGCCAAATTTGGGCCCAACATGACAATTTATCTAGATTGTGTTGCATATCGTCAACTTGTTCTTTTGAGAGTACGCTATTTGCAATTTTTGTATCGTCAGCAAATTTTGAGAGAGAGAGAGAGAGAGAGAGAGAGAGAGAGAGAGAGAGAGAGAGAGAGAGAGAGAGAGAGAGAGAGAGAGAGAGAGAGAGAGAGAGAGAGAGAGAGAGAGAGAGAGAGAGAGAGAGAGAGAGAGAGAGAGAGAGAGAGAGAGAGAGAGAGAGATACACAGAGGCCAATATTGTGTAGAGATAGAGGTTCCGGAACATCAGAGGGGAGAGTAACTAGACAAATTGCTTTCCATTCCCCCGAGTTAAGAGTTGTGTGTTGAACCATAGCCTACCACAACCACCACTGTTACTGAGGCACAGAGTCAGGCAGCAGCGGGAGGTCTGCATAGAAAGGAACTCAAAGGAATGCAAGCAACAACAGATCTATTGAACCTCACTTGGCTTATTCCAGTCATATAAACTGCCTGGCTGAAGAAAATCTATCAATTATTTAAAGATCATTATGGTACCAGAAGACATATAATTTCATCACTACCATACACTATACCATAGAGTGACTAACCTGATCATTATGGTACCAGAAGACATAGACAGGTGTGGTGGTACCGTGGGTGACGATACAGGTCAGGTTAATTAGGGAGCCTCGGTGAACGAACACTTCACCACCGTTCAGTACCTTGGCTACTGGTACTGTTATTATTATTATTATAACACCAACAGGTACGTATATACAGCCAACATTACATTAACAATCCATACTCATAACCAACACATACACACACACACACACACAGCACCAACAAGTACACACCACCATCAGCAACATGTACACATAACCACACCAACACAAACACACCGCCACCACACACACACAACCACATCATCACCACACAAACACGTCAACGCCACGAACAAATAAACACCAAGCCGACACACACATAACACATACATAACACACACACACACACACACACACACACACACACACACACACACACACACACACACACACACACACACCATCATCATCACCACACGTCAACGCCACGAACAATGGAACACCAAGCCCACCACACAATCATATCACATTCAATTCCGTAGTGTAATTATGCCACCGTCCATGTGCAAGTCACGGTGATGATATTGATGTCCAGTTTGAGTCCGGGCCATACAGAATCCGTGGTGAAGTTAATGTCCAATTAAAGTAAACATCAGGAAGGCAGCCATAGTTTCACCACATCCATGTCCACGCCCAGAGCCACAGGGAAAGGTTCAGTCGATATACATGAAAAGAAATAAAGAACATAAGATTAGTAGCATATATAGATATATTTATCGCAACATCACTAGCATCTACAGTATGTCATCATAATTATATGTTGCATATAATATTATGTATATGCAATAATTATAGTGAAACAAAGTAGGAAAACATGCTTGTATTAAGATAATACGAGTGTTTCAATAATAACCCCCCCCCCCCCCACACACACACACACGGTAAAAGTGCCAGTGTGACTGTTCCATTATGTGTCGCAGCAGCCAGAGACTCTTATATTTAGATTCGTCCAAGTTAATGTTGACAGGTTAGCATTTCACTTGCCGGCTCAGAGTGATCTATGGAAATTGGTTTTGTTATCTTGTAGCGGGAGTATTTTAGTTGTGTTTGTGTTGGTGGCTGACATCCTGCTTTAACCCCTTCAGTACCGGTGTCGTTCTTTTAACTTTATTCAGTTACAAATGGGCCTCCTTCGAACTGTCTCACTTAACTACCTTTTTACTACCAGAGATCCTTCTTAAACTGCAAAATCATCTAAATTTAGCTAGAATAAAATTAAATAGACGTCGCCGGTACAGACGGGGTTAAGCCAATATGATATGAGGAACATAAAGTAAAATGAATTTGGGACCATATCTAAGGGCACAGGAGCAATTGGGACCATATCTAAGGGCACAGGAGCAATTGGGACCATATCTAAGGGCACAGGAGCAATTGGGACCATATCTAAGGGCACAGGAGCAATTGAAAATTGAAAGAGTGAACTTATCAAGCGGTTTTCTGAGATGGCTAAAAACGATTGTCCACATTACAGTCCCAATCTCAATTCTGATGCTACTAATGGGTCCAGGGTGTTGTAGTTTGCTTGGGAATAATAGTTGGGTGTATTAAGTAACACCCAGTTCTTAACATTAATCATCAATTACAAACCCCAATGCACTTGAATAAACTAATGAAAGCACATGGTCCTCCCGGGATTCGAATCGGGACACCACACACAGAACATAAACATCTAAACCATTACACCACCAACACAGTTAAAGGTTGAATACACGATCACGATTAATATCCATTTTCGAATTTTGGATATCAATCTAATCATGTACTCAGATCCAACTGCATTATGGAAAGCGCAATGTTTTAGTGAGGTTATAGTCTATAGGCGATTTCTAGTTTTTAACATTATGCCTATCTGAACAGCGACCAATGGCCAAAAAAAGTCCATAAATATAATGGGTATACGCCGTTTACATCACAAATATAATGGGTATACACCGTTTACATCACAAATATAATGGGTATACACCGTTTACATCACAAATATAATGGGTATACACCGTTTACATCATAAATATAATGGGTATACACCGTTTACATCACAAATATAATGGGTATACACCGTTTACATCACAAATATAATGGGTATACACCGTTTACATCATAAATATAATGGGTATACACCGTTTACATCATAAATATAATGGGTATACACCGTTTACATCACAAATATAATGGGTATACACCGTTTACATCACAAATATAATGGGTATACACCGTTTACATCATAAATATAATGGGTATACACCGTTTACATCACAAATATAATGGGTATACACCGTTTACATCATAAATATAATGGGTATACACCGTTTACATCATAAATATAATGGGTATACACCGTTTACATCATAAATATAATGGGTATACACCGTTTACATCACAAATGCGTGAAGAATCCAAATATACCACTAAAAATGTGAAAATCCGAAATGACCCAAAACGTTGTAACAAGTCACTAGGGAAATTTAGAAAAATTACTTTGTGCCGAATTGACATTGCGCTCAGTTAAGGAGATTAATCGTCGCCTCGTTGCAACAGTAAACACGTCCACGAATTTTGGCAAGAACGGTGACCGGTCACTTCAACCAGTAGACCATTTCAACCAGTAGTTCTCAACCAGTACCAAATCAACCAATACGGTTAGGTTAGGTTAGGGTAGGGTAGGTTAGGTTAGTACTATATTTTGGCACTGGTTTGGTTGGTCTGGGTTAATTTGGCACTGGTTGAGAGCTACTGGTTGAAATGGTCTACTGGTTGAAGTGACATGGAACCGGCGAGAACAGGTGAAATAAATATGAAAATGTAAAACCATTATATTTCCCAGAAGTGAAGAGCCCACTAGAAGAGTTATTACAAGAATATAGTTAGTTTGGGGACATTTCGCCTGATTTCTTTGTCAATATTAAGATATTTTGTGCCATTTAGGTGTCAATTTTTTCCTGGCGAGTGATAGCGAACCTGTAACTTTAGAAGGAACTGGCCTTCGGCCGAGACAGTTTTCTATCGAAAAATGTATTTTTTTCTCTTGAAATATATCTTGAATGGGTATCTTTTATTTATTTAAAGTTTGATGGAGATCTATGGAGGAAAAACAAACAACTACACAATATTGATAATGCTGAAAAAAATAAAAAAAATAATAAAAACAAAAAATACATAACTAAATCTCCTGTTAAGCAGATGTAACAGAGTTATTTCCAAAACGTCCCAAGGACATGACAATATTCTTTGTGTGTTTTTTAATATCCATGTTTCAGCCAAACTTTATAGATACTCGCTCCGCCAAAGTTTACTAATTAATCTAAGAATTTTGGCGAAGAATTGGATGAAAGTTGGTAGGGTAGGATTATGGCTGGTTTGTTGTTGTTGTTGTTGTTGTTGTTGTTGTTGTTGTTGTTGTAGTAGTGGTGGTGGTGGTGGTGGTGGTGATGTTGGTGTTGGTGGTGATGGTACTGGTGGTGGTGTTGTTGTTGTAGTGGTGGTGGTGATGGTACTGGTGGTGGTGTTGTTGTTGTTGTTGTTGTTGTTGTTGTAGTGGTGGTGGTGATGTTGGTGTTGTTGTTGTTGTTGTAGTGGTGGTGGTGATGTTGGTGGTGATGGTACTGGTGTTGTTGTTGTTGTTGTTGTAGTGGTGGTGGTGATGGTACTGGTGGTGGTGGTGGTGGTGGTGGTGGTGTTGTTGTTGTTGGTGGCGTTATTGTTGGTGGTATTATGGTTGGTGTTATTATTTCTGGTGTTGTCGTTGTTGGTGGTGGTGGTGGTGGTGAGGTTGAATTATATTGGTTGGTGCTGTTTTTATTGTTGTTGTTGTTACTGTTTTTGTTATGGTTTCTGCTGTTATTGTTCTTATAGTTGGTGCACTTACCATTATTAAAGTGTTTTTGTTTTGTTATTAATCTAAGAAGTTTGGCGAAGGTTTGGGTGAAAGCTGGTAGGGTAGGATTTTGGCTGGTTGGTTTGTTGTTGTTATTTCTGTTGTTGTTTATGTTGTTGTTGTTGTTAGTGGTGGTGATGGTGGTGTTGGTTGTGCTGTTGTTGCCATTATTGTAGGGTTATTGATTTGTTGTTAATCTATGAATCTTGGAGAAGGGTTGGATGAAAGCTGGTAGGGTAGGATTTTGGCTGGTAGGGTGTTGTTGTTTTTGTTTGTGTTACTGTTGTTGTTGTTCTTGGTGGTGGTGCAGTTATGCTGTTAATGTTGTTGGTTGTGGTGGTTTTGTTGTTGTTGTCGTTGTTGTCGTTTTTGTTACTGTTGTTGTCGTTGTTGTCGTTTTTGTTGTTGTTGTGGTAATGGTGACGAGATAATGTTATGTTTTAATTTAGGAATAGTGTTGAATGTTCCCCCAGTGGGTGACTACCAGCCAAGGGTGAATGTTGACGACCTCAAGAGTGTCTGTGTCGAAGATTGGTTTGTTTACATTAAGGAACCAAAGTATCCCAATTTACCCTAACCTTTCATCATCACCACCAGTCACTGTCATCATTAATTGCACTATCACCACTCCACCATCCCCACCACCACCATCATCATTAGCACCAGCACCATTAACTCAATTACCAGCATCACATCCACCACCATTATCATCATCAATACCACCATTTTCAACACCACTAACACTACCATTATCACCACCACCACCATCATTATCACCGCCACCACCATTATCACCACTACCACCACCACCATCATCACCACCACCATCATTATCACCGCCACCACCATTATCACCACCATCATCACCAGCACCATCGTCATCATCCCCACCACCATCACCACCATTATCATCATCACCAACTTCTTAATTACTACCAACACTATGATCACCACCTCCACCATCACCACCACCTCCACCATCACCACCGCCATCATACCTTAGATTACATTAACATATTAGGCTTGAAGGCAAACTGGGGACACTACCACAAACACAATATCCTAAAATACTTCCTCCTAAAACACTGACAAATAAGAACAAATTGAGTTTACCCATTGAGGATTATGCCGCATTTTAACAGTTTATTCTGGTTATCACTAGAGGATTTTACACAGCTTAGGAAGGATCTGTGGGAATTATAAGGGTAAAGGCTATCTCAAGTGACCCTCTGACTTCCATATACCCCTCCTAAACTCGTATAATGATAGCCAAGATAAAATGTCAAAACGCATTATAATCCTCAAAGGGTTAATACATTTGTAGAACACATGATTCCACCCAGTTAATACATTTGTAGAACACATGATTCCACCCAGTTAATCGTGGAAATAAACAACTATTAGTAATGACATATGGACAATTATTTTGCCTCTCTCCCTGACTGACTATGCTTGTGCTGAAATAAAAAAAAAAAATCTGATTTTTCCATCAAGTGTTTGTATCTGTGTGTTGTAGTATGAGATGGGATATTGTATGGTGTGTGGAAGTATGTAATGTGATTGTGTATAATGTAGTGGAGTCTAATGTGGTAAAATGTGTGGTTTAACCCATACAGTACCGGTGACGTCCTTTTCTTTATAGAGTGACCCCTAGTAGACGATTTTATTCTGATTTGGAAGGACCTCTAGTTGTAATAAGGCTTCAAACTATCTCAACCAACCCCATTAACTACCGCAGATCTTTCCAAAACTGCATAATATCATCTAAATATAGCTACACTAAAAGATAACACACGTCGCTGGTACTCGAAGGGATAATAATGATTGTGTATAATGTAGTGGAGTGTGGTAGAATGAAGAGGTATTTTGTGTGATATAATAATGGGTATTTTTTGTTCTATGTGAGTGAGGGAGACAGAAGGCAGAACTTCCTGTATGGAGTGCCTCCCTCAGAGTTGAAAGAGTGAAAGGGTCAAAATCAAGGGATCTTTGAGCCATAATGCCTGGACACACAGAATTTGAAGCATTTTAAGTCACTGGAAGAGGGAAAGATTGATTATGGTAGAGAGTAAATACTGTAGAGAACACAGTACCTACCAACAACCTCCAGATGAACGACAAAGCTGAGGACGGGTTTGGTGTTGACCTGGCACTGGTACATGCCCTGGTCCCCCACCCTGGCCCCCTTGATGGTAAGGGACCACTCCCCCTCCCTGGACCCCCTGGACACTGCCACACGTTCGTCACTGCTATATTTGTATTGGCCCACAGAGAGGATGTGGAGGTCCTCGTGACGCATCCAGGACACCTGTGGAATATGGAAAGGGTTAGTACTAGGCATTTTAGGACATTTATTTATAGTTCCCCTTTCAAGATAAACGTGTATTTTTTTTCTACCGAAAAATTAGCAAATTAATCTCGAAGGGGGAATGTGTGTTTTTTGTTAAAGATTGATGGAGGCCTAGAGAGGACACTGCAATAATAATAAGTACATAAATAGACAGATAGACGACACCTACCCACTTAACCCCTTCACTACCATTACGTAATTTTCATCATATTCTGGTTACCATTAGACGATTTTCTTTAGTTTGTAATCTACCTTTACGATTATAATGGATAAATGCGAGCTCAATAAACCCTCTTAGTAACATAGGTCCCTCTTTCACTGCATAAAATCATCTAATCTTAGCCAGAATCTAAAGTAAAATGGTGTCATGGTATTGAAGGGGTTAATTATATATTCCGCACATAATCAGATCCCTAGAATAACATAAGAATCGCGTTATCATACTGAAGGAAGTGATAATGTAAAACTTGCAAAATAAGAATCGCGTTATCATATTGAAGGAAGTGATAATGTAAAACTTGCAAACTAAGAATCGCGTTATCATACTGAAGGAAGTTATAATGTAAAACTTGCAAAATAAACAAACCAAAACTTATACGAACACAGTAAAAAGACAAAACAACTAATCAAACTCGCTATGTGGCAACAACGCTTAAGGGGAGGTATTTAGTTTGTTCCCTAGACCTCTATCAAGCTTAAAATTGCACCCCCTTGAGTCCCTTTCAAGATAAATTTGTACATTTTTCGGTAGAAAAATGTCCCGGCCGAAGGCCGATTCCTCTTAAATTACAGGCTCGCTATCGCTCGCCAGGATAAAATCGACACCTGAATTGCACGAAAGGTCTTAATATGGGGTGAAAGGGGTCAAGAAAAAAATCCCTCAAGTGGAGATCTCCCCTTAAGTAAAATAATAATTTATAAGTAACAAAAAACACAATCCACCACATAGGGTGTACATTATTGTGAGTTACAAAGTTGCCACACCACTCTTGACTAAAGTGTACAGTTGCCACACCACTCTTGACTAAAGTGTACAGTTGCCACACCACTCTTGACTAAAGTGTACAGTTGCCACACCACTCTTGACTAAAGTGTACAGTTGGCTACGTAAGTTGTGTTCCTCTTGGTGATCGTATGCGTGAGAGTAATATTAGTATGAACGAATTTTGAGTGCGCTTGCTTTTAATTGTCAGTTGACTAATCAGATGAGTTAACCACTGCATAAGAAACTACACCCGTAATTCAATCACCCACTTTAAATTCCCACGATAAGATCACGGCGAGGAATAGAACTTATGTGGCCACCTGTACGTGCTTTATTCACTATTCCGGAGATAAAGCACCCAGTATCCGGATTCATGAAGCAGAATAACGGCCGGTCTCCGCAACAGGAAAGGCACATTTTACGAGGGAAAATTACACGTCGGTTGTACTATTTGTGACTGCCATCATCGATCAGTTGGGGACCCTCACACCGCGTACTGCAATCTGGACCCAGTGCTAGGATTTATATATATATATATATATATATATATATATATATATATATATATATATATATATATATATATATAATATATATATATATATATATATATATATATATATATATATATATGAGAGAGAGAGAGAGAGAGAGAGAGAGAGAGAGAGAGAGAGAGAGAGAGAGAGAGAGAGTATAATTACTGTACTACTAACAAAACTATTGGCTACAGATTTGTCAAGATTGCATTGATAGTAGTACAAATGAAAATAAATACAGTACATTAATTTTTATTGTATTGGTTTGACAAATTGTTAGTGTTGTGGTCCCCAGATAGGCTATCCAAACTGTAGTGCTGGTTCAAGAGAGGGGGTCATTAATCTCACTACACGTCACCAACAAAAAACACACACTCTGGAATATACCCCCGACTAGGCCTTAAACCGGTATCACACGAGAGCTTTTATAGTCAACATTCGATGATCAACATTTTTCTGGCAACATTTCTGGAATATTTTGCACTGGTATCGGAAACTAGACTGGTGATAGATTAATGTAGGTGACGGAAATGTTCTAAATGTTGACCTCATAAGCTGCCAGTCCAGTGTTGAGGATAAATGTTGAGGGAAAAAGCGCCCGTGTGATACCGGCTATATAGATAGACTGCCAGGCTGCTCTATATAACACTACTCTATCAAAGCTCTATCTCTCTCTCTCTCTCACACACACGCAACCTCCACCACACATAAACTCACCAATAACACACACTCACCAAACCTCCCCACCCCACATACAAACTTACAAGTACACACACACAGCCCGTAGCCTAGTAGGTAGAGCTCTCGTCTCACACACGAGGGGTCGGGGGTTCAATCCCCGGCCGGGCGGAGACAAATTGGGCTTGTCTCCTTTCATGTGTTAGCCTCAGTTCACCTAGCTGTAAATAGGTACCTGGAATAAGTGGACGACGTTGTGACGTCCCATCTGGGGTTGGCAAAAATGGTACAAGGCGAGATGGGTATCATATGGTTCACCTAAGCTGATGGCTACCTAAGCCTTCGGGCGAGACGGTACCGTCTATAGTGAGAATGGTACCATACAGATCCACCCTAAGCCTTCGTTTCCGATGTCGCCAATTGGCTAAAATACAGACTACACACACATCCACAGCCATTCCAACAGTACATAAAACACTTAACATGCATTTCACGCAATACATTCCCAGTTAAGGAGGCGCGATAATAATGAGCTTAGCTCGCATTGCGTGGATTCCCCTTGACGAACAAGTAACTGAGTGAGTAACACACAAACATACTGTGACGCTCACCGCTTCCCCCAGAACCGCATGGCTTACTCGCTAGGACTCGCCAGGGCAGAGAATGTAGCTACAGTCTACCTATCATTGTGTACTTTCCTTCTCGAGAAAGCTTGTGTTGCAGACAGTTCAGAACTGTTCTTTGTTTTCGTCTGTCACAATCCTTTCTATTTTATCTAGTCAATTGAAAGTATTGTGTTAAATAGTTGAATGATGGGAAGGCGAGCGGGAGAGAGAGAGAGAGAGAGAGAGAGAGAGACCAGGTGGTGTGACTTGGTGGTGAGTGTGGCGCGTGGCCGGCCCCCTTACATAGGCCTCGCGGGATTCGTTGCCTCCTGCCTAACACGGCCTACTAGGCGGCTGCTTACTGGGCGATTGTCGCGCGCCCTCGTGCCATTCCTGCGAATTGGGACTCCACCCATGCGGTCCCTGGAAATATCCTGGTCAGATCCGTCCCAGACAGCATACACTAAGCATATCCCTTGAAGTTCTTGAACTGTTCCACACTCTTGTCTTAGAATCTTTCTCTTCTACCGCCTCTTATCATTTCCACTACTTCCTCACCTTTTATTAATATCAATCCCCCTCTGGTTCCCTGCATCCACACCTTGAATTGGTGGCCAGACTGTATTATATGCTGGATCTCACATTTCTTATGTACTAGGCTAAGGTTGAAGATAGTCATTGTCTTTTTGGGAGATTGTATTGCTCGGACTGTCTCCATCAATCACTAATGTTTCTACAGGGTTAAATAATGCTAGACTAGGGATCAGGTACCTTGCTGTTGGTGTTTTCACTGTGTGTAGGCTACTTTTGAGCTGCACGACACTACGGATTCTGTGGGTTACCTGGGTGGATCTTTTGTCTGTGTACCTTGGAGTTTAGACTAGTGCGTGAGGGCTGCTTGCCTAATCCACCCAACACTGTTCTAACTCTATTTGCTTTTACTTTTGAGGGTCGCCAGGAGGATACTCGATACTTGTGATCGAGAATCCTCAAGAGAGCACCCCTTCATATTAACGTAATCAGGCCGCACAGACCCAAGGTCCACACTAGGCTAGGAGCTGCCTTGCTCCACCAGAATGCTGTACCTTTGCACATCCCAGCTAGACTATTAACCCGGGTAGACATTAGCTGGATTAGATCATATACTCTTATGCATACCCATTATTTCTACACAAGCATTTTGAGGTCTAGGTTGCTGTAGAGAGAGACAACCAGCATAGACCGGTTTTGTTAATAGGAGTACTACTTTTTCGTGGCGAGCATTATTACTGTTGCACCGCTTATAATATTCTTGTGTCCAATAACATTATAGGTCCAGCCTTTTTGTGTATTTAGCCTACACGTGCATTGTCCTGCCTCCTGCTATTTTGTGGTTCCATTTCCGATACGTTCTTCTTAGTAGCATCCGACATTATTCAGAAGATTCATTGTTCGGTGCTTGAGGACTACAACACTTTCTTTCATAAAGGAGTGACAGATATTATTGATTAACGTAGCGTTAAGTAAACCTTGTTTGCATTAGATCACTTGTGATTTAATTAAGTTAACTATCTTTTCCTTGTGTACCATAACTAAGCAACCATATGTTATAGGTAATAGGCTGTTTCAGAGAACATCAGCCTATAGTAGAAGCACATAGATACTGAGAGTTAAGATACCCCGCTATCGCAGATATAACTCTGGAGGGTATAATGTGTTCTTTGTTCGACGGGATTATATATCAGGGGTTGGATCTAGCGTTTCTGTTGTTGCATTTATGCCAGTCTAGTCCAATGTATAAGAGCCACTGATTTATACGAGACCCGATCGTAACAATACACACACACACACACACACACACACACACACACAACATCCCCCCCCCCCCCCCCCCACACACAAACATACACCACCTCCCACAGACGAAACTACAAAACATATTCCCTGACACACTCCCAGCTCAACAACACATCAATATAAGGCAGCCAAACACTTCCATCATGACCCAAGTATAGCACTACCACCACACCGACACTCGTGTAAGCACCTCCGCAATACCTCAACAGTTTCACCCCATTAGTTTGGTGATAATATGACGCTTCACCTCATTCAGGTGTCGATTATTTTCAGGACGAGCGATAGCGAGCCTGTAACTTAGAATAAATCGGCCTTTCTCTGGGACTATTTTTCTATTGAAAAATGTACAAATCTAGCTTCAAGGGTACCTGGGTGGACATTTTCTAGTTTGAATGAAGTTTGGGATGGCGGGTTTGTTAGCCTAAGGGACAAACTAAAATATATCATTATGAAAATGGCAAGCGCAAGCAAAACCCTCAATATTAATTAAAACAAAATATAATAATACTCCCCAATAGGTCGGACCAGCTAGTGTTAAAATACAATACTATAATAATTTCCGCAAATCATGAGATACACACGGTTGGCGAATTCCAAAGGCCTTATACTGAACTAAAATGAAAGGAGGCTATAGTTTATTCGCTGTAAGTAGGCGAGGAATCATTACCTCTATCCTCTGTAACTCAAAAAGGACTAGAGCAAACTGGCTGTAAATTTCCACATCTATTCCTTGACTGACTCTTCCCTAATGGTAGACATATTAGCTCGATTACTCTAGTCGTGTTTGAGTTACAGAGGATAGAGGTCATGATTTCTGGCCTTCTTGCAGCGAATAGACTATAGGCATTCCTCCCCTTGTAAAATTCTCCTACTCAACGAGACAGAGAAAGGGGCGAGGGAACGTGAAAGTAGTCCCAGGCCCTAAGAATGGGAACTTTAAAGGTTTCTGTTCGGGTTCTGTCTCGAGTCGGCCACATACATATCAAATAAAAGGTATACCCCATTCAGTACCGGTGACATTCTGGCAGCTATTACACGATTTTATTGAGCTTAGGAAGGACCTCTAGCTATAATAAGGCTTCACAATATTTAAACTAACCCTTTATGCCCGCTCAGATCCTTCCTTTATAAGAGTGTAGTATTGCTTGCGGACACTTGATTTATTGCGGACACTTGATTTATTGCGGACACTTGATTTATTGGGACACTTGATTTATTGCGGACACTTAATTTATTGCGGACACTTGATTTATTGCGGACACTTGATTTATTGCGGACACTTGATGTATTGCGGACACTTGATTGATTTCATTTATTATTATTTGTGTTTGTTTTTGCTGTTGCCCTCTGTTAACCTCTTCGGTACCGGGGACGTCTTTTTCATTTTATTCTAGCTATAATTAGACTATTTTGTACAGATTAAGAAGGATCTGTGGAAGTAAAAAAGGGTTAAGGGGAGATCTCCACTTGAGAATTTTTTTTCTTGACCCCTTTCTCCCTCATGTTTAGCCCCATTGCTTTTGATATTATACAACGTTTTCCCTACTAGTTTAGCGATTTTAAGAACTTTCACCCCATATTAAGACCTTTCGTGCAATTCAGGTGTCAATTTTATCCTGGCGAGCGATAGCGAGCCTGTAATTTAAGAGGAATCGGCCTTCGGCCGGGACATTTTTCTATCGAAAAATTTACAAATTTATCTTGAAAGGGACTCAAGGGGGTGCAATTTTAAGCTTGATGGAGGTCTAGGGAACAAACTAAATACCTCCCCTTAAGTGAGATTGTTCGAAGCTGTGAACCCTTTATAAACTGAATAGAATATTATAATAGTAGCCAGAATAAATTTAATAAGAGGTTGCCGGTACAGAAGGGGTTAACCCACATTTGATTGGAATGTACAGTCGGCCTAATAAGTCATGTCCCGGCACCAATTATGTTTTGATCAATAATTGGTATCAGAAATATATACACATGATTTCTTCTTTTTGAGTGAGATATACAACCATGTTCCTACACTTACCCACCCTAATCAACATCTGACAGACATTAATACAGTACAGACCGAGCCAAACGTAAAGACAGCTGGGACATGACATTAGCGCCACTGTATCGTAACAACTGTACGGTCGCGCTAAGAAGTCATGTCTCAGCAGTCATTACGTTAGGCGCGCTCTGTGCTGTATTAATGTCTGTCAGATGTTGAATAGGGTGGGTAAGTGTAGGAACATGTTTGTATATTTCACTTGATAGGAAGAATTGAAGCTTAGATATTGCTGATACCAATTATTGATTAAAACATACTTGGTGCCGAGACATCACTTATTAACGCGATTGTACAGTGGCGCTAATAAGTCATGTCTCAGCAGTCATTACGTTAGGCGCGCTCTGTGCTGTATTAATGTCTGTCAGATGTTGAATAGGGTGGGTAAGTGTAGGAACATGGGTATATATCTCACTCGAAATTAATAAATCAAGAATAGCTATTGCTGATACTAATTATTGATCAAAACATACTTGGTGCCGAGACATCACTTATTAGCGCGACTGTACATGGTAGTATTTGGCCAGATAAAGCAGTATCATTAAGGGGGGGGTTACCGTTTTTGTTATTTTTTTTCACCTTGTCTCTCTTTCTCTGGCTTGTATCCATTCGGCCCCATTCAGCCAACTGTTTTAAGACGTTTATCCCCATCCAGGTGTCGATTTCTTCCTGGTGAGCGATAGCGAGCCAGCATTGCATGGAGAAATCCGGCTTCGCCGGTGAAATTTTTCTATCGAAAAATTTACAAATTTAGCTTGCTGTCAAAACAAAATATATATATGCTGGCTCGCTACCGCTCGCCAGGAAAATATTGACACCTGAATGGGGCAAACGTCTTGAAACAGTAGGCTGAATGGGGCCGAATGGATACAAGCCAAAGAGAGAGGGAGAGAAAGATAAAACAAGCAAGGTGGGCTCCCTTAATGGTTGCAGTATCAAAGAGGACCCCCTTAATCCTTCATGTTAAGGGGAGGTATTTAGTTTGTTCCCTAGACCTCCATCAAGTTTAAAATTACACCCCCTTGAGTCCCTTTCAAGATAAATTTGTACATTTTTCGGTAGAAAAATGTCCCGGCCAAAGGCCGGTTCCTCTTAAATTACAGGCTCGCTATCGCTCGCCAGGATAAAATCGACACCTGAATTGCACGAAAGGTCTTAATATGGGGTGAATGTTCTTTAAATCGCTAAACAAATGGGGCAAACGTTTTATAATATCAAAAACAATGGGGCTAAACATGAGGGAGAAAGGGGTCAAGAAAAAAATTCCTCAAGTGGAGATCTCCCCTTAAGCCCATTAGTTTTGAGATTATAAGACATTCGCCCCCATTAGTTTGTCGATTTATAACCTTTTGTCCCATTTCATTATCAATATCAAGCCCTTTCGTGCCATTTAGGTGTCGATTTCTTCCTGGCGAGCGGGAGCGAGCCTGCAATTTTGAAGGAACCAGACATTTTGCTCTCGAAAAATGTACAACTTTATCTGGAAGGGGGATCTTAAGGCTAATGTACCGTATTAAGGGGAGGTCTCCACTTGAGGGATTTTTTTCTTGACTCCTTTCTCCCTCATGTTTAGCCCCATTGCTTTTGAGATTATAAAACGTTTGCCCCATTAGTTTAGCGATTTTAAGAACTTTCACCCCATAGTAAGACCGTTTGTGCAATTCAGGTGTCGATTTTATCCTGGCGAGCGATAGCGAGCCTGTAATTTAAGAGGAACCGGCCTTCGGCCGGGACATTGTTCTACCGAAAAATGTAAAAATTTATCTTGAAAGGGACTCAAGGGGGTGTAATTTTAAGCTTGATGGAGGTCTAGGGAATAAACTAAATACCTCCCCTTAAGCTTGATGACGGTTTAGGGAGGAAACTAACAATACTAAATAAATAAATAAATATATAAATAAATAAATAAATATATAAATAAATATATAAATAAATATATAAATATATAAATAAATATATAAATAAATATATAAATAAATATATAAATAAATATATAAATACATGGAGGGATAGACAGACTAATGAGGAAGTAAGAAGGAGGTGTGGTGTGGAGGTAGATGTGCTGGAAAGTGTGAAAAGGAACAACTTGAGATGGTTCGGCCATATGGAACGTATGGAACGCGAGAGAATGACTAAGAGGGTGTACGAGAGCGAGGTGGAGGGACAGAGGGGGAGAGGTAGACCGAATATGAGGTGGAAGGATGGAGTGAGGAACTACATGAACGAAGGCGGTGCTGGTTGGGGGGAGGGGCGTCGACTGACTGGGGACAGAGGTGCATGGGGGCGGTTCGTTCGTGGCCACCCCTTCGGGGATCACGGCGTCAGGCAATAAATAGATAGATAGATAGATAAATAAATATATAAATAAATATATAAATAAATATATAAATAAATATATAAATAAATATATATATAAATAAATATATAAATAAATATATAAATAAATATATAAATATATAAATAAATAAATAAATAAATATATAAATAATATATAATATATAATCAATAAATATATAAATAAAATAAATATATAAATATATATAATAAATAATAAATAATAATAATATATATAAATATATAAATAAATAAATAGATATATAAATAAATATAAATATATAAATATATAATAAATATATAAATAATATATAAATATATAAAATAATATATAAATAATATATATAAAATAATATATATATATAAATATATAAATATATATAAATATAAATAAATAATATATAATAAATTATAATATATATAAGTAAATATATAAATAAATAAATAAATAATATATTAAATAATAAATAATAATAAATAATAAATAAATAAATATATAAATAAATAAATAAATAAATAAATAAATATATAAATAAATAAATATATATATACATAAAGGCTTTGGATGATAGAGGAATGACTATAGATCAGGCAGGGGAAGTGGTGGTGGACAGGAGTGAATGGAGAATGCTTGTGAATAGTTGAGTGAACACGTGGTCATTTGGAGTAAGGGGTCGGGCGCAAGTTCGACTAGATAATAGTCCATCAGGCGCCTGGCCCGGGGGGACGATTAATATGAAGGGTGTGCCTGGAAGTGTGGTGGGAGGGCTTGTGGCTTTGGCTCCGCTGCATATCTGCCTGCCGAGATCGGAACCTCTCCGGGTGGTCAGGGTGGAGCGACCTTGGTAACCCTGGTCTCTGGGTCGTCTCCTGGGTAACCTGGATGTGTGTGAGTTTTTTTTTTTTATCTGTGTTTATTTTTTGTTTTATGTTGTTTTTATGTGTTCCCTGTTCTTGCTCTGTCTTGAGTCGGCTACCCCCAAAATGGGGATTGGGCCTGAGCATATAGATAGATAAATAAATAAATAAATAAATATATAAATAAATAAATATATAAATTAATTAATAAATAAATATATAAATAAATATATAAATAAATATATAAATAAATATATAAATAAATATATAAATAAATACCGGTATATAAATATACACTATAAACCCTACCACCTTAATAACCCCGGTATGAAATAGGAAATTAAAGTGTCCATAATAATAAGATACTGGAAATAAGAAAAATAATGTTTGATTCTGGGTGAATGGCTTTTCGAAAATGGAATCTACGACCATGTATGGAAGGTGTTGGGCGAGAGAAATCGAATGGCACCAGGTAGAATTAATTTGGACATTTAGTTTGGGCTACAAAAGACTTTAAAAGATGAAACAGTGCTCATTTCGGGCGTTTCTGGAGTTCGATTCAAAACCTAAATCCTAAAGTAATGGTCCGATTTGAATTTTGTTTGTGCCATTGGATTCAGCGGGTGAAAGTGTACTAGTGGTAGACAATTGAGCAAAATCCATACATAAATAACCCGTCTATGGGTGATTTCGAAGTTTTCATGATCAAAATTAGGCCTATTGGGCCTACAAAATGGTATACAACCAAACATTCATATACCGTTGGAATCGCAACGACGAGACTAATCTATATATTCAATTGAAAACACAATATTCAACATAAACAAATCCAAATCAAAAATAGGTCTGTCTGGCCTAAAAATGGTCTAAATAAAACAAATACATATATAATTATTCCGTTGGAATCCCAACGACGAGAGGAATCCATAATTATATACCCTTGAAAAAAAAAACACAAAAAAACATAAAACAAAATAGGTCTATTGGGCCTAAAAATGGCCTAAATAAATAAAACATATACCGCTGGAATCGCAACGACGAGAGGAATCCCAATTTTTGTATATACCCTTGAAAACACAACATTCGGACATGACCTGCCAAGGTACTCAGCTTTGCCTGGACTAAATAAAACCAATTTTTTTTTTTTAAATAACGTTTGATTCTGGGCGAATGGCTTGTTTGAAAATGGAATCTACGACCATGTATGGAAGGTGTTGGGCGAGAGAAATCAAATGGCACCAGGTAGAATTAATTTGGACATTTAGTTTGGGCTACAGCAGACTTTAATATGTTGAAAAAAATGCTCATTTCGGGCGTTTCTGGAGTTCAATTCAAAACCTAAATCCTAAAGTAATGGTCCGATTTGAATTTTGTTTGTGCAATTGGATTCAGCGAGTGAAAGTGTGCTGGTGGTAGAAAATTGAGCTAAATCCATGCATAAATAACCCGTCTATAACGACGAGACGTTAACACCAACAATTCAAAATAGGTCTATTTACCTACAGTAAAAATGGTCTAAATAAATAAAAAAAAAAAACATACCGTCGGAATCGCAACGACGAGAGGAATCTATACATACCCTTGACAAAAAAAAAAAAAAATACAAATACAAAATCGGTCTTTTAGGCCTAAAAATGGTCTAAATAAATACAAAAAATATACCGTTGGAATCGCAACGACGAGAGGAATCCATGTATACCCTTGAAAACACAACATTCGAACTTGACCTGCCAAGGTACTCGGCTTATCCTGGACTAAAACCCAGGTGTTTTTAAACAAATCATGTTTTATTCTGGGCAAATGGCTTTTCGAAAATGGAATCTACGACCATGGAGTTCGAATCAAAATCTAAATCCTAAAGTAATGGTCCGATTTGAATTTTGTTTGTGTCATTGGACACATTGTTACTGGGCCAGTTTTCTGGTCCCCCTGCTCCCTCGTGCTTAGTCCTATTAGTTTTCAGATTTTAAGAAGTTCGACGGATTAGTTTGGCGATTTTAAGACCTTATTCGCAAATAAATAGCCCATCTCCCCTTAATACGAGGACAGACAGGTAAATCACTATTACTATACCCAACCATTGTATATACGTTTTCTATGACCTTTTTATGCCCTTAGCTTTATTTTCTGTACCCCTTTTATGCCCTTAGCTTTATTTTCTGCACCCTTCTTATGCCCTTAGCTTTATTTTCTGCACCCTGCTTATGCCCTTATCTTTGAATTCTGCACCCTTTTTATGCCCTTATCTTTATTTTCTGCACCCTTCTTATGCCCTTATCTTTGATTTCTGCACCCTTTTTATGCCCTTATCTTTATTTTCTGCACCCTTTTTATGCCCTTAGCTTTATTTTCTGCACCTTTTTACTGCCCGTTTTAATTTCTGCACCCTTTTTATGCCCTTATCTTTATTTTGTGTACCCTTTTTATGCCCTTATCTTTATTTTCTGCACTTTGTTATGCCCTTATTATGCCCTTATTATTTTCTGTACCCCTTTTATGCCCTTATATTTTTTTTCTGCACCCTTTTTATGCCCTTATCTTTATTTTCTGCACCCTTTTCATGCCCGTATCTTTATTTTCTGTACCCTTTCTATGCCCTTATATTTATTTTATGATGTCTTTGTAACCTTGGCGTACTGCACTTGATAAGCAACACCTTGGTTCACTGTTTAGTTTATAGATATATGTAACATTCATACTATTGGGCACATAACAACCCAATCAATAGTTGTAATATGTCAAATGGTCAAAAGTAACACACACACATACATACATACAATCACACATACACACACGCTCACCCCCCCCCCCCCATACACACATCACACACACACACACACGCACACACACACTACAGTTATCGTCTATAGATATTCATGGCTATATTCTTGAGTCATGTAATTGGTCACACAACCACCCAATCCATAGTTACAGTATGTGGAATGATCCTAAGTTATACACATCACACACACACACTCAGACAAAACACGCACATACACCCAATACACGCACATACACCCAACACACACATACAGTACACCCAACACACACACACCTCAGTACAGTTATCGTTTATAAATATACATGGTTATATTCCTGAGTAACAGTCCCACTATAGGTCATACAAGCCACCAGTCAATAGTTATAGTCTGTCAAACGATCCTAAGTTATATGTGCTGTATATATACACATACAAGCACACATATACACCCAATACAAAGGAGTACAAAGGAAATCAAGCAACAACAGATCTAGTGACCCTTCTAGGTTGCTTGTCCTCCAAAACACTGAGGATCAAGTGTCCAAACAGTGGTTTAGAGTGGGTAAGACATACATACATACACACACACAAGCACATACACACACACACATACAAGCACACATATACACCCAATATATACACACACAAACACGCACACTTATACACACACGCACACACACACACACATTTACCCCCCCCCCCACACATACACAAAACACACACGCTTGCCACACGCAAAGTTACACGCTTGTTAAGCTAGATTAGTTTTGAGGTTTTAAGACATTCGCTCCATTAGCTTGACGATTATTAACCCTCTCCGACAAATGACGCGATTTGGAGCCTATTGGGGATTCTTTAAAACCCTTGTTACCATCAGGGTTATTTATAAACCTTTAGTTTAGTTACTTCAACCTCTGCAGTTGTCTTTGAGTTAGCTGTGGGCAGAAAACTAATTTTGGAGAGGTAATTATAAGAGTGAGAGAACTCAATTTCTTATTGCTAATCTGGCAACCTCTACGTCATAAATGCGTGAAAGGGTTAAACCTTCCGTGCTATTTAGGTGCCGATTGTATTGGCCATATATATATATATATATATATATATATATATATATATATATATATATATATATATATATATACACACAGAGAAAGAGAGAGAAAGAAAGAGAAAGAGAGCGTATGCATGTGTACGAGTATGTATGCGTAATTTTAGATAGGTATTACAGTTCGTTAGTTACATCGCACTGAAGTGTGCAGTCTATATGGAAATTATATAAATACAATTACAGTTTTATGCCACTCGACATTTTAATATTGCATTCTCTTGGCCGGCTTTGAACGATGGAAAATTGTATCTGAAAGGATTTACATAGACAGCAATCCAGTTTCTCTATATCCGATACCCCATCTAACATTTTAACACCAGTACTTTTCATTCTTCATAATTCTTCGTCTTTAATCTGTATTCGTCTTCACTCTTTTTCATTCTACTTAATTATCTTCACTTCTTCTTTTTCATTATATGCCATTATCCTCCATTCTGCATCACTTCTTCATTCTCCAACACGCTCCATCCTCCTCCATAACTCTCCTTCATTCTCCATCACTTTCATGCTCCAACTCTTTCATTCTCTTCCCCTCTCTTTCATTCTCCATCACTCCCCTACATTCTCAATCACTCTTTTTTATTCATCAACACCCCTTCATTCTCCAATACTTCTTTATTCTCCAACACTCTCCATCAGTCTCCACCACTCTCCAACACTTCTTCATTCTGCAACACCCTCCTCCACTCTTTAGAATTATACTACTACTACTACTACTACTACTACTAGTACTACTACTACTAGTAGTAGTACTACTACTACTAATAATACTAATAAATAGATGCTTTGTTAGTAAAAAGGTAAATGTGAAAAAATGGTTTGGCATGTACTACTACTCACCGCTTTTTCGTTGTTATTGAAGACTCTACATGTCAACACTGCCTCCTTGCCCTCCTGTACCGTAACCTTCCTGGGCAGTGATCTGTCGAACCTGGGGCCAGTGTGGTCTTCAGGGTACTCTTCTCCAGCACCCCACTCCCACTCCCACTCCCACTCCTCCTCCTCTTCTTCTTCTTCTCCGTCCAACCAGTGAATCCATGGATGCTGGAACACGTACTTTTGGCCCAGGAGGTTTTGACGTGAGGGGGTTAGGGATTCGATTGGCTTCATTCTTCCATCTTCAGACTCGTGGCCTTTGTACTCGAATGTGAAGTCCTCTTGATTGTAGTACTCCTGGCCTTTGTATTCGTGGCCTTTGTATTCCTGGCCTTTGTATTCTTGGCCTTTGTATTCCTGGCCTTCGTATTCCTGGCCTTCGTATTCCTGGCCTTTGTATTCCTGGCCTTTGTATTCCTGGCCTTTGTATTCCTGGCCCTTGTATTCCTGGCCCTTGTATTCCTGGCCTTTGTATTCCTGGCCTTGGTAGCGTTGTCCTTGGTAATATTGGCCTTTCTGATATGGTGCTGTGGTTTCTAGATCATACACTTGGCCTGGCTTGGTTCCTTCTTGTAAATCGAAGTCTTGGCCAAACATATCTTGGTTTGCTCGGTATCCTTCAGGCAGCTCGTGGTGTTGGAAGGAGAGACCGCTAACGTAATCTGAAAGGGGCGGGGGGTTGTGGTAGTTGTTTTGGTTGTTGCTGTGGTTGTGGTTGTTGTTGGGGTTGTTGTGGTAGTTGTTGTGGTTGTGGTCATCTTGGTTGGAGTTTGGGTTTTGGGAGCTTTCGGGATTGTGGAGGTTGTGGTAGTGTTGGTTAGGGTTCGGGTTTGGAGAGTTGTCGGGAGGGTAGTTGTGGTTATTGTGGTAATGTTGGTTAGGGCTTGGGTTTGGGGAACTGTCAGAAGAGTAGTTTTGGTTGTTGTGGTAATGTTGGCTTGGCTTTGGTTGTGAGGAGCTTTTGGTGAGGTAGTTGCGGTTGCTGTGATATTGTTGGTTGGGGTTTGGTTGTGAGGAGCTTACAGAGTGGTATTTGTGGTTGTTGCGGTTGTCTTGGTTGGAGCTTGGTTGTGAGGAGCTGACGGAGCGGTAGTTGTGGTTGTTGTGGTAGTGTTGGTTGGGGTTTGGTTGAGAGGAGCTAAGGTAATGATGGATTGCCTTTGGTTTTCGGGAGATATCGAAGTGTAAAGAGTGGTGGTTGCTGTGGTTGAAGATCTTGTGTGGTTGGTAGTTGGTGGAGGGGTGTAGTGGAGGGGGGTAAGAGTAAGGGAGGTGTGGGAAGGTGGAGGGTTGCGGTGGAGGTGGAGAGGGTAGGTGTGGAGGGGGGTTTGAGCGTAAAATCTCCTCCAGGTAGCCAGGTGGGATGTGGAGCAATGTGAATGGAGGAGGATCGGTAGATGTGGAGAGAACCTTGGGGATAAAGTGGATCTCAGTTGACTCCACCTCTCTCTGTCTGTCCGCAATGCAACCTGGAAAACAAAATTCGTATTAATATTGATACATTACTGTGAACAAAATATTACTTATTATAGTTTGTTCATTTTAACTTGGTTAAGTTTTGGTGTGGTTTGTGGAAGGAGGAAACTGAAGGTGAACGTCAATAAAAGTAAAGTAAGGGTGTGTAATAGGGGAGAGCATAGGGTGAATCTAGATGTGAGGCTGGATGGGGAAATATTGGAACAAGTAGAGTGTTTTAAATATCTAGGAGGAACAATAAGCAGGAGTGGAGGTATGGAAGTGGAGGTAAAACAGAGAGTGTGTGAAGGAAGGAAGGTTTTCGGAGCAATGGGAAGTATGTGGAAGACGAGAAATATCGGAGTGAAAGTAAAAAGTGCACTGTATCAAGGAATTGTTGTGCCAACAGTGATGTATGGGGCTGAGACATGGGCTCTGAAGAAAAAGGAGAAAAGAGGGCTGGATGTGATGGAGATGAGCTGCTTGAGGAGTATGTGTGGAGTTACAGATTGAGAAATGAAGAGATACGTAGGAGAGTGGGGCAGCAGGAACATTTGTCAGCCAGAGTGGACAGAAGGGTGCTGAGCTGGTATGGTCATGTTGAACGAATGGGAGATGAAAGGCTTACAAAGAGAATATGTGAGTCAGGTACAAGGGGAGATAGAAGGGCAGGAAGACCCCCATTGAGATGGAGAGACTGTGTAAGAAAGGCTTTGGATGATAGAGGAATGACTATAGATCAGGCAGGGGAAGTGGTGGTGGACAGGAGTGAATGGAGAATGTTTGTGAATAGTTGAGTGAACACGTGGTCATTTGGAGTAAGGGGTCGGGCGCAAGTTGGACTAGATAATAGTCCATCAGGCGCCTGGCCCGGGGAGACGATTAATATGAAGGGTGTGCCTGGAAGTGTGGTGGGAGGGCTTGTCGCTTTGGCTCCGCTGCATGTCTGCCTGCCGAGATCGGAACCTCTCCTGGTGGTCAGGGGCCGGGGGAGTGCTGGAGCGACCTTGGTAACCCTGGTCTCTGGGTCTTCTCCTGGGTGACCTGGATGTGTGAGAGTTTGTGTTTTTTATATGTGTTTATTTTTTGTTTTATGTTGTTTTTGTGTTTTCCCTGTTCTTGCTCTGTCTTGAGTCGGCTACCCCCAAAATGGGGATTGGGCCTGAGCATATAGATAGATAGATAGAAGTTGGGCAGAAATCGTAACGTCTAACTTCTCTTAACTCAAGATGGACTAGAATAATCGAGCTAATAGTTCTACCAAATAGGAAGACTTGGCTATGGAATAGGTGTGAAAATAGACAGCTAATTTGATATAGCACTTTTTTAGTTACATAGGTTAGAGGTTACGATTTCTGCCCAATCTATAATGAACAGACTATAGTTGATATTAAATATTGTAAAATTGCATTATAATCTATTACAGATAATGACTATAATAATAATACAGATATTTAGTTGTAAGGCAGTCTGGCTAACACAATTCACAAACCAAACGATACATTAATGTGAAAGAAACCTAGAAATGAGTGTATGTATATTATTGAAAAACAGAAATGTAATCTTGTAAAAAAATATGTTTTTTCGATATATTGATGGTTATTTACCTTTATATCCTTGTATGAGACGGGTTTATTGCCACCAATATACGTTTTGGTCGATTTTTGCATGTATTCATTATTTTTCTAGTTCCCCCCTAGACCTCCATCAAATTAAAAAAAAAAAACATCCATTAGATCCCCCTTCTAGATTAATTTGTTCATTTTTCGGTAGAAAAATTCCCCGGCCGAAGGCCGGTTCTTCCAACATTACAGGCTCACTATCGCTCGCCAGGGAAAAAAATTACACCTAAATAATACGAAAGGTCTAAATATTGACGAAGAAATGGGGTGAAAGGTCTTAAAATGGACTAACTAATGGGGCATTCATCTTAACATCTGAAAACTAATGGGGCTGAACATGAGGGAGAAAGTGGTCCAGAAAACCGGTCCATGTCCCCTTAAATGGACACACACACACACACACACACACACACAGACACACACATACACACACACACACACACACACACAGACACACACACACACAGACACACACACACACAGACACACACACACACACACACACACACACAGACACAGACACACACACACACACACACACACACAGACACACACACACACACAGACACACACACACACACACACACACACACACACAGACACACACACACACACACACAGACACACACACACACACACACACACACACACACACACACACACACCTTTTATACCTCCAGGGTAATTTCCGCCAACTCCAGTTTCTTTTCTGGGGTTGTGTAGACAATTTAGTGTTATGCAAATGAGTGCTCTTTACCTCGGGATAATTAGCCTACAATGTTGTCTTAATGTTTGCCGGCAGATGGTCCGCTCTATTAGATTGGGGAATTAATACCATTAGTTTGGAGATTATAAGACGTTTTGCCCAGTTCAGGTATTAGTTTTTTCTTGGTTGGCAATGCTAAGACGATTCACTACATTCAAGTGTCGATGTTTCTCGGCGAGCGACAGCGAACCTACCATTTAATAGAAATTGGCCTTCAGCCAATTAAGCTTCAATGGGAGAAGGGAGGGATGGGGACAGCAGGGAAGGAGGGAAGGGAGGAGGGAAGGAGGGAGGGGAGGAGGGAAGGAGGTAGGAGGGAGGGGGAAGAGGGAGGGAAGGAAGGGGGGGGGGGAGGGCTGAAGGGGGAGAAAGGAGGGAGGGTGGGGGTAATTTAATTTTTAATTTTTTGTAATAAAGGTTGAAGGGGTCCGGGTCTCAAGGAGGGCACAAACTACCGGGCTGTGTTGACTATTTAGGGTCATGCAAATTTGTATCCTCTGTATCTCTTGGATAATTAGCCTACAATGTTGCCTTACTGTTTTAAGACATTTATCCCCATCCAAGTGTTTATTTTCTTCCTGGCGAGCTATAGTGAGCCAGCATGTTATGAAGAAATCCGGCTTCGCCGGATTTTTTTTTTTTATCGAAAAATTTACAAATTTAGCCAGTTGTCTAACGCATTATGCAACATATGGATAATGAATAATTCACCCTAATTTTGGGGGGCGAGCAATAGCGAACATATGATATTGGAGAAACTGATAAATTTTTCTACCGACAAACCTTACAAATTTAGCTTGACAGGGTGACGTTTTTCCTAGTCGAGAGAGAGAGAGAGAGAGAGAGAGAGAGAGAGAGAGAGAGAGAGAGAGAGAGAGAGAGAGAGAGAGAGAGAGAGAGAGAGAGAGAGAGAGAGAGAGAGAGAGAATAGTTAGATAGATAAATTGAGAGAGAAATGCGGAAAACAATAGAAGAATAAAATAAAATAAAGCGCGCGAACAAAGAAAACGAAAACAATTACTAAGGGAAGAAGCCGAGGACGGACTTCGAAAAATCTATACTAATTAAATTTACACTGCTTCTGCTCTCCGTCAGGCTAATTGCATTGCGATCTTTGAGACGCGCCTCTCAAGCTTTTCTTGTGCAAATCCAACGAATTTTCACATCTATAGTAAAAGGTTTAGCATTCATGTTTCTTTTCTACATTGTGAGTTTCTTGCAATATTTTATATATACCGGTATATATATATATATATATATATCTTGGAAAGGAGTCACGGGGGTGTTTTTTTTAAGCTTGATGGAGGTCTAGCGAGGAAACTAAAAAATATACTTATATATAAATATATAGACCAAAAAACAAGCAGTGCCCCCTTAAGGCCCCAAAATGGCATCGAAATTTAAAGATGTCCGTTCTCCGTTACCATAGGGTCTCCAGTGTGGACCAATCAGGGAGTTTCATACGCCACTGACAACAAACACGTACGGACAGGAAAATATTGGACGGCTGAAAAATGAAAGACTGGTTGAATAATAGCCAGGGTCAATAGCCGGTCCATTATGTATACAACAGAAACACGTCCACCGCAACTCTATGTACAGTTGACCACATAAGTTCAGTTCCTCTCCGTGATCTTGTACGTGGAATTAAAATGGTGCCGTTGTAAAGGCTTATTCCTCAATACCTTCACCATACGCCTTATTGTGAGTGTAGTATCATAAGCAGTGGTTATAGACTAGCCTCAAACTAAAAAATGCCCACCCAGACCCCCTTCAAGCTAAATGTTTACAGACTTCGATAGAAAAATGTCACGAGAGAGAGAGAGAGAGAGAGAGAGAGAGAGAGAGAGAGAGAGAGAGAGAGAGAGAGAGAGAGAGAGAGAGAGAAGAGAGAATAAGTAGATGGAAGAAAGAAACGAAGAAAATAGTAGAAGGAGAGGAGGTAGAGGAGGAAGGAGAGGAGAAGAGAACTTGAATGGGGAGATGAGAGGAGAGAGAGAATAGGTTAAGGTAGAAATAGTAGAGAGGAGGGGAGAGGAAGGAGGAATATTTGTGTAGGAGGAATATGAACGTAGTTTTTAGATGAGCGAGAATAGGAGAATAGTTCGACATACAGAGGAGACAGAGAGGGGAAAAGAAGGAGAGATAGGGGAGAGAAGGGAGAATAGTTAGATAAGAGGGAGGGAAAGAGAAAGTATGAGAACTAAAATAATAGTTAAAAAATATGAATAATATTAGTGTTTTGAGGTAACAACTAAAGCAGTAGAAGAGTAGAGAGAGACAGAAATATAGTTGGAGACTAAGAAATAGTTTTAATTAAGAAGAATAAGGATATTGTCATATAAAATGAAGAATAAAGGAACATAGATATAGATTCCAGAGGAGCGAAATTAGAAAGAATGTTTTTGCGAGATTGTGAGAATGAGATGAAAATAGTTTGTTAAAATTGAAAAGTCGAAAAAGAAGAACAACAATCGTATAAGGAATAAAATAAAATAAAGCGCGCGACAATAACCAAATAAAAAACAAACAAAAGAAAGACAAGACCGAAAAAAATACAATAATAAAATGAATGTGCTTTTCCAAAGGTAATGAATCGAGATTTAACTTTCAAGCTTTCTGTTAATCCAACGAATATTATTATTTCATCTATATAAAAGGGCTATTGTTAAGCATAATTTTTCTTTCCTACATTGAGTTTCTTGCATAAATTGGATTATAAATAATACACGGGAAAGGAAGCACGGGGTGGTGTTTTTTATTTTTTTTTTTATTGAGAGATGGCTTCTCTAGCGAGGAAACTATAAAAAATTATACGTTAATAATAATAATCGACAAAAAACAAATTTGGCCAGCAAAAATGCCATCGAAATAATTTTTACCCCAGTGAAAATTTAAAGATTCCTTTATGCCATAATAGGGCAAAGTGTGGACCAATGGGAGGTTTAGCGCGATGAAAAAACAAACACGTCCCGGACCAGGAAAATGGCGGCATGAAAAATGGAAAGAGGTTGAATAAGAGGGAAGTACGGCCAATATTATTAACACATAATTTCCACCGAAAATATATATTGACCTACATAATAGTTTTTGATCTGTACAGTGGAATTCAAAAAATTTTCTTGTTTTTTGCCTATGAAAGGCTATTCTCAATATACGAAACGCCTTATTGTTTGGGTGTAGTAATGAGATGGTTATTGACTAAAACTAAAAATGCCCACAGGACCCCCTTCAAGCTAAATGTTTACAGAGACATAGAAAAATAGATACGAGAGAGGAGAGAGAGCAAGAGTTGAGGGAGAGGAATCTAGGAGAGGAGCAGAGGGAAGAAAAAGAAGATGAGAGGAGAAAATGAGGAGGAGGAAGAACGGGGAGAGAGACAAGAGTGAGAGAGGGAGGAGGATGAGGGGAGGACAAAGTTAAGGGCAAGGGAGGAGGGAAAGAAGGAAGACAAACCGAGTTACTGACATGGCAAAAACTAGGAGGTGAAGAAAGAGGAGAGAGGGAGAAAAAAAAGGATGAGGATAAAATAAAGATCAGGAGAGAAAGAGAGAAAAGAGAGAGGAGAGCGGAAAAAAGCGTGACTTTGGAGGATATGGGAGGATGAAAGATAAGGGGACGTGGAGTAAGGAATTGGTGGAGGGTGGAGTGAGAAGTAAAGTGAGACGGGGAAAGATTGGACAAAGAGAGAGAGAAGAGATGATGATTTGGGAAGTGACCCGTGGGAGAATATATATGTCAAGTATTTATTAGCACACAATTAAGTGTGTGTATAGCTGTTTATTCATATGCAACAGTTACCCTCAGTCCAATCGTGCTTCTGAACGTTGGCATTGGATTTGATGCCAACCTCTTCAAACGTTCTGGCCTATCAATTTCGCTCTGTCCTTCAATTCGTATGTATTGTTTGAAATTTACACTCAAACATACACACACACACACACACACACACTCTCACACAAACGCATTCACTCACAACACACAAACGCACACTCACTCTCTTTCACACACACAGTCGCACTAACTCTCACACACACACACACACACAGTTTTCCACACACACACACACACACACTGTCAATACCTGTCAAATATTTTACTAAAGATAGCTGCAAATATTTCGACACTGATTGACACTGACGAGGAACATGGACTTTAAATATTACTACACCAAGACAACTGTACACACACACACACACACACACACACACATACACACACACACACACACACACACACACACACACACACACACACACAGCCTTTTTTGGACCTCTTCCCCTCCATTATTTTGGAAATGTTTATCCTTAAAGGTAGTTTGTTTCCATAAATGTCGAGATTTTGCCTCACAGGACTTGCTTCGACATCATTAAACATTTCTAGACAGTCCTGCGAGGCACACTCTCAACATTTATGGAAGCAAACGACCTGCACAACACTGGTCAACATGATTTAAGAGCGGGAAGATAGTGTCTCTCACAGCTAGTGGAATACTGACAGAATTCTCGATTCCTTACAAAAAAGGAAGATTGTAGATGTCATTTACACCAATTTTGCGATGGTTTTTGATATATTTGACCATGGTATAATTGCCCACAAACTTAAAGCAAAAGAGATAACAGGTAAAATTGGAGTTAGAGAGTTTAAAAAAAGCCAAAAAATCGTAAATATCGCCCACTCAGGATGAATTGAGAATTTCTACAAAGCTCGGGGCAGGCATGGGGGTTAAGATGTTTCACCCGGTTAGTTTAGCGATAATAAGACGCTTCACCCCATTCAGGTGTTGATTTTTTTTCTGGGTGAGCGATAGCGAGCCTGTCCCGGCCCTAAGACCATATATGGTTAAATCTAAAAGAATAAATACAAGGGTAAGAGAATGAGTCAAAGATAAGGGTGTGTGTTAGGAGGCATTTAATTACCGGAAGTACATGGGAGTAAAAAAAGAGTACAAAGGAAATCAAGCAACAACAGTCTAGTGACCCTTCTAGGCTGCTTGTCCTCCAAAACACTGAGGATCAAGTGTCCAAACAGTGGTTTAGAGTGGGTAAGGGAACATTGGAAAGGGAACTACTGCCCTGGAACTAATGTCCGTGGCAGGACTAGGAAGTTAGTAGGGGACATATGGGTTAGTAACTGAGGGGAGGATAAAATAAAGTTATTCATTTACAAACGCAGTCAGTCGCGGGTTTGGATGCGAGATATTTGTCTAGGCGGAATTTAAATGAATCAACGGTGCTGCAGTCTATAACGTCTCGGGGAAGCCCATTCCACAAGTTGACAACTCGATTGAAGAAGAAATTCTTAGATTCGTGCGAGTTAGATTTACCAATAATTTTGCAACCGTTTCCCCGCGTGTGTAATTAGATTGGTCGATAGTGAAGTACTTACTACAGTTCATATTGTCGATGCCTTTGATGATTTTGAACACTTGAATTAAGTCACCTCTTAATCTGCGCTGGGTTAAAGGAAATAGATTTAATTCTCTAAGACGCTCTTCGTATGGTTTGTTCTTTAGGCTAGGTATCATTTTGGTAACTCTACGTTGAACTCGTTCTAGCTTGTTTATATCTTTTTGGTAATAAGGGCACCAGGATTGAACGCAGTATTCCAGAAGAGGGCGGACTAAGGAATTGTAAAGGGTTAGGATAACTTCTTTGGATTTATGCTCAAATGACCTGCCTATAAAGCCAATTATTTGTTTGCCTTCTTAACAACTTCTGAACATTGTTGACTCGGTTTAGGTTACTCGATATTGTTACTCCCAGATCGGTTTCTCTGTTTACATTCTTAAGCTGAGTGCCATTCATCGAATAGTTTGCTTTCTCATTTAGGTATCCGATATGTAGTACTTTACATTTATCCCATTGAAACTCATTTGCCAAATTTGGGCCCAACATGACAATTTATCTAGATTGTGTTGCATATCGTCAACTTGTTCTTTTGAGAGTACGCTATTTGCAATTTCGTATCGTCAGCAAATTTTGAGATTGTACAGGTGAGACCCTCATCTATGTCGTTGATGTAAATTAGAAAGAGAATTGGTCCTAGTACCGATCCCTGGGGTACCCCGCTACTTACATTGGTCCATTTAGATGCCTTACCGTTTATGATTACTCTTTGCTTTCTG